>CM035793.1:48044132-48152499 GCA_020466265.1 Siphamia tubifer | reverse complement strand
CCAGGGGGGGGGCACTAACTGTTTTAATGTAATAACATGTGTTAACCACCAGGGGGGGGGCGCACTAACTGTTTTAATGTAATAACATGTGTTAACCACCAGGGGGGGGCACTAACTGTTTTAATGTAATAACATATGTTAACCACCAGGGGGGGGGGCACTAACTGTTTTAATGTAATAACATGTGTTAACCACCAGGGGGGGGGCACTAACTGTTTTAATGTAATAACATGTGTTAACCACCAGGGGGGGGCACTAACTGTTTTAATGTAATAACATATGTTAACCACCAGGGGGGGGGGGGCACTAACTGTTTTAATGTAATAACATGTGTTAACCACCAGGGGGGGGGCACTAACTGTTTTAATGTAATAACATGTGTTAACCACCAGGGGGGGGGCACTAACTGTTTTAATGTAATAACATGTGTTAACCACCAGGGGGGGGGGGCGCACTAACTGTTTTAATGTAATAACATGTGTTAACCACCAGGGGGGGGGGCACTAACTGTTTTAATGTAATAACATGTGTTAACCACCAGGGGGGGGGCACTAACTGTTTTAATGTAATAACATGTGTTAACCACCAGGGGGGGGCACTAACTGTTTTAATGTAATAACATATGTTAACCACCAGGGGGGGGGCGCACTAACTGTTTTAATGTAATAACATGTGTTAACCACCAGGGGGGGGGGCACTAACTGTTTTAATGTAATAACATGTGTTAACCACCAGGGGGGGGCACTAACTGTTTTAATGTAATAACATGTGTTAACCACCGGGGGGGGGGCACTAACTGTTTTAATGTAATAACATGTGTTAACCACCAGGGGGGGGGGGGGGCACTAACTGTTTTAATGTAATAACATGTGTTAACCACCAGGGGGGGCACTAACTGTTTTAATGTAATAACATGTGTTAACCACCAGGGGGGGGCACTAACTGTTTTAATGTAATAACATGTGTTAACCACCAGGGGGGGGCACTAACTGTTTTAATGTAATAACATGTGTTAACCACCAGGGGGGGGCACTAACTGTTTTAATGTAATAACATATGTTAACCACCAGGGGGGGGGCACTAACTGTTTTAATGTAATAACATGTGTTAACCACCAGGGGGGGGCACTAACTGTTTTAATGTAATAACATGTGTTAACCACCAGGGGGGGGCACTAACTGTTTTAATGTAATAACATGTGTTAACCACCAGGGGGGGGGGGGCACTAACTGTTTTAATGTAATAACATGTGTTAACCACCAGGGGGGGGGCACTAACTGTTTTAATGTAATAACATGTGTTAACCACCAGGGGGGGGGCACTAACTGTTTTAATGTAATAACATGTGTTAACCACCAGGGGGGGGGGCACTAACTGTTTTAATGTAATAACATGTGTTAACCACCAGGGGGGGGCACTAACTGTTTTAATGTAATAACATGTGTTAACCACCAGGGGGGGGCACTAACTGTTTTAATGTAATAACATGTGTTAACCACCAGGGGGGGGCACTAACTGTTTTAATGTAATAACATGTGTTAACCACCAGGGGGGGGGGGGCACTAACTGTTTTAATGTAATAACATGTGTTAACCACCAGGGGGGGGGGCACTAACTGTTTTAATGTAATAACATGTGTTAACCACCAGGGGGGGGGGGGCACTAACTGTTTTAATGTAATAACATGTGTTAACCACCAGGGGGGGGGGGGCACTAACTGTTTTAATGTAATAACATGTGTTAACCACCAGGGGGGGGCACTAACTGTTTTAATGTAATAACATGTGTTAACCACCAGGGGGGGGGGGGCACTAACTGTTTTAATGTAATAACATGTGTTAACCACCAGGGGGGGCACTAACTGTTTTAATGTAATAACATGTGTTAACCACCAGGGGGGGGGGCACTAACTGTTTTAATGTAATAACATGTGTTAACCACCAGGGGGGGGGCACTAACTGTTTTAATGTAATAACATGTGTTAACCACCAGGGGGGGGGCACTAACTGTTTTAATGTAATAACATGTGTTAACCACCAGGGGGGGGGCACTAACTGTTTTAATGTAATAACATGTGTTAACCACCAGGGGGGGGGGGCACTAACTGTTTTAATGTAATAACATATGTTAACCACCAGGGGGGGGGCACTAACTGTTTTAATGTAATAACATGTGTTAACCACCAGGGGGGGGCACTAACTGTTTTAATGTAATAACATGTGTTAACCACCAGGGGGGGGGGCACTAACTGTTTTAATGTAATAACATGTGTTAACCACCAGGGGGGGGGGGGGGGCACTAACTGTTTTAATGTAATAACATGTGTTAACCACCAGGGGGGGGGGCACTAACTGTTTTAATGTAATAACATGTGTTAACCACCAGGGGGGGGGCACTAACTGTTTTAATGTAATAACATGTGTTAACCACCAGGGGGGGGCACTAACTGTTTTAATGTAATAACATGTGTTAACCACCAGGGGGGGGGGCACTAACTGTTTTAATGTAATAACATGTGTTAACCACCAGGGGGGGCACTAACTGTTTTAATGTAATAACATGTGTTAACCACCAGGGGGGGGCACTAACTGTTTTAATGTAATAACATGTGTTAACCACCGGGGGGGGGGGGGCACTAACTGTTTTAATGTAATAACATGTGTTAACCACCAGGGGGGGGGGGGGGCACTAACTGTTTTAATATAATAACATGTGTTAACCACCAGGGGGGGGCACTAACTGTTTTAATGTAATAACATGTGTTAACCACCGGGGGGGGGGGCACTAACTGTTTTAATGTAATAACATGTGTTAACCACCAGGGGGGGGGGCACTAACTGTTTTAATGTAATAACATGTGTTAACCACCAGGGGGGGGGCACTAACTGTTTTAATGTAATAACATGTGTTAACCACCAGGGGGGGGGGCACTAACTGTTTTAATGTAATAACATGTGTTAACCACCAGGGGGGGGCACTAACTGTTTTAATGTAATAACATATGTTAACCACCAGGGGGGGGGGGCACTAACTGTTTTAATGTAATAACATGTGTTAACCACCGGGGGGGGGGGGCACTAACTGTTTTAATGTAATAACATGTGTTAACCACCAGGGGGGGGGGGGGCACTAACTGTTTTAATGTAATAACATGTGTTAACCACCAGGGGGGGGCACTAACTGTTTTAATGTAATAACATGTGTTAACCACCAGGGGGGGGGCACTAACTGTTTTAATGTAATAACATGTGTTAACCACCAGGGGGGGGGGCACTAACTGTTTTAATGTAATAACATGTGTTAACCACCAGGGGGGGGGCACTAACTGTTTTAATGTAATAACATATGTTAACCACCAGGGGGGGGGTGACAGGAAAAGCTCCAGAGGGAAAAGTCCAGCAGGACTGGAGGAGGAGGAGGAGGAGGAGGAGGAGGAGGAGGAGGAGGAGGAGGAGCAACCACACCTCATCAGTCTGTCTCAGTTCGGTTCTGGTTCTGGATCAGTTCAGGTTCCGCTGTGGCTCCGGCTTCTTCTTCTTCTTTTTCCGGTGAGTTTCTTTGTGTTTTTCTCTTTTTCTTCTTTTTTTTATTGGTTCAGTTGTTGGAGTTAAAGCACAGATAGACGGCGAACCGACAGAGGTCCCACTCTGCTCCGACTTTCACATCCCAACCAACTTTTATCTGTTACTGAAAAAAGAAAACCAAATAGACCAAACTTGATCCAGACTGACTTTATAAACCACTTTCAAACCAAAGACAACTACTAGCTTAATGTTTGTTGTTATTGGTTTTTTTTTTAAATCAGTGAGGTCTAGTTCCTGTTCAGTTGATGACAGATGTCTCACTCCTCATGTGGAAAAAGTCTTTGGACACCAGACTGACTTCATCTGCTTTGAACTTTAACTGTAAAAATGATCCTTACAATGAATTAAAAAAAAAATCTAAATTGCTATTTTGTGGTCAACCTATCATTAAATGTGTTTGATCTTTTTTTTTAGAGGATAATTACTGCTCCTCTACCGCCTCCATCAGGTCAATCTGGAAGCTCAGTTAGCCTAGCTTAACATAAAGACTGGAATTAAATGGAAACTGCTAGCATAAGAATGTAAACCACTAATCTAAACTGAATTTAATTTGTTTAATACATTTATTAAATAATTAAATAAACATTAAATAATAATATGTATTACTATTATTATTATTATCGCCCCCCCAGGTCCCCAGTAGTAAAATAGAAATGATGTGGCCCAATAAATACTTCTTTTTTTTCTGGAAGTCCCCATAAAGCATGAGGGGAGCAGGTGTAAAGTTAAACATGTATTTTCAAAGGTTTGAAGATGAGTTTCCGTTTAAAAAATATTTATTTTAAAATTGTAATGTATTTTTTAAAAATATATTATTATTTATTTATTTTCATTATTTATTTTTATTTTTAAATTGTTATCTTTTATGAATGCATTAATTTTTGTTATGATTTTTAAAATTTAATGTAGTTTCCTAATTTTAATTTTATTACTTTAATTTTATTTTATTAAAAAAGGAAAATGACATCTTTACGCTCACTACTTAATGTACACTTAAAAACTTGATCCTCATGAGACATGTAAACAAGTGTGTGTGTGTGTGTGTGTGTGTGTGTGTGTGTGCTCCCTCACAATCAGAACAGACTTTACTGTTATGTGACCTCGCAGGGACACCTGAGTGTGGTGTGGCATTTACTGTCGTGGGATAAAACAGTCAAAGTTTTTTTCAGTTTGAATGGATGGTCACATGACCTTTGATGGAGGAGTCAGATGACCTTTGATGGGGGGTCACATGACCTTTGATGGGGGGTCACATGACCTTTGATGGATGCGTCAGGTAGAATAGAATCGTCGTTTATTGTCATTTGTGCAGGACACATAGGAATTGTTGTGTGGTCACTCCCAGAGTCAAATAAAAACAAGCACACAAGACAAACAGAACTATATAAAAACAGCTAAAAGATAATAAATACAATAATAAATAATGATAAATACAACCACCTAATTTAAAATCCACTGCAAGGATAAAGGGGTAGACATTTCCACAGTAGTACATGTTATTGACTAGAAGCCAACGATGGTTAAAGTGAAGCTGGTAAAAATACTGTTGTGTCTAATGATGCTCTGGCCTCCTGGGTCTGAGGTTGGATGAACTGCATTTGTGTTTGAACAGGAAGTGGGCTGGGTGTTGTGGTTCTGGACTGATTCTCTGAGCTCTGTTGTGGCAGCGTTGTGTGTATATGTTGTTCACAGACCATACAGTGACCCCAAATGTTAAAACACTCTCCACCAGTCCCCTGTAGACCTGGGTCAAGAGGGCCACAGTGTCCCCTGTAGACCTGGGTCAAGAGGGCCACAGTGTCCCCTGTAGACCTGGGTCAGAGGGCCACAGTGTCCCCTGTAGACCTGGGTCAAGAGGGCCACAGTGTCCCCTGTAGACCTGGGTCAGAGGGCCACAGTGTCCCCTGTAGACCTGGGTCAAGAGGGCCACAGTGTCCCCTGTAGACCTGGGTCAAGAGGGCCACAGTGTCCCCTGTAGACCTGGGTCAGAGGGCCACAGTGTCCCCTGTAGACCTGAATCAGAGGGCCACAGTGTCCCCTGTAGACCTGGGTCAGAGGGCCACAGTGTCCCCTGTAGACCTGGGTCAAGAGGGCCACAGTGTCCCCTGTAGACCTGGGTCAGAGGGCCACGGTGTCCCCTGTAGACCTGGGTCAAGAGGGCCACGGTGTCCCCTGTAGACCTGGGTCAAGAGGGCCACAGTGTCCCCTGTAGACCTGGGTCAAGAGGGCCACAGTGTCCCCTGTAGACCTGGGTCAAGAGGGCCACAGTGTCCCCTGTAGACCTGGGTCAGAGGGCCACAGTGTCCCCTGTAGATCTGGGTCAGAGGGCCACAGTGTCCCCTGTAGACCTGGGTCAGAGGGCCACAGTGTCCCCTGTAGACCTGGGTCAGAGGGCCACAGTGTCCCCTGTAGACCTGGGTCAGAGGGCCACAGTGTCCCCTGTAGACCTGGGTCAGAGGGCCACAGTGTCCCCTGTAGACCTGGGTCAGAGGGCCACAGTGTCCCCTGTAGACCTGGGTCAGAGGGCCACAGTGTCCAGCTCAGGTCTGATGTGACCTGTAAACCCATGACCTTTGAACGGAGGTTAACTGAAAGGTCACGTGACTCCTCCGTCAAAGGTCACGTGACCTTTCAGTTACAGATGGCACTTTCACTTGGTCACGAGACGTTTGAGATCAGCGTGGTTTTGTGGGACACGTGAGCGCCATCTTTTTTTCATCTCAGTGGTTGTGAAGGACTCATGTCCGGTGGCGTCTTCGCATCATCTTCACCTTCACTGTCGTCTTTGTCGTCATCTTCATTTTCGTAATTTTTGCACTTTTCGGGGGTTGGCTTTGTCTTCATCGTCATCTTTATTAATATTATTAGACTAATTAATTAATTATTTCCTGGTCCTTGTGTTGCAGTTGATCATGAATTTATTTTACCTGTCAACCTCACCCATCAAAGTCAGTGGGCGGGGCTAAGGTGAATCTAGTCCAATCCAGTCTAGTAGGAGTGTTGGAGCCAGAGTCTAGATTTTTAACACTTGTCAATAAAGTTTATTTTCCTAAAGTATCCAAACATGAAATTATTCATTAATTGGTCAAATAATAATAATAAAAATGTTTTTAACCTAAAATTGTTATTTTAACTAATTAATGAAACATTTATCTGTTTAATTCACATTTTATTTCATTAATGACAAATGTCATGATATATTTATTGAATGAATTGTGTCACTTTCTATACACAACTGCAGAACATGTGATCAAACGCTGACCAATCACAAGCCTCAGAATGGAGACATTAATGAATAACTGTGTAAACATGTTCCAAAGGTCAAAGGTCAGCAGAAGAACATTCTGGAAGTAAAACCACTGCCAGTAGAAGGAAGGAGAACAAGAAACTGACATCAAACAAACACAAAAAATATTCTACATTTTGTTTCAACAAATGTCCATTAAAAATCAATTGGATCCACAGTTTTTACTTTGAAGCCCCGCCCACATGACAACTACAGACACGCCCACATGACAACTACAGACACGCCCACATGACAACTACAGGCACGCCCACATGACAACTACAGACACGCCCACATGACAACTACGCACGTGTGTGCGTGTATATTTCCAGTTGTTGTTTCACTCCATCTTCGTCTCTTCACAGTTTTCCTGTTTCTTCGTCCTCACACTGACATCATGGAACAAATATTCATCACACACACACACACGCACACACACACACACAGTCATGGGTGGTTTGGTCATGAGTCTTAAATAGAGCCAGTGTGTTAACCGACTCGTGGGGACACGTGGTCTCAGGTCTGAATAAAACGAACGGTTGTTTGTTTGTGTAACAGTTGAATGTGACGGGTGTCAGGTTCACATGTTTAAACTGTCCCCTCATGTCTAAACTGTCCCCTCATGTCTAAACTGTCCCCTCATGTCTAAACTGTCCCCACATGTTTAAACTGTCCCCTCATGTCTAAACTGTCCCCTCATGTCTAAACTGTCCCCACATGTTTAAACTGTCCCCTCATGTCTAAACTGTCCCCTCATGTCTAAACTGTCCCCACATGTTTAAACTGTCCCCTCATGTCTAAACTGTCCCCTCATGTCTAAACTGTCCCCACATGTTTAAACTGTCCCCTCATGTCTAAACTGTCCCCTCATGTCTAAACTGTCCCCACATGTTTAAACTGTCCCCTCATGTCTAAACCAGGGGTTGTCAAACTTTTTTGGCCCAGGTCCCCCTTGGAGGGGTGACATTTTTCCATGTCCCCCCTCATCCTCGCGATACTGAAAATGATAAAAAACCACTTCAACAATGATTATTATGAAACAATGATAACCTTTTTTAATAGTGCTTTTGTGCAAACCAGCCACATTTTCAGGTATTATAATATAAATGAACACTTCACAAACAACAATTTTAAATAATTTTAAAATAATAAACGGAACAAAAGACACACAAAACCGTGTGTGTGTGTGTGACAGACAGACAGACAGACAGACAGACAGACAGACAGAGACTTAATGAGAGGGATGATCTTGTCAAACTCAATATAACTATCAATGTACTTTCTCTTTTTAGGGTTAGGGCGTTTGTTTTTGTCATTGTCATTTTCATTGTCATTTCTTTTACCACTTCTTGAGGAACTTGGCGGACACAAAAATCGATCCATGTTCGCTGCAGGGTGGCTAAAAATAGCCTGTGACTCGCTCCGTCTCAATTTAGTCAAGCTGGCGTCAAACAGCGCTGTTACTTCCGCCTGCTACAAAATAAAACTTCCACATTTCAAAATAAAACAGCAAAAAAACCCAAAAAAACAACAACAAACAAAACCGTGAATAATTTCGCGTACCCCCTGGACATGCGCCACGTCCCCCTAGGGGTCCGCGGACCCCAGTTTGAGAACCGTGGGTCTAAACTGTCCCCACATGTTCAAACTGTCCCCTCATGTCTAAACTGTCCCCACATGTCTAAACTGTCCCCACATGTTTAAACTGTCCCCTCATGTCTAAACTGTCCCCACATGTCTAAACTGTCCCCTCATGTCTAAACTCTCCCCACATGTTTAAATTGTCCCCACATATCTAAACTCTCCCCACATGTCTAAAGTGACCATACATGTTTAAACTGTCCCCACATGTTTACACTGTCCCTACATGTTAAAACTGTCCCCACATGTCTAAACTGCCCCCACATGTTAAAACTGTCCCCACATGTTTAAACTGCCCCCACATGTCTAAACTCTCCCCACATGTATAAAGTGACTCTACATGTTAAAACTGTCCCCACATGTTTAAACTGCCCCCACATGTCTAAACTCTCCCCACATGTATAAAGTGACTCTACATGTCTAAACTGTCCCCACATGTCTAAACTGTCCCCTCATGTCTAAACTCTCCCCACATGTTTAAATTGTCCCCACATATCTAAACTCTCCCCACATGTCTAAAGTGACTCTACATGTTAAAACTGTCCCCACATGTTTAAACTGCCCCCACATGTCTAAACTCTCCCCACATGTCTAAAGTGACCATACATGTTTAAACTGTCCCCACATGTTTACACTGTCCCTACATGTTAAAACTGTCCCCACATGTCTAAACTGCCCCCACATGTTAAAACTGTCCCCACATGTTTAAACTGTCCCCACATGTCTAAACTGTCCCCACATGTTTAAACTGCCCCCACATGTCTAAACTTTCCCCACATGTATAAAGTGACTCTACATGTTAAAACTGTCCCCACATGTTTAAACTGCCCCCACATGTCTAAACTCTCCCCACATGTATAAAGTGACACTACATGTCTAAACTGTCCCCACATGTCTAAACTGTCCCCTCATGTCTAAACTCTCCCCACATGTTTAAATTGTCCCCACATATCTAAACTCTCCCCACATGTCTAAAGTGACTCTACATGTTAAAACTGTCCCCACATGTTTAAACTGCCCCCACATGTCTAAACTCTCCCCACATGTCTAAAGTGACCATACATGTTTAAACTGTCCCCACATGTTTACACTGTCCCTACATGTTAAAACTGTCCCCACATGTCTAAACTGCCCCCACATGTTAAAACTGTCCCCACATGTTTAAACTGTCCCCACATGTTTACACTGTCCCTACATGTTAAAACTGTCCCCACATGTCTAAACTGCCCCCACATGTTAAAACTGTCCCCACATGTTTAAACTGTCCCCACATGTCTAAACTGTCCCCACATGTTTAAACTGCCCCCACATGTCTAAACTCTCCCCACATGTATAAAGTGACTCTACATGTCTAAACTGTCCCCACATGTCTAAACTGTCCCCACATGTCTAAACTGTCCCCACATGTTTAAACTGTCCCCACATGTCTAAACTGTCCCCACATGTTTAAACTGCCCCCACATGTCTAAACTCTCCCCACATGTATAAAGTGACTCTACATGTTAAAACTGTCCCCTCATGTCTAAACTGTCCCCACATGGGTGGCTGTGGCTCAGTTGGTAGAGTGCGTTGCCTAATGACTGAGAGGTTGGCGGTTTGCGTCCCAGCTCTGGTTGTCCACATGTCAAAGTGTCCTTGGGCAAGACACTGAACCCTGACTTAAGCCAACCAGTAGGACTGACCTTTGACCTTAGAAACCTACTGGTGTATGAGTGTGTGTGAATGGGTAAATGTGAAGCTAATGTAAAGTGCTTTGAGCATTATATTATTATAATTATATTTATTTATTATATTAAATATTATTATATTAATTATATTCTTATTATATTAATTCTTATTATATTTATTCATGATATTATCTTCTGAGCATGTGCAGACCGCTCAGATGTATCCAGTGATTCATTGCCAGGCTGTAGAACCACAGTTTGATAATAATGTGGTAAGATGACTTGTGGATGTCTCACTCTGCTTTGAAGATGTGGACCAACAGCAGAACACACCGTCTTTGTTTTAGACTTTATTTAGGTTAAGATACTTTATCACATCAGCTGATCTAGAAAACAACACATCTTCCTCCTCTTCCTCTGTTTCTTCATCATCATCTTCCTCCTCCAGTGCAGCTTCGGGGTGGACTGCTCTGCTCAGTGAGGCGTTCACTTACTGTTTCCTGTTGCATCAGGGGTTAAACATGTAGCTGTTCCAGAACATCAGGGGTTAAACACTTTCTGTTCCAGAACTTTTCATCAGATGATAAAGAAAGAATGTGTGACGGAACAGATGCCAGAAACATGATGGTTCACGCTCTTATGAAAAGAAATGTACACTGAAGCCTAAGGACTGAAACTGAGGAAGAGAAGAAACAGGAGGAAAAGGAAAAGAAAGTGGAAGAAGAGGAGGAAAAAAAAGAGGAGGAAGATGATGTGTTGTTTTCTAGATCAGCTGATGTGATAAAGTATCTTAACCTAAATAAAGTCTCAAACAAAGACGGTCTGTTCTGCTGTTGGTCCACATCTTCAAAGCAGAGTGAGACATCCACACGTCATCTAACCACATTAGTATCAAACTGTGGCTCTACAGCCTGGCAATGAGTCACCAGACTTCCATCCATCAGTTGAAGTAAATGTAAGCGTTTGTTTCTTGTCGCTGTAGTTGTTTCTGGTGAAAGGAAGAAATATCTGCTGTTCACTTCATATGTGAATCTGTTTGTTACTGTTTGTGGACTGAGTCACTTCTATTAAAGCTCCTCCCATTTTCTGTGAGTCAGGGACTTTCCCCGTTGCCATGGAAACCAGCCTGTAGTTCCACACGCAGACACACAGAGCTGACTGGAGTAAAGTCTGTCTGAATGTTAAACCATGCCTCTGAACTCCTGTGATTTTTGGTAAAACTGTAAATAATTGGTTAAACGTCATGGTATGTCATGTCTGAGGAACAAGTACATGTACTTTTTATGTGTGTACTGTGAAAAATAAGTGAGTTAGAACAATTTGAAAAACACTGAACTCAACATGAGACAGAAATGATTTTTCCAATAGAAGTCTATTGACAGAAATCCCTGACATCATCCCAAACAGGTTCCTGTCATTTCACTTTAAAAAGAGCTAGATCTTCAAACCCTGGTTTGTTTGAATTCTCACAACCATGGCAACATTTGTGGAAAAGATTGTTTGTCTACTATTTATGGTTTTATCGTGAGGACGAGTTATTGAGACATTTTTCAGCTTAATTTTTTCTTCTCTCGTGCTCTAGCGATGACATCACCCACTGATAAAAAGTCAGATTTTGGTCTTTTCAGGGTGGATTTACTGAGTTCTCTATCGACAACCGTAAATCACACCCTCATGACAATCACATCCTAAAGACACCACAAAAATGACTGTGTTTGAAAGTTTAAATGAAGTCTGTGCCACAAAGTATGTCTTAATACTAACAGTGTGTACTTATTTGTGTCCCCACAGCTGCAGAACACACTTGGATCTAAACATTAGTGGATTATTTTCTTTCCTTGGGATTCTACTTTTGGATCGTTTCCGTGGCGACAGCAGTGTTTCCTGCTCTGGGTTTGAATTCCTAAGGCTGCGTTTGTTCTTTTTCTGGTGGATCTTCAGGTTTCCGTCTCACTGTCCGTCCTCAGCGTTCCATCGCTCGGGGTTCTGGGTTTGGTGTCAGTTTTCCATCTGAATGCCCCAGGATTACCCTCAGGTGGCGTTTCCCCCGGCAGTGTGTCCCCTGGAGGCGTGTCCCCCGGCCTGCAGGGCGGCGGCAGAGAGCGAAGGCCAGCTGGAGCGGCGCAGCGTCGGCATGAGCGAGTTTTGGCACAAGATGGGCTGCTGTGTGGTCGCCAAACCCCCACCGGTAAGACTGTTACACACCAACCACCACCATGTGGGGTCACAGAAGGGTCACATGTGGGTATGTGATGAGCAGAGGTGAAACGAGGTAAGATGAGGTGAGAGGTGGTGAGATGAGGTGAGAGGTGGTGAGATGAGAGGTGGTGAGATGAGGTGAGAGGTGGTGAGAGGTGGTGAGATGAGGTGGTGAGATGAGGTGAGAGGTGGTGAGATGAGAGGTGGTGAGATGAGGTGGTGAGATAAGGTGAGAGGTGGTGAGATGAGGTAAGATGAGGTGAGAGGTGGTGATATGAGGTGAGAGGTGGTGAGATGAGAGGTGGTGAGATGAGGTAAGATGAGATGAAAGGTGGTGATATGAGGTGAGAGGTGGTGAGATGAGGTAAGATGAGGTGAGAGGTGGTGAGATGAGGTAAGATGAGATGAGAGGTGGTGATATGAGGTGAGATGAGGTGAGATGAGAGGTGGTGAGATGAGGTAAGATGAGGTGAGAGGTGGTGAGATGAGGTGAGAGGTGGTGAGATGAGGTGAGAGGTGGTGAGATGAGGTGAGATGAGGTGAGAGGTGGTGATATGAGGTGAGAGGTGGTGAGATGAGGTAAGATGAGATGAGAGGTGGTGAGATGAGGTGAGAGGTGGTGAGATGAGGTAAGATGAGGTGAGAGGTGGTGATATGAGATGAGAGGTGGTGAGATGAGGTAAGATGAGATGAGATGTGGTGATATGAGGTGAGATGAGGTGAGATGAGAGGTGGTGAGATGAGGTAAGATGAGGTGAGATGAGGTGAGATGAGGTGAGAGGTGGGGAGGTGTGGGGAGGTGTGGTGAGATCTTAACAGCTGATTGGTTCCCCTGTCATGTTTGTTCATTTTACAGAATATTTTATTATTATTTATTCCACTTCACTACTAACATTGGAATTGGTTTCAAGGTGATGTCGATCCCTAGGTTGAAAAACAGCTAAATGTAACCCCCCCCCCCCACATGTTTCTATCCTACCTTTGCCACAGATGATGTATTGTCTAACAGGAAATCCCACTGTTTCCTGTGTTTGTATTTATAGACTTCACTATTTGTTCTATTGTGAAGCCACAACAATTCACTGTTAATACTGAGACCAATATTCCTTTGGACAAAAGAAAAATGATTCAGTAAAATGAACAAATGACAAAAGTATACCCTGTGACCCTGGCCTCACTAGGGTCACGGGGTAATATTAAAGCAGGTTCAGATGATGAGACGAGACAAAAATATTCAGTAAAATGATGAGAAATGACCAGAATATGAAATTAAATGAACAAAATAATAAATAAAATAAACAAAAATGAACATTTAGATTTAACCTAATGGACCAGAGTAATGAAAAGAGATGAATTATTAACTGATCTAAAACTCCCAGGATGCATTTCAGCAGAACTCACAAAGCTTCAGAGCTGAGGCTCATGGGTAATGTAGTGTTTAAATTTGAATTCCAGTTTTGATGGTTTTAAGTTTAAAATGTTAAATGTTCTTCACTTTTCAAAGCTCTTTACATTAGCCTCACATTCACACTAAGGTCAAAGGTCAGTCCTACTGCCCCCCCTAAGGCAGGGGTCAGTGTCTTTGTCAAAGGACACTTGGACATGTGGACAGCAAGAGCCAGGACGCAAACCGCCAACCTCTCAGTCATTGGCCAACCCACCCTACCAACTTTTTAATCGAGTGTAAAAAGTCGTGTGTTTGTGTTTGTGTAGAAAAAGAAGAAGAGAAGGAAGATCGATCGCAGTATGATCGGAGAACCTACGAACTTCATCCACCTCACACACATTGGATCAGGAGAGATGGCAGAAGGACTTCAACCGGTGAGGTTTTATTCCTGTTTACAGGACAGGTTTTATTCCTGTTTGCAGGACAGGTTTTATTCCTGTTTACAGGACAGGTTTTATTCCTGTTTGCAGGACAGGTTTTATTCCTGTTTACAGGACAGGTTTTATTCCTGTTTACAGGACAGGTTTTATTCCTGTTTACAGGACAGGTTTTATTGCTGTTTACAGGACAGGTTTTATTCCTGTTTACAGGACAGGTTTTATTCCTGTTTGCAGGACAGGTTTTATTCCTGTTTACAGGACAGGTTTTATTCCTGTTTACAGGACAGGTTTTATTCCTGTTTACAGGACAGGTTTTATTCCTGTTTGCAGGACAGGTTTTATTCCTGTTTACAGGACAGGTTTTATTGCTGTTTACAGGACAGGTTTTATTACCGTTTACAGGACAGGTTTTATTCCTGTTTACAGGACAGGTTTTATTACCGTTTACAGGACAGGTTTTATTCCTGTTTACAGGACAGGTTTTATTCCTGTTTACAGGACAGGTTTTATTACCGTTTACAGGACAGGTTTTATTCCTGTTTACAGGACAGGTTTTATTCCTGTTTACAGGACAGGTTTTATTACCGTTTACAGGACAGGTTTTATTACCGTTTACAGGACAGGTTTTATTCCTGTTTACAGGACAGGTTTTATTACCGTTTACAGGACAGGTTTTATTCCTGTTTACAGGACAGGTTTTATTCCTGTTTACAGGACAGGTTTTATTCCCGTTTACAGGACAGGTTTTATTCCTGTTTACAGGACAGGTTTTATTCCTGTTTACAGGACAGGTTTTATTCCCGTTTACAGGACAGGTTTTATTCCTGTTTACAGGACAGGTTTTATTCCTGTTTACAGGACAGGTTTTATTCCTGTTTACAGGACAGGTTTTATTCCCGTTTACAGGACAGGTTTTATTCCCGTTTACAGGACAGGTTTTATTACCGTTTACAGGACAGGTTTTATTACCGTTTACAGGACAGGTTTTATTGCTGTTTACAGGACAGGTTTTATTCCCGTTTACAGGACAGGTTTTATTCCTGTTTACAGGACAGGTTTTATTCCCGTTTACAGGACAGGTTTTATTGCTGTTTACAGGACAGGTTTTATTACCGTTTACAGGACAGGTTTTATTACCGTTTACAGGACAGGTTTTATTCGCATTTACAGGACAGGTTTTATTCCCGTTTACAGGACAGGTTTTATTACCGTTTACAGGACAGGTTTTATTACCGTTTACAGGACAGGTTTTATTACCGTTTACAGGACAGGTTTTATTCGCATTTACAGGACAGGTTTTATTCCCGTTTACAGGACAGGTTTTATTACCGTTTACAGGACAGGTTTTATTGCTGTTTACAGGACAGGTTTTATTGCTGTTTACAGGACAGGTTTTATTACCGTTTACAGGACAGGTTTTATTACCGTTTACAGGACAGGTTTTATTACCGTTTACAGGACAGGTTTTATTCCCGTTTACAGGACAGGTTTTATTACCGTTTACAGGACAGGTTTTATTGCTGTTTACAGGACAGGTTTTATTCCCGTTTACAGGACAGGTTTTATTGCTGTTTACAGGACAGGTTTTATTGCTGTTTACAGGACAGGTTTTATTGCTGTTTACAGGACAGGTTTTATTGCTGTTTACAGGACAGGTTTTATTGCTGTTTACAGGACAGGTTTTATTCCCGTTTACAGGACAGGTTTTATTCCCGTTTACAGGACAGGTTTTATTACCATTTACAGGACAGGTTTTATTCGCATTTACAGGACAGGTTTTATTCCCGTTTACAGGACAGGTTTTATTACCGTTTACAGGACAGGTTTTATTACCGTTTACAGGACAGGTTTTATTACCGTTTACAGGACAGGTTTTATTGCTGTTTACAGGACAGGTTTTATTCGCATTTACAGGACAGGTTTTATTCGCATTTACAGGACAGGTTTTATTACCGTTTACAGGACAGGTTTTATTCGCATTTACAAAACAGGTTTTATTACCGTTTACAGGACAGGTTTTATTACTGTTTACAGGACAGGTTTTATTACCGTTTACAGGACAGGTTTATTACCGTTTACAGGACAGGTTTTATTACCGTTTACAGGACAGGTTTTATTGCTGTTTACAGGACAGGTTTTATTGCTGTTTACAGGACAGGTTTTATTGCTGTTTACAGGACAGGTTTTATTCCCGTTTACAGGACAGGTTTTATTACCGTTTACAGGACAGGTTTTATTCGCATTTACAGGACAGGTTTTATTCCCGTTTACAGGACAGGTTTTATTACCGTTTACAGGACAGGTTTTATTGCTGTTTACAGGACAGGTTTTATTCCCGTTTACAGGACAGGTTTTATTACCGTTTACAGGACAGGTTTTATTACAGTTTACAGGACAGGTTTTATTCCCGTTTACAGGACAGGTTTTATTACCGTTTACAGGACAGGTTTTATTACCGTTTACAGGACAGGTTTTATTGCTGTTTACAGGACAGGTTTTATTCCCGTTTACAGGACAGGTTTTATTACCGTTTACAGGACAGGTTTTATTACCGTTTACAGGACAGGTTTTATTGCTGTTTACAGGACAGGTTTTATTGCTGTTTACAGGACAGGTTTTATTGCTGTTTACAGGACAGGTTTTATTCCCGTTTACAGGACAGGTTTTATTCCCGTTTACAGGACAGGTTTTATTACCGTTTACAGGACAGGTTTTATTCGCATTTACAGGACAGGTTTTATTCCCGTTTACAGGACAGGTTTTATTCGCATTTACAAAACAGGTTTTATTACCGTTTACAGGACAGGTTTTATTCGCATTTACAGGACAGGTTTTATTCCCGTTTACAGGACAGGTTTTATTACCGTTTACAGGACAGGTTTTATTACCGTTTACAGGACAGGTTTTATTACCGTTTACAGGACAGGTTTTATTACCGTTTACAGGACAGGTTTTATTCCCGTTTACAGGACAGGTTTTATTACCGTTTACAGGACAGGTTTTATTGCTGTTTACAGGACAGGTTTTATTCCCGTTTACAGGACAGGTTTTATTGCTGTTTACAGGACAGGTTTTATTGCTGTTTACAGGACAGGTTTTATTGCTGTTTACAGGACAGGTTTTATTGCTGTTTACAGGACAGGTTTTATTCCCGTTTACAGGACAGGTTTTATTCCCGTTTACAGGACAGGTTTTATTACCGTTTACAGGACAGGTTTTATTCGCATTTACAGGACAGGTTTTATTACCGTTTACAGGACAGGTTTTATTGCCGTTTACAGGACAGGTTTTATTACCGTTTACAGGACAGGTTTTATTACCGTTTACAGGACAGGTTTTATTGCTGTTTACAGGACAGGTTTTATTCGCATTTACAGGACAGGTTTTATTCGCATTTACAGGACAGGTTTTATTACCGTTTACAGGACAGGTTTTATTCGCATTTACAAAACAGGTTTTATTACCGTTTACAGGACAGGTTTTATTACTGTTTACAGGACAGGTTTTATTACCGTTTACAGGACAGGTTTATTACCGTTTACAGGACAGGTTTTATTACCGTTTACAGGACAGGTTTTATTGCTGTTTACAGGACAGGTTTTATTGCTGTTTACAGGACAGGTTTTATTGCTGTTTACAGGACAGGTTTTATTCCCGTTTACAGGACAGGTTTTATTACCGTTTACAGGACAGGTTTTATTCGCATTTACAGGACAGGTTTTATTCCCGTTTACAGGACAGGTTTTATTACCGTTTACAGGACAGGTTTTATTGCTGTTTACAGGACAGGTTTTATTCCCGTTTACAGGACAGGTTTTATTACCGTTTACAGGACAGGTTTTATTACAGTTTACAGGACAGGTTTTATTCCCGTTTACAGGACAGGTTTTATTACCGTTTACAGGACAGGTTTTATTACCGTTTACAGGACAGGTTTTATTGCTGTTTACAGGACAGGTTTTATTCCCGTTTACAGGACAGGTTTTATTACCGTTTACAGGACAGGTTTTATTACCGTTTACAGGACAGGTTTTATTGCTGTTTACAGGACAGGTTTTATTGCTGTTTACAGGACAGGTTTTATTGCTGTTTACAGGACAGGTTTTATTCCCGTTTACAGGACAGGTTTTATTCCCGTTTACAGGACAGGTTTTATTACCGTTTACAGGACAGGTTTTATTCGCATTTACAGGACAGGTTTTATTCCCGTTTACAGGACAGGTTTCATTCGCATTTACAAAACAGGTTTTATTACCGTTTACAGGACAGGTTTTATTCGCATTTACAGGACAGGTTTTATTCCCGTTTACAGGACAGGTTTTATTACCGTTTACAGGACAGGTTTTATTGCTGTTTACAGGACAGGTTTTATTCGCATTTACAGGACAGGTTTTATTCGCATTTACAGGACAGGTTTTATTACCGTTTACAGGACAGGTTTTATTCGCATTTACAAAACAGGTTTTATTGCCGTTTACAGGACACACATATTCCGTTGTCGGTTACATGGTTCATCTGTAATAAGATTGAGCCTTTATTCTCAATTCAAATAGGAATAAAAAAATTTTATTTAAAAGGTGCTGCTTCATGTCAAAGGTCACAGGTCAAAGGTCACTTCACAGTGATGAATTTTCTTTTCATTCCTGAAAAGTCAGTTTACACATAAAGTTATAAACTGCCCTGGTGTCATGTATTGATCATGTATTGATCTGTTTTTATTGGCTCATATTGATCTAGTATCAAAGTCAAATGTTAGTGACGTGTGTTTTTGTGTTTGTAGTCCGGCTCCGTACAGGAACAGATGAGATCTAAAGGACTCAACTTGAACGGCAGAAACAGTCTGTTATAGCAGGTAAACACACTGACATGTTTATGGGGACAGTGGTTTACGGGGACACAAATGTCCACTTCACATTTACACATGTTTATGGGGACAGTGGTTTACGGGGACACAAATGTCCACTTCACATTTACACATGTTTACGGGGACAGTGGTTTACGGGGACACAAATGTCCACTTCACATTTACACATGTTTACGGGGACAGTGGTTTACGGGGACACAAATGTCCACTTCACATTTACACATGTTTACGGGGACAGTGGTTTACGAGGACACAAATGTCCACTTCACATTTACACATGTTTACGGGGACAGTGGTTTACGGGGACACAAATGTCCACTTCACATTTACACATGTTTACGGGGACAGTGGTTTACGGGGACACAAATGTCCACTTCACATTTACACATGTTTCTGGGGACAGTGGTTTACAGGGACACAAATGTCCACTTCACATTTACACATGTTTACGGGGATAGTGGTTTACGGGGACACAAATGTCCACTTCACATTTACACATGTTTACGGGGACAGTGGTTTACGGGGACACAAATGTCCACTTCACATTTACACATGTTTACGGGGACAGTGGTTTACGGGGACACAAATGTCCACTTCACATTTACACATGTTTACGGGGACAGTGGTTTACGAGGACACAAATGTCCACTTCACATTTACACATGTTTACGGGGACAGTGGTTTACGGGGACACAAATGTCCACTTCACATTTACACATGTTTACGGGGACAGTGGTTTACGGGGACACAAATGTCCACTTCACATTTACACATGTTTCTGGGGACAGTGGTTTACAGGGACACAAATGTCCACTTCACATTTACACATGTTTACGGGGACAGTGGTTTACGGGGACACAAATGTCCACTTCACATTTACACATGTTTACGGGGACAGTGGTTTACGGGGACACAAATGTCCACTTCACATTTACACATGTTTACGGGGACAGTGGTTTACGGGGACACAAATGTCCACTTCACATTTACACATGTTTACGGGGACAGTGGTTTATGGGGACACAAATGTCCACTTCACATTTACACATGTTTACGGGGACAGTGGTTTACGGGGACACAAATGTCCACTTCACATTTACACATGTTTCTGGGGACACAAATGTCCACTTCACATTTACACATGTTTACGGGGACAGTGGTTTACAGGGACACAAATGTCCACTTCACATTTACACATGTTTACGGGGACAGTGGTTTACGAGGACACAAATGTCCACTTCACATTTACACATGTTTACGGGGACAGTGGTTTACGGGGACACAAATGTCCACTTCACATTTACACATGTTTACGGGGACAGTGGTTTACCGGGACACAAATGTCCACTTCACATTTACACATGTTTACGGGGACAGTGGTTTATGGGGACACAAATGTCCACTTCACATTTACACATGTTTACGGGGCATTGGTTTACGGGGACACAAATGTCCACTTCACATTTACACATGTTTACGGGGACAGTGGTTTACGGGGACACAAATGTCCACTTCACATTTACACATGTTTCTGGGGACAGTGGTTTACGGGGACACAAATGTCCACTTCACATTTACACATGTTTACGGGGACAGTGGTTTACGGGGACACAAATGTCCGCTTCACATTTACACGTTTATGGGGACAGTGGTTTACGGGGACACAAATGTCCACTTCACATTTACACATGTTTACGGGGACAGTGGTTTACGGGGACACAAATGTCCACTTCACATTTACACATGTTTACGGGGACAGTGGTTTACGAGGACACAAATGTCCACTTCACATTTACACATGTTTACGGGGACAGTGGTTTACGAGGACACAAATGTCCACTTCACATTTACACATGTTTACGGGGACAGTGGTTTACGAGGACACAAATGTCCACTTCACATTTATACTGTAAGTTCTTAGTGAAGGTAAAACTCCATTAAAACATTTCTGGGGGGGGGGGGGGGGGGGTGGTTCTTACAAAATAAACTAAGAAACACAAAAAAAAAAATGTGGAGGAATTTTTTTTTTAAATGACTAAAATACAAATGTGATGAAAAAACCCCAAAACATTTCTAAAATACAGGAAATGTTTTTTATAAAATATTCAAAACATCTACAAAACTAGGAATATATTTGAAATAAACATGTTTATTTAACACCTTCAACAGTTTCAACAAAATAACATGAAACAACTGTCAAAGGTTTTAATCAGATTAATAATGATGAATGAATCTGAGTTAATGTGTTAATGTTGAAAGAACTAATAATTAAAGAAACAGTCTGCAGTATAAGTCACAATGTCATTTTATATCTTTTAAGTCTGAAAATATGGTAATTAAAGAAAAAAAACATTTTAAATTAAGCAAAAAAAGTAAACAAATAAAATGAATGAATTACACATAATAATAATAATAATAATAATAATAATAATAATAATAATAATAATAATAATAATAATAATAATAATAATAATAATAATAATAATCCTAAATGAAGGAACAAAAATTTAATCAAGAACAAAATATTGAATCATGCAACTTATCCTCCAGAAAATACTGTCATTTCCTTTTATTTTATCTAATATTTTAGTCAAAAACCTTTAACAATATTATCTGTTGTGTTTTTCTTTTCAGGTGTGTATGAATCTGATCAGCTGAGCGACCTCCTCCAAACCCCCTGTACCGTCCAATCAGCAGGCAGGGCTTTGACTCCGCCCACTGAGAACTAAACAGCACAGACACACAGCTGGGTGGTAGAGAACTACATTCCCCAGCATGCATTTCACACATGAGCTGATTACACACAAGTTTAACAAATAGTTTTTAGATGATTTGAGTCAATTCCAGGAGGTAGAATTTACATTTAATAACTGTTAGATGTTTTTGGAAAAAAATATGAAAAAGTCACAATTGAGATAAAGAAATAAATATGACATAAAAAGTCAAAATTTTTATGAAAGTTAAAATTAGGAGATAAAAAGTATTAGTTGTAGAGTATAATCAACATAAGTGTTTCCATAAAAATGTAAAATCTCCAATTTAATAATTCATATCTTTTAAAAAACGTTTTCCACATCAGTATTCCAGAAGATTCCACACACTACATTTCCCAGAATGCCTTTTTGTTCAGGATTCAGAACAGATGGGTTTCCTGTTTACAAACATGTGGAGATGTGCACTCAGCTAGGTGGCAACTCGTGCTAACTGCTTCAGTGGTTAATATTAACTAGTTATATTAACTAGTTAATATTAACCAGTTCTCTGGGAGCTGTGTGTACTGGATAAATATAACTAGTAAATAACAATAACATGTAAGCGCAAGTAGGCGATGGTTAGCTAAGGTTAGCTAAGTTTAGCTAGGGTTAGCTAAGGTTGGATAGGGTTAGCTCGGGTTAGCTAAAGGTAGCTAGGTTTATCTAAGGTTGGCTAGGGTTAGCTAAAGTTAGCTAGGTTTATCTAAGGTTTGTTAGGGTTATCTAGGGTTAGCTAAGGTTTGTTAGCCCAATGTTAGCTTTCAGATAAGATAGCACCAACAGCTTGTTATTGTTCATTAAACCATTAAAGTGAGAGTGAGGGTGTGAGAGTGAGTGAGTGAGTGAGAGTGAGTGAGTGAGAGTGAGTGAGTGAGTGAGTGAGTGAGTGAGTGAGTGAGTGAGTGAGTGAGTGAGTGAGTGAGTGAGGGATTGCAGTCTTTTCCCACCTGGCTGTGTGCGCAGCTTCTGTGTGATGTATTAAAACATTTGTGAATGTCCCTCCTCCTCCAGTTCAAGCATCAGCAGCTGCAGACTACATTTCCCAGGATGCCTTTCTCTGTCCATATTAAAACTAAAGCAGCGTCTGTTTCATTCTTTTATTTGATTAAAAAAACCAACAACTTTTTTCTTCATCTGGAAAAACGGTGCTGTAACTGGATTTCATCTCCCAGAATGCTTCACTCTGTTCTGCCCTGAAGCTCCGCCCCCTAAAGCTGAACATGTACAAACTGAACCCTTTGACCCTTGACACTGGACTGAGTGTGTTTGTGAAAAAAAACAGATTTTAATTTTTCTTAATGAATATTTTATCTGAATTTAATGGAAACTTTGATCTGAAAACAATCAGCTTTATTCTTATAATTTTTATTTTCATTTTCATCTTCATTTTTATTATTATTTTAATTTTTATGTTTATTTTATTTCTATGCAGACTCCTCAAGCTGTGGTTTTCAGGCCTAAAAAGGCCGTTCGCTGACGTTTTCTTCGTCCATAAAAAGACTGAACTTTCATTTGGACTTTTTTTGAACATTTTATTCTTTTACTTGAGATTCTTTTTGGTTTTAAAATGTTCTGCTGTTTTGACTGATTTGTGGTTTTCTGGCCGTAAACGCCAGAGCGTCACATGTTTGGATAAAATGTGTTTAATATATTCTTGATAAAAACAGACTGTAATGTGTTCATTTCAAATACATATTTTTTTTCACTTCCTGTTCTTTTCCTGTTTCACATTCCTTTTCTGTTTAAAAATATTTTCAAATTCTCTAGATGGAAAATAAAGTTATTTTATTTATCCATCCCCTCTGTTTCCAAACTCTGCTGTTTGACCTGCCTACGCTCAGTGGTTGCCATGGAAACTGGCTCCCGCATCACATTAATGGAAATATGATGATTGTTGTGGAATTTATTTCTATTTTCTGCTTTTTAATGGTTGAACTGGTGAAAAGAATGAGAAAAAACTCATTTAAATCAATGTTTGACACAAAAATGTTCATGAAGTTTTGTATTTTGAGCCAAAATAACGAACAAAGATCCTCTAAAAACTGAAGCTGATGACAAAACACCAACACTCAGATTGTTCTCATTCAATCTTCTGCTCCGTTTCCTAAAAAATTCAAAAAAGAAAATTAAATGACTAAATAAATACAAATAAACTGCTCTGAAATGGTGATTTCATTTTGATATTTCAGAATTTGGAGTTTTTATTTCAGTTTTCTGAGCGTAAACACCAGCAGGTTTACAGGAAAAACCGGAGTGGAAATTCATTTAGATAAAATGTTATAGAAATCAGGTTATATCCGGTTAAAAAAAATCATTTCAATTAATAATAATAAAAAATAGTGACATGATAAAATGATGATTGAAGATTATATTTTTTAAAGATTATACCAAAATGTGTAAAAATTGAGTAAAATGCAGTAAAATGTCAAATTAACCTTCATGAGAATTTGTCCAAAAAATATAAACGACCTGATGTGAAAGAAAACAACTGTAAAATAAGTATTTTATATTATATTTAAGGTTGTTCAGAAGTTTCTTTGATGAATTCTGGGATTTTTGGGTAAATCCGTCCCATCATGTCTATGTTTCCAAACTCTGCTGTTTGTCCTGCCAGCGTGCGACGGCAGTGGTTGCCATGGAAACGGGCTGCTGAGTCACAGTGTTCCGTTCACTGTGGCGACCGGCCACTTCCTCCCACAGACGCCAAAACCACTATTTAAGGAAAATCTGAGCTTCTTCTGACGTCACGCTGCCTTCACTGACAGTAGGAATCAGCCAAACCAAACCAGTTCCAGTTTGTGCATATTTTCACAAAACCATAAACACACTGAAAATATTCCATGATTTCCCATAAAACATTTCATCTTGAATTTTCCAGAAGTCGGTGAAGGCCACACAGTCCAGGTGTTAAGAAGTAAAATGATGAGTTCAATGTCCTTCTGCTGGACAGTGAAAAAGTAAAAATTCAACAATATTGAATATTTGTGTTTTCAGTGTTTGTTACATGATGATGATGTAAAGTCTTTTGATGGATTTTAATCATATTATAAATTGAACGTGTCTGTAGATTTAAAACATTCTTATTTTTTCACATTTAAAACCAAAGATATAAAATGTTTACAAATATTCAAAGGCCAAATGATATTATTTCCAGGTATTGTTCATTTTTCTTGCGTTTCTTCTGGTGTTTTTATCACATGTTTGTTGCTTTATTTTCTCTGCGTTCATTGACCATAAAAATCTGCTTGTAATTACAGAGCAGGTTTTTCCACAGAAACATCTGGAAGCTTCTGCAGGAATTTGGAGCTCAGGCGTATGTTTCACACAGTTTTCTGACACTTTGTTTGGTTTGTGTTTTTTCCTTATTCGCCAAACATGTTACTTTATCATTAAAGAAAAACTCACATATCATGTTGTAGAATGTGAGAAGGAGGCGGGACTTAACCCCTTAATACCTTAATTTAAATACAACTACAGTGGTACCTCAATGTACGTTTACAGTTGATCATTTATAATTCCACAAAGAGGAAAGAGGGGTGTTGGCCTAGTGTTGGCATAGTGGTGGCCCAGTGTTGGCCTAGTGTTGGCCTAGTGTTGGCCTAGTGTTGGCCCAGTGTTGGCCTAGTGGTGGCCTAGTGTTGGCCCAGTGTTGGCCTAGTGTTGGCCTAGTGTTGGCCCAGTGTTGGCCCAGTGTTGGCCCAGTGTTGGCCTAGTGTTGGCCCAGTGTTGGCCCAGTGTTGGCCCAGTGTTGGCCTAGTGTTGGCCCAGTGTTGGCCCAGTGTTGGCCCAGTGTTGGCCTAGTGTTGGCCCAGTGTTGGCCCAGTGTTGGCCTAGTGTTGGCCTAGTGTTGGCCTAGTGTTGGCCTATTGTTGGCCCAGTGTTGGCCTAGTGTTGGCCTGGTGTTGGCCCAGTGTTGGCCCAGTGTTGGTCTAGTGTTGGCCTTGTGTTGGCCCAGTGTTGGCCTAGTGTTGGCCTAGTGTTGACCTAGTGTTGGCCCAGTGATCACCTAGAGCACCACATTGACCAGAATTGACCCTGCTGCTGATGTCATGTGACCTGCAGCCAACGTTAACATCATCAGACCAGGGTCAGTGTTAGTCCTCGTCAGACCAGGGTCAGCGTTCGTCCTCGTCAGACCAGGGTCAGTGTTAGTCCTAGTCAGACCAGGGTCAGTGTTAGTCCTAGTCAGACCAGGGTCAGCGTTAGTCCTGGTCAGACCAGGGTCAGTGTTAGATCTAATCAGACCAGGGTCAGTGCTAGTCCTAGTCAGACCAGGGTCAGTGTTAGTCCTAGTCAGACCAGGGTCAGTGTTAGTCCTAGTCAGACCAGGGTCAGTGTTAAGTCCTAGTCAGACCAGGGTCAGCGTTAGTCCTAGTCAGACCAGGGTCAGCGTTAGTCCTGGTCAGACCAGGGTCAGTGTTAGATCTAGTCAGACCAGGGTCAGCGTTAGATCTAATCAGACCAGGGTCAGCGTTAGTCCTAGTCAGACCAGGGTCAGCGTTAGTCCTAGTCAGACCAGGGTCAGCGTTAGTCCTAGTCAGACCAGGGTCAGTGTTAGTCCTAGTCAGACCAGGGTCAGTGTTAGATCTAGTCAGACCAGGGTCAGTGTTAGTCCTGGTCAGACCAGGGTCAGTGTTAGATCTAGTCAGACCAGGGTCAGCGTTAGATCTAATCAGACCAGGGTCAGCGTTAGTCCTAGTCAGACCAGGGTCAGCGTTAGTCCTAGTCAGACCAGGGTCAGCGTTAGTCCTAGTCAGACCAGGGTCAGCGTTAGTCCTAGTCAGACCAGGGTCAGTGTTAGATCTAGTCAGACCAGGGTCAGTGTTAGTCCTAGTCAGACCAGGGTCAGTGTTAGTCCTTGTCAGACCAGGGTCAGCGTTAGTCCTAGTCAGACCAGGGTCAGCGTTAGTCCTAGTCAGACCAGGGTCAGCGTTAGTCCTAGTCAGACCAGGGTCAGCGTTAGTCCTAGTCAGACCAGGGTCAGCGTTAGTCCTAGTCAGACCAGGGTCAGCGTTAGTCCTAGTCAGACCAGGGTCAGTGTTAGTCCTAGTCAGACCAGGGTCAGTGTTAGTCCTAGTCAGACCAGGGTCAGTGTTAGTCCTAGTCAGACCAGGGTCAGTGTTAGTCCTAGTCAGACCAGGGTCAGTGTTAGTCCTAGTCAGACCAGGGTCAGCGTTAGTCCTAGTCAGACCAGGGTCAGCGTTAGTCCTAGTCAGACCAGGGTCAGTGTTAGATCTAGTCAGACCAGGGTCAGTGTTAGTCCTAGTCAGACCAGGGTCAGTGTTAGTCCTTGTCAGACCAGGGTCAGCGTTAGTCCTAGTCAGACCAGGGTCAGTGTTAGTCCTAGTCAGACCAGGGTCAGCGTTAGTCCTAGTCAGACCAGGGTCAGTGTTAGTCCTAGTCAGACCAGGGTCAGTGTTAGTCCTAGTCAGACTTTAATTTACTGATAGTCAAAGTAATGGATTAAATCGTTTAGTGTTTAGACTTTTTAATCTCATTTAGACTTTTTGTCGCATACGTTTGAGTTTTTATCTCATAATTTGGACTCTTAGGTTTGATTTTACACAGAGGTGTCAAACATGTGGTCAGGGGGCCAACTCTGACCCTCCAAAGGGTACAGTCTGACCCCTGGGATGAGTTTATTAAATGCAAAAAGTGACACTGAATATATAATTAGTTTGAGTTCAGGTTTAATCTCAAATGTTTCCAATCAGTAAAATACTCTCCTATCGTATAAATACTCACAACTCCAAATGTTTGTGTAAATGTAAAGATGTTCATGTCATTTTATTGTATTCACGCTACAATGATCATTTCACAAAAATACAAGTAACCTGAACAAATATGAACATTTTGAAATGTCAACGGCAAGTTTACGCATGTGTTTTATGTATATTTTGTTGATCTGAAAATTGTAATTTACATGTGTAAATGATAAACAGACATAAAAGTGCACATCATTTTGTTCATGTTATCAACATTGTTTTAAAGGATGTAAACATTTTTATGACATAACAGCTGTAATTATTCATACAGTATTTTACTGGTTCCATCCATCACAGATCATAATTGTCATATTAACCCCTGAACTAAAATATTTCATGACATTTATGACTCTTAATATCGTCAATGTCATTTTTGCATTTCATCAAGTCATCCTATTGAACCCTCTGACGGGCCAGTTTTGGCCCACAGGCCTTATATTTGTTACCCCAGCAATAAAAGAATCAATAATAGAACTTGAACCATTAAATTCTGAGCCATTCCCGAGTTTACATTATTCTTATATTATTATTCTACATTACTCTAGAACAGGGGTCTGCAACCCTGGTCCTAGAGAGCCGCTATCCTACATGTTTTAGATGTTTCCCTCTTCCATTACACCTGACAGACATTATCAGTCTTCCACACAGCTTGATGATAGGCTGATCATCTGAATCAGGTGTGTTGGAAGAGGGAAACATCTAAAACATGCAGGATAGCGGCTCTCTAGGACCAGGGTTGCAGACCCCTGCTCTAGAATGTTCTGACAACTCCCATTCACATCGAATGGACATTCCCAGCGTTCTGTGGGCAATTTTTTTTTCAATAACCGCCCATTGTGCCATTGACGCCCACTGCCAATGGCCACGAGTTCTGTCACTTCAGATTGACGGCACCGTATCACTCCGCAGGTAGTTCGACCACTTTGAAAGTCAATATTGTCTGCGTTGTAAGGTTATTTTATCCAGTCCGTTAGCGTAGTAGCAGAAATAAACTGGAATATAATATTAGGCCTTCGCCAACGTGCTCGGCAAGAAGGCCTAATAACCCCTAGAATAAGAGGGATACCGTATTGCCCATGCGCGACTATCAAAAAATATTTCCCTTCAGTGTCGGGGTGTTGTTCGGCCCCGTCGGGAAATATTTTTCTGTTAGTAATGCGTGGACAATACATTATCCCTTATTATTAATATTCCATTATTAATATTATTCCTCTGCACATCAAATATGGCCCCTGAACTGAAATGACTTTGATCAGCTGGTGTCATGTGACCAGCTGGTGTCATGTGACCAGCTGGTGTCATGTGATCAGCTGGTGTCATGTGACCAGCTGGTGTCATGTGACCAGCTGGTGTCATGTGACCAGCTGGTGTCATGTGACCAGCTGGTGTCATGTGATCAGCTGGTGTCATGTGATCAGCTGGTGTCATGTGATCAGCTGGTGTCATGTGACCAGCTGGTGTCATGTGACCAGCTGGTGTCATGTGACCAGCTGGTGTCATGTGACCAGCTGGTGTCATGTGATCAGCTGGTGTCATGTGATCAGCTGGTGTCATGTGACCAGCTGGTGTCATGTGATCAGCTGGTGTCATGTGACCAGCTGGTGTCATGTGACCAGCTGGTGTCATGTGACCAGCTGGTGTCATGTGACCAGCTGGTGTCATGTGACCAGCTGGTGTCACGCAGCAGTTTTATTCCAGACGTGTGTTCATAGCACAGACTGTGTGTGGATGTTCAGAGGAAAGAATCGTCTGGACGTGTGTCAGAGAAAGTTTAGTTTAAATTAACACCATTGAATGTTGAAATCATCTAAAACATGAGTATGTGTCGTCATGGCAACCAGAGTTTGAGCTGAGGAGGAAATGACAGCGAATGGAAAAGTTAAAAAATGTGGTTTGAAAGGAAACGGACGTTAAATTCATCTGTGATGAAAGACCACATTTAAGAGAGTTTCTCTTCCTGTTTAACTTTCAGAATAAAGCTTCATTCCTCTGGAACATTATTCCTGTCGTCCTGCACATGCTCAGACTGGTCTGGTCGCCATGACGATGCACATATTTAGTATCGATGACGCACATATTAGTTTGTTAATTCCTACGGTTGTTTCGGTCGAGCTGCTTGACCTGAAATTTTTTCTTAGATCAAGTTTTTATTTTTTGTTTAATTTGCCTTTTTTCTTAATATAAGATTCAGTTTTGGTTTATTTAAGACATCCAAGTTTTTTTTTTTACTTTAATCTCCTCCAGCCAGCATGTCCTCCAGCCAGCGTGTCTTCCAGTGTGTCCTCCAGCCAGTGTGTCTTCCAGCATGTCCTCCAGCCAGTGTGTCCTCCAGCCAGCATGTCTTCCAGCCAGCATGTCTTCCAGCCAGCGTGTCCTCCAGCCAGTGTGTCTTCCAGCATGTCCTCCAGCCAGCATGTCCTCCACCCAGCGTGTCTTCCAGCATGTCCTCCAGCCAGTGTGTCCTCCAGCCAGTGTGTCCTCCAGCCAGCATCTCCTCCAGCCAGTGTGTCCTCCAGCCAGCGTGTCTTCCAGTGTGTCCTCCAGCCAGTGTGTCTTTCAGTGTGTCCTTCAGCCAGCATGTCCTCCAGTCAGCGTGTTTTCCAGTGTGTCCTCCAGCCAGCATGTCTTCCAGTGAGTGTGTCCTCCATCCAGTGTGTTCTCCAGCCAGCATGTCTTCCAGCCAGCGTGTCCTCCAGCCAGTGTGTCTTCCAGCATGTCCTCCAGCCAGTGTGCCCTCCAGCCAGCATGTCCTCCAGCCAGCGTGTCTTCCAGCATGTCCTCCAGCCAGTGTGTCCTCCAGCCAGCATGTCCTCCAGCCAGCGTGTCTTCCAGCATGTCCTCCAGCCAGTGTGTCCTCCAGCCAGCATCTCCTCCAGCCAGTGTGTCCTCCATCCAGTGTGTTCTCCAGCCAGCGTGTCCTCCAGCCAGCGTGTCCTCCAGCCAGTGTGTCCTCCAGCCAGTGTGTCTTCCAGCATGTCCTCCAGCCAGCATGTCCTCCACCCAGCGTGTCTTCCAGTGTGTCCTCCAGCCAGCGTGTCCTCCTTGTTGTCCTAAACCCCTCACCACAGCTCTATAAACACTGGCCTCAGTGTTCCTGTTTGTTTCCTGCGCTGTGACATCACTTCCTTCCTGTGGATTTCCTCACACACTCTCACAGCTGCTTCCTGTCGGTTATAAACGGCCACAGTGTTCTGCCGCCTTGGCCGTTAAAGCCAGTATTCACTCTGAACGCTGGCTTCTGATTGGCTGCTGCTGTGTCTTTATGACTTCCCAGCTGCTTTAACGTGAACCAAACCGTCTGCTGTAAGAACTGCACTAGTTCTGTGTCTGTTTCTAAACAATACAAACACATTAATGTGCGTCATATTTATTCTGAATTCTGACTTATACAAAAACATTTGAAAAAAAAATGTGGCCCGTACCTCTGTAAATTTACCAAAAATGTTGAGGCTAAAATTTGTGGACTGGTCTTGAAAGATATGCTATCTTTCAGGATTGACATTGCGATGCACAGATTTGGTATAAAATGCGAAAAACCAGTCAAAAAATGTTTTTGGCCATGTTTACGTAGCTATAACTCCCAAACAATACATCATAGCATTTTGCAGAAATTAGGAAAAATTTGTCAGATTGTCCCAGAGATTATACACCTCATCTCATAATTCCGATATGTCGTAAAGATTTTGCATTATTACACCAAATAAAACTCCATTCATTCTAAATAGGGCCAACGAAAAAAAAAATTCCTGCTTCTTCATACTTTGTGGCACAGACTTCATTTAAACTTTCAAACACAGTCATTTTTGTGGTGTCTTTAGGATGTGATTGTCATGAGGGTGTGATTTACGGTTGTCGATAGAGAACTCAGTAAATCCACCCTGAAAAGACCAAAATCTGACTTTTTATCAGTGGGTGATGTCATCGCTAGAGCACGAGAGAAGAAAAAATTAAGCTGAAAAATGTCTCAATAACTCGTCCTCACGGCAAAACCATAAATAGTAGACAAACAATCTTTTCCACAAATGTTGCCATGGTTGTGAGAATTCAAACAAACCAGGGTTTGAAGATCTAGCTCTTTTTAAAGTGAAATGACAGGAACCTGTTTGGGATGATGTCAGGGATTTCTGTCAATAGACTTCTATTGGAAAAATCATTTCTGTCTCATGTTGAGTTCAGTGTTTTTCAAATTGTTCTAACTCACTTATTTTTCACAGTACACACATAAAAAGTACATGTACTTGTTCCTCACACCCTCCTGTCACTCATCGTCAACTTTGTTTTCACCAATTATTTACACTTTTACCAAAAATGGCAGTAGTTCGGCAGTATGTTCACACCTATTTTTTCCATGTAACAGAGTGTGGAGCTGTCTATGAGTCTGCCCTTTGAAGTTCCCGCCACTGCTCATCACCATGGCAACAGTGCTCCTGGCACTATGAAACACCTGCAGACAATTAAGACTGTGGGAGGAGCTTTAACATGATTGACAAACACTGTGGGCGGGGCTTTAACATGACTGACAGACTAACAGATCTGCTTTATTTTGGTGAGTTCAGCGGTTTTAAAACTGCTGTATCTCACTTATTTTTCACAGTACAGAAAAAATAAATATATCTACTTATTCCTCAGACCCTCCTGTCACTCATCATCAACTTTGTTTTCACCAATTATTTACACTTTTACCAAAAATCACAGGAGTTCAGAGGCATGGTTTAACATTCAGACAGACTTTACTCCAGTCAGCTCTGTGTGTCTGCGTGTGGAACTACAGGCTGGTTTCCATGGCAACGGGGAAAGTCCCTGACTCACAGAAAATGGGAGGAGCTTTAATAGAAGTGACTCAGTCCACAAACAGTAACAAACAGATTCACATATGAAGTGAACAGCAGATATTTCTTCCTTTCACCAGAAACAACTACAGCGACAAGAAACAAACGCTTACATTTACTTCAACTGATGGATGGAAGTGAAGTTTTCCTTCTACTACAGTTTACGTTTACACTACAGGTTTCACTGTACCGGCCATGTGTACTTAAACTTGCATGGCTTAACGTTTGAGACAAGCATATGCTACTGGCAGCCAGGTAGCCCCACTAATATTTGCACTTTGTCCAAAACTATCTTCAGTTTTAAGACAGAGGTTTAAAAAGTTTTTCAGGGGCTACATTCAATGTGATTTCTCCAAACCATGGGTGTAAAATTGTGTATTCATGCTATGGTCGTGTCCACACCAATATTTGGATGTTTCTAAAGTGACTAGGCCAACACTAGGCCAACACTAGGTCAAAACTAGGCCAACACTAGACCAACACTTGGCCAACACTAGGTCAACACTAGGTCAACACTAGGCCAACACTAGACCAACACTTGGCCAACACTAGGCCAACACTAGACCAACACTTGGCCAACACTTGGCCAACACTAGGTCAACACTAGGCCAACACTAGGCCAACATGAGGTCAAAACTAGGCCAACACTAGGTCAACACCAGGCCAACACAAGGTCAACACTAGGCCAACACAAGGTCAACACTAGGCCAACACTAGGCCAACACTAGACCAACACTAGGCCAACACGAGGTCAAAACTAGGCCAACACTAGGTCAACACTAGGTCATCACAAGGTCAAAACTAGGCCAACACTAGACCAACACTTGGCCAACACTAGGTCAACACTAGGCCAACACTAGGCCAACACTAGACCAACACTGGGGCATCACTAGGCCAACACTAGACTAACACTAGGCCAACACAAGGCCAAAATTCGGCCCACACTAGGCCAACACTAGGTCAACACTAGGCCAACACTAGGCCACCACTAGACCAACACTTGGCCAACACTAGGTCAACACTTGGCCAACACTAGACCAACACTTGGCCAACACTAGGTCAGCACTAGGCCAACACTAGGTCAACATGAAGTCACAACTAGGCCACCACTAGGTCAACGTGAGGTCAAAACTAGGCCAAAACTAGACCAACACTTGGCCAACCCTAGGTCAACACTAGGCCAACAGGAGGTCAAAACTAGGCCAACACTAGACCAACACTTGGCCAACACTAGGCCAACACTAGGCCAACACTAGACCAACACTGAGGCATCACTAGGCCAACGCTAGACCAACACTAGGCCAACACGAGGTCAAAACTAGGCCAACACGAGACCAACACTTGGCCAACACTAGGTCAACACTAGGCCAACACGAGGTCAAAACTAGGCCAACACTAGACCAACACATGGCCAACACTAGGCCAACACTAGGTCAACACGAGGTCAAAACTAGGCAAACACTAGGCCAACACGACGTCAAAACTAGGCCAACACTAGGCCAACACAAGGTCAAAACTAGGCCAACACTAGACCAACACTCGGGCAACACTAGACCAACACTAGGCCAACACTAGACCAACACTAGGCCAACACTAGACCAACACTAGGCCAACACTAGGTCAACACGAGGTCAAAACTAGGCCAACACGAGGTCAAAACTAGGCCAACACTAGGTCAACACTAGGTCATCACAAGGTCAAAACTAGGCCAACACGAGGTCAAAACTAGGCCAACACTAGGCCAATGCTAGGCCAACACTAGGCCAACACGAGGTCAAAACTAGGCCAACACTAGACCAACACTGGGGCATCACTAGGCCAACACTAGACTAACACTAGGCCAACACAAGGCCAACATTCGACCCACACTAGGCCAACACTAGGCACACTAGGTCAACACCAGGCCAACACAAGGTCAACACTAGGCCAACACAAGGTCAACACTAGGCCAACACTAGGCCAACACTAGACCAACACTAGGCCAACACTAGGCCAACACGAGGTCAAAACTAGGCCAACACTAGGTCAACACTAGGTCATCACGAGGTCAAAACTAGGCCAACACTAGACCAACACTTGGCCAACACTAGGTCAACACTAGGCCAACACTAGACCAACACTAGGCCAACACTAGGCCAACACTAGACCAACACTGGGGCATCACTAGGCCAACACTAGACTAACACTAGGCCAACACAAGGCCAAAATTCGGCCCACACTAGGCCAACACTAGGCCAACACTAGGCCACCACTAGACCAACACTTGGCCAACACTAGGTCAACACTTGGCCAACACTAGACCAACACTTGGCCAACACTAGGTCAGCACTAGACCAACACTAGGTCAACATGAAGTCAAAACTAGGCCACCACTAGGTCAACGTGAGGTCAAAACCAGGCCAAAACTAGACCAACACTTGGCCAACCCTAGGTCAACACTAGGCCAACAGGAGGTCAAAACTAGGTCAACACTAGGCCAACACAAGGTCAAAACTAGGCCAACACTAGGCCAACGCTAGACCAACACAAGGTCAAAACTAGGCCAACACTAGGCCAACGCTAGACCAACACTAGGCCAACACGACGTCAAAACTAGGCCAACACTAGGCCAACACAAGGTCAAAACTAGGCCAACACTAGACCAACACTCGGGCAACACTAGACCAACACTAGGCCAACACTAGACCAACACTAGGCCAACACTAGGTCAACACGAGGTCAAAACTAGGCCAACACTAGACCAACACTTGGCCAACACTAGGTCAACACTAGGCCAACACGAGGTCAAAACTAGGCCAACACGAGGTCAAAACTAGGCCAACACTAGGCCAATGCTAGGCCAACACTAGGCCAACACGAGGTCAAAACTAGGCCAACACTACACCAACACTGGGGCATCACTAGGCCAACACTAGACTAACACTAGGCCAACACAAGGCCAACATTCGACCCACACTAGGCCAACACTAGGCACACTAGGTCAACACCAGGCCAACACAAGGTCAACACTAGGCCAACACAAGGTCAACACTAGGCCAACACTAGGCCAACACTAGACCAACACTAGGCCAACACTAGGCCAACACTAGGTCAACACTAGATCATCACGAGGTCAAAACTAGGCCAACACTAGACCAACACTTGGCCAACACTAGGTCAACACTAGGCCAACACTAGACCAACACTAGGCCAACACTAGGCCAACACTAGACCAACACTGGGGCATCACTAGGCCAACACTAGACTAACACTAGGCCAACACAAGGCCAAAATTCGGCCCACACTAGGCCAACACTAGGTCAACACTAGGCCAACACTAGGCCACCACTAGACCAACACTTGGCCAACACTAGGTCAACACTTGGCCAACACTAGACCAACACTTGGCCAACACTAGGTCAGCACTAGACCAACACTAGGTCAACATGAAGTCAAAACTAGGCCACCACTAGGTCAACGTGAGGTCAAAACTAGGCCAAAACTAGACCAACACTTGGCCAACCCTAGGTCAACACTAGGCCAACAGGAGGTCAAAACTAGGCCAACACTAGGCCAACACAAGGTCAAAACTAGGCCAACACTAGGCCAACGCTAGACCAACACAAGGTCAAAACTAGGCCAACACTAGGCCAACGCTAGACCAACACAAGTTCAAAACTAGGCCAACACTAGGCCAAAGCTAGACCAACACTAGGCCAACACGAGGTCAAAACTAGGCCAACACTAGACCAACTCTTGGCCAACACTAGGTCAACACTAGGCCAACACTAGGCCAACACTTGGCCAACACTAGGTCAACAGTAGGCCAACACTAGACCAACACTTGGCCAACACTAGGTCAACACTAGGCCAACACGAGGTCAAAACTAGGCCAACACTAGACAAACACTAGGCCAACACTAGGCCAACATGAGGTCAAAACTAGGCCAACAGTAGGCCAACACGAGGTCAAAACTAGGCCAACAGTAGGCCAACACAAGGTCAAAACTAGGCCAACACTAGACCAACACTCGGGCAACACTGGGCCAACACTAGACCAACACTAGGTCAACACTAGGCCAACACTAGACCAACACTAGGCCAACACTAAGTCAAAACTCGGCCAACACAAGGCCATCACTCGGCCCACACTCGGCCAACACTTGGCCAACACTCGGTCAACACTAGGCCAACACTAAGTCAACACTAGGCCAACACCCCTCTTTCCTTTTAGTGTAATTCTAAATGAAATGATCATGTGTAAACATAGTGTCCTACATCTGATGGAGTACGTACTGAGTGTCCATGAATAATCAGTGTCAATGTTAACTTTAATGATTTATTTACTGTATTTTCACACTATAAGGTGAACTGGATTATAAGGAGCATTAAGTTAAGATAAACACTAAACAATAACTATAAATCTTGTTGAGTTCGAACACAGAATAAAACACAGTCTGATTCTGATCAATCAAACACAACCAGAATTAATCCATATATAAGGCACAGCAAACACCAGATCCACCAGACAAGTCTGTATATGTCAGAGTAAATTTTGAATAGGCCCCGCCCCTCCCTCACAGAAACTTAACGTAATCTTATTTAAAAAAGACCATTGTATTGTATGTTCAATTTTCTAATTCAAACAACTCATTTGGTTTAGTCATGAGAGTTTTTTTACAAAATATAACAGAATAAGTATTTAACACTAAAAAGTTTAATTAAAATCCAAATCAGGGTTTACAGTGTATAGTCTGATACTGGGGGGGGGGGGGGTGCTATTTTAATTGGTTTGATATCCTGCATATTTTAAGTGATTCACATACCCCTGTATATTCATGCTTGTGCTGTATTGTACACCTCTGAAAACTATAACAAGTCCAACAGAACTTAGAACATAAAATAAAATTAAAAACAAAAAAATAGTACATAGATCTCCAAAAACAACAGCCTTTATATTGGTTAGGGTTAGGGTAGGGGCTGGTATATTGGTCAGGGTTAGGGTAGGGGCTGGTATATTGGTCAGGGTTAGGGTAGGGGCTGGTATATTGGTTAGGGTTAGGGTAGGGGCTGGTATATTGGTCAGGGTTAGGGTAGGGGCTGGTATATTGGTCAGGGTTAGGGTAGGGGCTGGTATATTGGTTAGGGTTAGGGTAGGGGCTGGTATATTGGTCAGGGTTAGGGTAGGGGCTGGTATATTGGTCAGGGTTAGGGTAGGGGCTGGTCTGTCTTCTTGTACAGGACCGCCCTCTTCAGCCTGTCAGCCAGTACTTCAGTCTGAGAGGTTCATATTAGAGTAATCACCTGATTACATTCAAACATGAGATAAGAACATTTCCAAACCATACTCATAGTTACTAGACCCAGCATTGAACATAACCATCCATAGGCGACGAGGAGCTGTGGAGCCGCCATATTGGAGTGGTGATACGTTCCATTCAGTTCAATATATTTGACAGAACATACATTTTATTAACAATACTCCACTAATACTGAAAACAGGTTTCCATGTGTGTTATGTCATATGTGTAACTGATTAAAGACATATGTTTGGGCTTGTTTTATTAGTCATAGTTGGTTTAACACTATAGAATTTTCTAATATCAAAAGAAGATAAGTCTTAGATCAATCAGTCAATTGATCAATTACAATCAATTATCATTGATTTTAGGAAGAAGTGCACTGAGCCAGTTGCCCTTTCTATTCATGGCAAAAAGGTGGAGATTGTTGACTCCTCCAAATACTTGGGTACAACATTTGACTCCCAACTCAAATTTGAGGTGAACACTGACACGATAGTAAAAAAATGTCAACAAAGGACGTATTTACTCAGGAAGTTGAGTTCTTTCCAGGTCTGTACTAAGATTCAATGTCTGTTTTATAAGTCTTTTATTGAAAGCATTCTGACCTTTTCATTCATTTGTTGGTTTTATGGCTTGAATGTGAAAGATAAGAATGGCCTTAACAGCATTGTAAAAACCTGCTCAAAGATTATTGGTGTGAGGCAAGAAGACTTAGGTTCCCTTTGGGACAAGAGGGTGATCAATAAGGCCAAAGGTATTATTGATCAGCATGACCACATTTTGTCCGGGGAATTTAAACTGATGCCCTCAGGACATCATTTTGAAGCTCCACCCAGGAAAATGAACTTTTTAAGTCGTTTGTCCCAGCAGCCATCAGTCTTTTAAATCTTAATCCTACCTTATGGAACGTGCAATATCACTTTTAATTGGATTATTCAGTGCGTGATGGGTACAGTGCAATAATTTGAATTTTTAAAATTTTTATTTTTTTTAATTTTTTAATTATAAATTTTACTTTTTTAAATTTAATTTTATCTTCACTATGCACTTGTATTGTATATGTGTATGGTGCTTCGTGTCTCTGTGAGGTCTCCCTGAAACTTTCTGTGCGGAAATGAAATGTATGATTGGATGAACTGCTGAACTGAATTGCCCCTAGAGCAGGCATGTCCAAACTATTCCACAAAGGGCCGGTGTGGCTGCAGGTTTTTGTTCCAACCAACCAAGAGTAAACAGTTTGACCAATCAACTCTCCGAAGACTGAGATCAGTTGATTAATTGAGTCCAGTCTGGTGTGGTGCTGCTTGGTTGGAACAAAGACCTGCAGCCACACCGGCCCTTTGGGAATAGTTTGGACATGTCTGCCCTAGAGGGACTAATAAAGTTGTTTGAATTTGAATTTGAATTAGATCATGTCTACGTAATGAGTGCTTTAGACCCACGGTTCTCAAACTGGGGTCCGCGGACCCCTAGGGGGACATGGCGCATGTCCAGGGGGTACGCGAAATTATTCACGGTTTTGTTTTTTGTTTGTTTTTTTGCTGTTTTATTTTGAAATGTGGAAGTTTTATTTTGTAGCGAGCGGGCGGAAGTAACAGCGCTGTTTGACGCCAGCTTGACTAAATTGAGACGGAGCGAGTCACAGGCTATTTTTAGCCACCCTGCAGCGAACATGGATCGATTTTTGTGTCCGCCAAGTTCCTCAAGAAGTGGTAAAAGAAATGACAATGAAAATGACAATGACAAAAACAAACGCCCTAACTTCCCTGAGCGAGCATTTCAGCTCATATTTCGCTGATGTGGACAACTCTGCCTGGGACTGGGTGCAGGACCCGTTTGCCTCAGCAGCAACAAGTGGTCTCACTGCCAAGGCAGAAGAGGAGTTGTTGGACTTATCCTGCGATAGGACATTGAAGGCCCGATTTGGCCATCCCTCTCAAATGAATATCCTGAACTCACTGCCGAAGCCATGCGCATATTGCTTCCTTTCCCCACCACGTACCTTTGCGAGTCATCATTCTCCACAATGACTGCAATTAAGACAAAATACAGGGCTCGTTTGAACGTGGAAGATGATCTTCGAGTCTGCCAGTCATCCATCAGTCCAAGAATTGACAAACTGTGCAGTCAGAGACAAGCTCATCCCTCTCATTAAGTCTCTGTCTGTCTGTCTGTCTGTCTGTCTGTCTGTCTGTCTGTCTGTCTGTCTGTCACACACACACACACACACACACACACGCGGTTTTGTGTGTCTTTTGTTCCGTTTATTATTTTAAAATGATTTAAAATTGTTGTTTCTGAAGTGTTCATTTATATTATAATACCTGAAAATGTGGCTGGTTTGCACAAAAGCACTATTAAAAAAGGTTATCATTGTTTCATAATAATCATTGTTGAAGTGGTTTTTTATCATTTTCAGTATCGCGAGGATGAGGGGGGACATGGAAAAATTTCACCCCTCCAAGGGGGACCTGGGCCAAAAAAGTTTGACAACCCCTGCCTTAGATGATAAGACTAAACCATCTAAACCATCAACCTGTTTGACTGGATACAGAGTAAAAACTAATTATGTCTGAGCAAACACCGGATCTGAATACTGATAAGAAAGTATCTGAACTAAATGATGCATCAGGAGGCTGGAGGTATCTTTTTTTTGGACAGTGTGAACGACTGCTGTCACCGTTGGAGCTTCAGATTGACCGTCACTCTGATAGTGTTAGAGTGCAGGCTCGGACTGACACACGGGAGAACCAGGACTTTTCCCGGTGTCCCGTCTGCTCAGTGGCCTGACATGCCCCCCCCCCCCAATCACAGTGCCTGTCAACAATGGTAACGTGCTCGGAGCTCGGCGGAGTCAGAGCAGTAGGGATTGGTAGTGTGTGTGTGTGTGTGTTTTCTTTTTAAAGAAACTCATTGTGATTGGTGAGTGGCTTTATTCTCTGTCGTGGATCCGCCCCTGCAGCACTGAGTTAACGCTGACCATAAAACACGGTAGACTTATGCAAAAACGAAACAATGAATGACAGTGTTGAGAAAAAAAGGAAAGGTGGACACCAGAGAGAGTTGGATAGTAAAAGAAGGTCGCTCGAGGGGGAGCGGATGAAATGTAAGAAATTAACTGATTTGTTTGTTAAAGCTAGCAGCAGCCAGAGTGGCTCTGCTGCTAGCTCTGTGACTGCAACAACATCACCAGTGAGTTTAGAACCAGTTTTCACATCAGACACCCCCAGGACACAATATATATATATATATATATATATGTATAAAAATGTTCCTCTCGCCCCACCTGGGCGGTGTCTCCTTCAGGCTCGGGTCCTCTACCAGAGGCCCCTCCCACCTGGGCGGTGTCTCCTTCAGACTCGGGTCCTCTACCAGAGGCCCCTCCCACCTGGGCAGTGTCTCCTTCAGACTCAGGTCCTCTACCAGAGGCCCCTCCCACCTGGGCGGTGTCTCCTTCAGACTCGGGTCCTCTACCAGAGGCCCCTCCCACCTGGGCAGTGTCTCCTTCAGACTCAGGTCCTCTACCAGAGGCCCCTCCCACCTGGGCGGTGTCTCCTTCAGACTCGGGTCCTCTACCAGAGGCCCCTCCCACCTGGGCAGTGTCTCCTTCAGACTCAGGTCCTCTACCAGAGGCCCCTCCCACCTGGGCAGTGTCTCCTTCAGACTCGGGTCCTCTACCAGAGGCCCCTCCCACCTGGGCAGTGTCTCCTTCAGACTCAGGTCCTCTACCAGAGGCCCCTCCCACCTGGGCGGTGTCTCCTTCAGACTCGGGTCCTCTACCAGAGGTCTGGGAGCCTGAGGGTTCTGTGCAGGATCTTAGCTGTTCCTAACAATGTTCTCTTTTGGACACAGATCTCTGATGTTGTTCCTGGTATCTGCTGGAGACATTGTCCCAGCTTGGGGGTCACTGCCCCTAGTGCCCCCATCACTACTGGTACCACTGTTGCCTTCACACTCCACATTTTCTCTAACTCCTCTTTCAGCCCTTGGTATTTCTCTTCTCTTCTCATGTTCTTTCTTTCTCATGTTGCTATCACTGGGGACTGCTACATCTATCACCACCACTGTCTTCTCATGTTTATCCACCACCACTATGTCAGGCTGATTGGCCATCACCATCTTGTCAGTCTGGATCTGGAAGTCCCACAGGATCTTGGCCTGTTTGTTCTCTGTCACCTTTGGGGGGTTCTCCCATCTTGACCCTTGACCTCCAGTCCATACTCTTTACAGATGTTCCTGTACAGTATGTCCTCTACCTGGTTATGTCTCTCCATGTATGCCTTACCCAAGGTATATATATATATATATATATATATATATATATATATATATATATATATATATATATATATATATGTGTTTTTGCCTCAAATGAATTGGTATTTTCATGAAGTAATGACACATTTAATAACACATTTATCTAATTTCAATTTTATTAAATACTGACATACTTAAGTAATTATTTCATGATGTATTTATTTAATTAATTAATTTTAGCACTCTTAGTCCAAACACAATTGCATCAGAACCTGTTCTCATTGGATGTTAATATTTTCTGTTATTTAGCATAAAATGACAAATATTTGTTCTTAAAATTATAATTTTTTAAAATAACTCTTTTTAAAATCTGTTTTTTTGTTTTTTCTTCAGTCATTTATGGAGATAAAATTTCACTTGGACAAGTTTTCATCGTACCTGCAGAGGAAAGAAGAAAAAAAACAACATTCTGAGTTCATGCTGTAAATAATAAATAATAGTAAAACATTTATATTCAACTGCATCATTTTATGATCTGACAGGAAAATAAAAAGCATTTAAAAAAAACTGATATGAGGTTTCCAGTGTCGCCTGTTTTCATCTGATTTATACTAAAAAAGAAAAGTGAAAAGAAAAAAGAAAAAAGGAGAGAAAAAAAGAAAAACAGAAAAAAGAGGAAAAATTTAAAGAGGAAAAGAAAATGAGAAAAGGGGAAGACAGAAAAGGGGGAGAAAAAAAGTGTAAAAATAGAAAAAGGGTAAAAAAGAAAAAAAGGAGGGGAAGGAAAATTAGAAAAAAAGGGCAAAAAGGGAACAGTTGAGAAAAAATGGGATAGGAAAAATCTGAAAAAATGCAGCAACAAAAAATGGGTAAAGAAAACAGGGGAACAAAGGGAAAGGGGAAAAAATAGTAAACAGTTTAAAAGAAAAGAAAAAAGAGGAAAAGATATTAAGAATAGGGGAAGAAATTAAAATGGAAAATGGGGGAAGATAAAATGGTAAAAAAGAAAAAAGAAAAAGAGAAAATTTAAAAGAAACAAAAAGGGGGAAAGAAAAAAGTTGGAAAAAAAGACATCAAACATATTTCTTCATATTTATTGTTTTAAATGTCACTATTTTTATCTTCTAATTATAATCCAAGAAGATTTTGTTATATAATATATAAATAATCAGTATTGTCTTCAAATATTGACTTTGAAATGTAACTGAAAATTAAAACAAGGAAGTAATGAAACAGTTTACACTTCAATATTCACCACATTTATCCATTCAAACTTATAACACACGCTTGTATCTGATCAAAATTCTTCACAAACCTGTGCTCCAGCACGTTAGCGCATGTTAGCAGCGCATGCATCAGGTTTTTGCTGAACTGAAAGCTGCTTTTACTCACACAGTCAACATTTTCCATCTGTTAACACATGGTGTTGCCACAAAGTTTTGACATACGGCGTTGACACACAGTGTTAACACATGATTCTGACATATAGTGTTGACACACAGTGTTGGCATGCAGTGTTGACATATGGTGTTGACATACGGTGTTGACACACGGTGGTGACACACAGTGTTGACACTAGAGATGTGCTGATGAACCGTAAAACCATGAAAAATAATATTTTAATTAAATTATAAAAATATAATAAACATTTTGCATATTATTCCAAAGGTAAACAAACGAAGGAAAACAACAGTAAATATTTTTAATCAGGCAGTATCCTGTTGATGTGGTGATTGACTGGTGTTTAGTTTAGACAGAACACAGGTGACAGTGAAGTCAATGCATGAGAAATTAAAAGTAGAGTCTGGGACTAACCCTAACCCTAACCCTGACCCTGACCCTGACCCTGACCCTGACCCTGACCCTGACCCTGACCCTGACCCTAACCCTAACCCTGACCCTGACCCTGACCCTGACCCTGACCCTGACCCTGACCCTGACCCTGACCCTCTGGGAAGTGTTTGTGGAGGTGGTGAATGTAGACAACAGGATGATCTAACATGGTTCATCACAGCTGGAATAAACTAAAGCATCTCCGACAAGTTTGTTCTGTGGTGACCACAGAGAGTGAGGGTCACTAGAGGTCAGCATCTAAATTAACTGATGCATGTGTGGAACTGATATATTTAAACATATGACACATGCTTTTATCTAAAGAGACTGAAAAGTGAGGAACCATCTGAACAATAAAATATAAGAATCAATAAATGTGCAGTGCAATTAAAAGCAAGGAACACAAAACACAGTAAATAAAAACAATAATAAAAACAAATGTCCAAATAAAACAGTTAAAGTATGAGGTTAAAAATATCATTATTTAACAGTAACACATGAATGAACATGTCTGTAAATGTGTCAGTGTTAACAACTAACAACTGTTGTCTCTGGGCCAGATGTTATATTACAACACACCACCGGTGGGTGGAGATCATTTTGGAATGATCTCGTGGATGGCGGGCAGGTTCGGTTCTGAAAATTGGGGGAAAATTGTTCATGCAAATGGCTAACGGGTGGAAATATATGTCATCCACACATCTCTAGTTGACATACGGTGTTGACACTCACTGTCTGACACAGTCTGGGATCTGCACATGCTCAGTAGGGATGAAACGTGAGAGATCCTGGAGGCTGTCCACGAACTGAAGCTTCCTGCTGAACTTTGAACTTTGACCAAGAAGAAGAAGAAGATGGAGTGAAGAATTGTTAAAATTCAGGAAACTAAAACTGAAACTAAAACTAATGCTAAGAATAAAATAAAATATTTATTTTCATTTGCATTAATTAAATAAAAACAAAAATCTTCAACAGCTTCATCACAGATGGTGAGGATGAAGATGAGGATGAGGAGGAAGATAAGGATGAAGATGAAGATGAGGATGAGGATGAGGAGGAAGATAAGGATGAAGATGAAGATGAGGATGAGGATGAGGAGGAAGATAAGGATGAAGATGAGGATGAGGATGAAGATAAGGATGAAGATGAGGATGAAGATGAAGATAAGGATGAAGATGAAGATGAGGATGAGGAGGAAGATAAGGATGAAGATAAGGATGAAGATGAGGATGAGGATGAAGATAAGGATGAAGATGAGGATGAAGATGAGGATAAGGATGAAGATGAGGATGAAGATGAAGATAAGGATGAAGATGAAGATGAGGATGAGGAGGAAGATAAGGATGAAGATAAGGATGAAGATGAGGATGAGGATGAAGATAAGGATGAAGATGAAGATAAGGATGAAGATGAGGATGAAGATGAAGATAAGGATGAAGATGAGGATGAGGATGAAGATAAGGATGAAGATAAGGATGAAGATGAGGATGAGGATGAAGATAAGGATGAAGATGAAGATAAGGATGAAGATGAGGATGAAGATGAGGATGAAGATGAGGATGGTAATGTCAGACCTGATGAAGGGTTTGATCACAGTGATCAAAGCTTTAATGAACCAGTTTGGATGAACGACGAAAAACAACTGAAGGTTTTTCCTTAACCTGAAACACAGGAAACAGGAAGGACGTTAACAGGAAATAGACAAACAGGAAGTCATTTACCTGACACACCCTGATATAACAGTTCAACATCGTCTGGTACTTATTGAGACCAGGGTCAATGTTAGTCCTAGTCAGACCAGGGTCAGTGTTAGTCCTAGTCAGACCAGGGTCAGTGTTAGTCCTAATCAGACCAGGGTCAATGGTAGTCCTAGTCAGACCAGGGTCAGTGTTAGTCCTAGTCAGACCAGGGTCAGTGTTAGTCCTAGTCAGACCAGGGTCAGTGTTAGTCCTAGTCAGACCAGGGTCAGTGTTAGTCCTAGTCAGACCAGGGTCAGTGTTAGTCCTAGTCAGACCAGGGTCAGTGTTAGTCCTAGTCAGACCAGGGTCAGTGTTAGTCCTAGTCAGACCAGGGTCAGTGTTAGTCCTAGTCAGACCAGGGTCAGTGTTAGTCCTAGTCAGACCAGGGTCAGTGTTAGTCCTAGTCAGACCAGGGTCAGTGTTAGTCCTAGTCAGACCAGGGTCAGTGTTAGTCCTAGTCAGACCAGGGTCAGTGTTAGTCCTAGTCAGACCAGGGTCAGTGTTAGTCCTAGTCAGACCAGGGTCAGTGTTAGTCCTAGTCAGACCAGGGTCAGTGTTAGTCCTAATCAGACCAGGGTCAGTGTTAGTCCTAGTCAGACCAGGGTCAGTGTTAGTCCTAGTCAGACTTTAATTTACTGATAGTCAAACTAATATATGGATTAAATCTGTTAGTGTTTAGTGACTGAGAATTTAGACGTTTTAAACGTTTGTAAAAAGTAAAAATTATGGCAAACAAACGACTTGTTGTTAGTCTGTCATTGGCAGAGGTTAGGGTTAGGGTTAGGGTTAGGGTTAGGGTTAGGTGTCATACTTGCGGTGGATGGTGGTGTAACACTCTCGTAACCAGTTGATTCCTGGCAGTTTGTCCGTCTGTCCTCCAGCGCACAGATAAACTATGACATAATTCTCTGACACCATCAGGTCCAGAGTTCCAACCACGTACCTGAAACACAAACATGTTAAGAGTTTAAACTCAACACACATTTACTTTATACTCTTTACATTTATAGAAATATTTGTACTTTATACTCTTTATACTCTTAGAATAAACACATTACTTTTTCAGATTAAACAGATGTGACAGAAAAATAAGTGGAGGAGAGAAACTGTGACTTTATATATTATAATTATATGACTATTATTTTAGAATTGTGTTTTTTTTTCTCTTAAAATGATACAATTTTGTCTCATATTTATGACTCTTTTTTTGTCCTATGACTTTTTATTTCAATTGTGAATTTTCTTCCCCCAATTTACCTTAACGCTAGGCAAACACTAGGCCAACACTAGGCAAACACTAGGCCAACACTAGGCAAACACTAGGCCAACACTAGGCCAACACTAGGCAAACACTAGGCCAACATTAGGCCAACACTAGGCAAACACTAGGCCAACACTAGGCAAACACTAGACCAACACTAGGCCAACACTAGGCAAACACTAGGCCAACATTAGGCCAACACTAGACCAACACTAGGCCAACACTAGGCCAACAGTAGAGCAACACTAGGCCAACACCCCTCTTTCCTTTCAGTGTAATTCTAAATGATCATCTGTAAACATAGTGTCCATGAATAATCACTGTCAATGTTAACTGGATTATAAGGAGCATTAAGCGAGGGATAATGTGTTGCCTAGGCTTAACTATAAGAAAAATATTTCATGACAGGGCCAAACAACATCCTGACGCTGAAGGTGGAGGGGTTTTGTTCTTCGCTCATTCTACTGGTTATTCCAGTTTATTCCTGCTAAAATAGCCGTTACATAGACAATATTTACTTTCAAAGTGGCCAAAGTACCTGCGGAGTGATATGGTACGGTGAATCTGAAGTGACAAAACTTGTTACCATTGGCAGCGGGCGTTATTGGCGCAGTTAGCGGTTATCGAAAAAAAATCCACCTGCAGAAGGCTGGGAACGTCAATTCAAAGTGAATGGGAGCTGTCAGAACGTTCTAGAGGGACGTAAAATAAGTGAAAATAAAAAAGCCACAATAACTCTAAACATTGTTGAGTTGGAACACGGAACAAAACAGACTCTGATTCTGATAATTGAAACTTTAAAAGAGTCAAAATTATCAGATAAAACGTCTAAATTCTCAGTCACTAAACACAAACAGATTTAATCCATATATTAGTTTGACTATCAGTAAATTAAAGTCTGACTAGGACTAACACTGACCCTGGTCTGACTAGGACTAACACTGACCCTGGTCTGACTAGGACTAACACTGACCCTGGTCTGACTAGGACTAACACTGACCCTGGTCTGACTAGGACTAACACTGACCCTGGTCTGACTAGGACTAACACTGACCCTGGTCTGACTAGGACTAACACTGACCCTGGTCTGACTAGGACTAACACTGACCCTGGTCTGACTAGGACTAACACTGACCCTGGTCTGACTAGGACTAACACTGACCCTGGTCTGACTAGGACTAACACTGACCCTGGTCTGACTAGGACTAACACTGACCCTGGTCTGACTAGGACTAACACTGACCCTGGTCTGACTAGGACTAACACTGACCCTGGTCTGACTAGGACTAACACTGACCCTGGCTTTAATGTTGACACTTTTATTCGTCAGTTGTTCTACAACAGTTCAAATGAAGGACAGAGTTTTACCTGAACAGGTTGTCCATCACAAACTGATAATTTTCTAGATTGTTCTGTGGCAGGTAACAAGAAGAGAACACGATGATGTCATTCATGCCTTCTCCATAGTAACCTGAGTGATGACACAGAAGTACAGCTGATGCTTTGTGCAGGTACCAGTGGAGGAAAAAAGTTCATGGACACTTCCTGCATTTGTTTTTAATTTTGTTAAAAATCTTTAAATCACTGAAATCTGACCAGTTATCTTTCTGCACATGCTCAGTTCTGTCCGCACCCACCATGCTTCTGCACATGCTCAGTTCTGTCCACACCCACCATGCTTCTGCACATGCTCAGTTCTGTCCACACCCACCATGCTTCTGCACATGCTCAGTTCAGTTTCTTTACCTGCGTGGGACAGGACCTTCAGGTATGGCTGCAGGATGCTCATGTTGACCCTGATCTGCTGGGGGGGGTCACCTGTGCAGAAACAGCGCCACCTGGTGCCCTGACCGTCCACCGTGTCCTCCTGGTCCACACTGCTGGATCTGACCCCTGGGTCATGGCGTCTGGAATGACCGCACGCCACGCCAAGCCGCCGCAGGTCATCTGGACAAAACATAACAACCTGAGGGTCAACTGGATTAACTGGTTTAGCTGGATTAACTGGTTTAACTGGATTAACTGGTTTAACTGGATTAACTGGTTTAGCTGGATTAACTGTTTAACTGGTTTACCTTTTTAACTGGATTAACTAGATTAACTAGATTAAGTGGTTTAACTGGTTTAGCTGGATTAACTGTTTAACTGCTTTACCTTTTTAATTGGATTAACTGGTTTAACTGGATTAACTGGTTTAACTGGATTAATGGCTTTAACTGGTTTAACTGGAATAACTGGATTAACTGGTTTAATTGGATTAACTGGTTTACCTGTTTAACTGGTTTACCTGGCTTAACTGGTTTAACTGTTTAACCGGTTTACCTGGTTAACTGGCTTAACTGGTTTAACTAGTTAACTGGTTTACCTGGTTTAACTTGATTAACTGGTTTAACTGTTCAACTGGATTAACTGGTTTAACTGGATTAACTGAATGAACTGGTTTAACTGTTTAACCGGTTTACGTGTTTAACTTATTTACCTGGTTTAACTGGATTAACTGGTTTAACTGGATAGACTGGTATAACTGGATTGACTGGATTAACTGGTTTAACTAGATTAACTGGATTAAATGGTTGAACTGGTTTAACTGGTGAAAATGGATTAACTGGTGTAACTGGTTTAACTGGTCTAACTGATCTAACTGGTCTAACTGGTTTACATGGTCTAACTGGTTTAACTGGTCTAACTGGTTTAACTGGATTAACTGGTTTAACTGGATTGTCTGGTTTAACTGGATTGACTGGATTAACTGGTTTAACTAGATTAACTGGATTAAATGGTTGAACTGGTTTAACTGATCTAACTGGTCTAACTGGTTTACATGGTCTAACTGGTTTAACTGGTCTAACTGGTTTAACTGATCTAACTGGTCTAACTGGTTTACATGGTCTAACTGGTTTAACTGGTCTAACTGGTTTAACTGGATTAACTGGTTTAACTGGATTGTCTGGTTTAACTGGATTGACTGGATTAACTGGTTTAACTAGATTAACTGGATTAAATGGTTGAACTGGTTTAACTGATCTAACTGGTCTAACTGGTTTAACTGGTCTAACTGGTTTAACTGATCTAACTGGTCTAACTGGTTTACATGGTCTAACTGGTTTAACTGGTCTAACTGGTTTAACTGGATTGTCTGGTTTAACTGGATTGACTGGATTAACTGGATTAACTGGTTTAACTAGATTAACTGGATTAAATGGTTGAACTGGTTTAACTGATCTAACTGGTCTAACTGGTTTACATGGTCTAACTGGTTTAACTGGTCTAACTGGTTTAACTGATCTAACTGGTCTAACTGGTTTACATGGTCTAACTGGTTTAACTGGTCTAACTGGTTTAACTGGATTAACTGGTTTAACTGGATTGACTGGCTTAACTGGTTTAACTGGTCTAACTGCATTCAATCAGTTACTTTGAAAAAGTAATTAATTACAATTACTATTTACTTCCCCAAAAAGGGAATTGTGTTACTAACTGCGTTACTTCACCAGCAAAGTAATTAGTTACCAGTAGTATTTTTGTCTTGGTTTTTTTTGCTTAAAAATGTCAAAGAAACAAAAAAACAGTGAAACCGGTTCGACAGTTGTTCTGTTACTGTGGATTTAAGATGATTCCTCAATAAATCTATGTTTTAAACCGAGCACCAAAACACAAAACTACAACTTCTATAACAGCGACAGACTGGGACAGGATGTGGTTACCATGACAACCTAACAGCGCGATGGATGAGTTGTGTTATGCATAGAACATAGACCTACTGACGGGTGGGTTTATACAGATGGTGGTCCTTGGTCTGGTTTGTTTACACCATATATAGCAGCAGAATTTATTGGAACATCAAATAACTAGCAGTGTTGACTCATGGTTAGAAAGTGACTGAAGTGCCGCAGTGTGTGTGTGTGTGTGTGTGTGTGTGTGTGTGTGTGTGTGTGTGTGTGTGTGTGTGTTTTCTTTTCTCATTGATCGACTTCAACCAGATAATGAGGCTCAGTGATTGGTTCAGATTTTTGAATCCATTTCGTCCCCCCTAGTCCACATCTAGTCTTGTTGTTTCCTCCTCTGCTGACGCTTTGTTTTGGCGCTTTTTGTTCGTGACGTTACCATAGCAACTGACGCAATATAACAACATCATCGAAAGGTTCCATTTCCATATGAAGACACGTCTGAGAGGACCGGGTTAAGTCATGGTCCGGTCAAAAGTAGTTCCCCCAAAAACCTCCCAGAAGGTCTGATAGTGGAAACAGGCCTGTAACGTGTCACATTATTTCCCAAGTAACAGTAACTGCGATACAGTTATGGATGAAGTAATTAAGTATTTACTGCGTTACTCGAAAAGTGGCTGCGTTAGTAACAGTGTTATACTCTAACGCTGTTATTCCCAACACTAGATTAAACACATATTAGTCGATGCACTTATTTAACATAATTCTGAATAAAAAATTCTGACTTAAAAAATAGTTCCAATGTCTATGTTCATCAGGTCCCTGACCCCTGACCTCTGACCTCTGACCTGTGTTCATCAGGTCCTCACAGCTGTGATGTCTGTTATCAATAAAAGATAGTCATTCAATAGATGATCAATAAATCAATCCCAGTGTGTGTGTGTTTTTAAAACAGTTGAATGGTATAGGAAGCCCCCAAAGCTCTTCTGGAGTCACATCGAAACTGAACTAAAGTAGGGTTAGGGTTATATAACCCTGACCTTTGACCTCGAACCCTAACTGGGTAATGACATGTTACTGTGTTTAAAGATGTTAATGATACCAAGAAAAACTAATATTGGATCAATGACTTTCTTTGACCTGGATTGAAACTGAATTTGGTGAATCAATCACAATTGAAATCCATTAAGAATTGAAGGAAGTAGTGAAACTTTTGTGAATTGTGGACGACGACGACGGACGAAGCGCGATGGCAATAGCTCATCCCTGGATGAACTAATAAACATTATGGAACAGTTGGTCAAAATAAAAAGTTCTGTGTTAAATGTTCAAACTAAAGGTTGGAACGCAACCGCCAGCTGACCTTTGACCTCTCACCTTCCAGGTCCAGCTCGTACAGGGGGAAAGGCAGGGACTCGCTGTCAGAGGGCGTTTCCATGGCATCCAGGTCAAAGTCCAGCGCCGCGCTGTCGTCATCCACAGACGGAGACAGAAACCCAGATGGAAAATCCTCTGAGACGGTGGACTCACTGCGACCTGATGATGACATCACAGACCTGATGACATCACAGACCACGCCCACAGGGGTGTCAAGTGTCAGTGTTCATACCCAGAGACAGACTGAGTGCCGGCGCCACCAGGACTTTCTTCTTCTTTGGTCGTGATCCAGACAACGCCAGTGCAGTGGGCGGGGCTACAGAATGGAAGTGATACCAAAGTATCAAAACTCTTAATGTTGAGAGAATTACTACATTCACATGATGTTTTTTAAATCTTGAATTATTTATTCTGAATTCAGTTTAAGATTTAATCATCATTTTCAACTGGAATTAACTCTTTACATGGTTCAATTGAAAGAGAAAAAAACTTTATTCTGAAAGAGGAAAGAAGCTTTATTCTGAATTTTTATTTTATGAAAAAATAAACTAGAAAATATTATTTTAAAAAAGTATAAAAAATAAATAAAAACTAAGAATAGTAAATAATTAAATTTAAATAAATAAATAAAAATATCATAACCCCGAAAAAAATTAATCAATGAATGAATGAATTAGTTAATGAAAAATAAATAAATAAAAATTTAAACAGGACTGTTTATTTATTTATTTTTATTCTGTTTAAAACTATTAGAAAATATAAAAAACATTGTAAACAAAAAAGTCCAGAAAGAAGGAAAGAAAAAATATAATAGAAACCTTAAAAACAAAAACATATTTTTTAAAAATACATTTTTAAAATATTTACAAAATTAACATTAAAAAATAGAATAAATGAAAATACAAATTAATAAATTAAATAAATTAAAAATAGATAAACACGGCTATATATTTATTTTATTAAAAAATAAAATATTAAAAAGCATGAAATTTTTTTTTAATAAAATACAAAAATAACCACAATAAAAATAAATAAATAAATAAATAAAAACTCAACACCCCCAGTAATTAATTGATTAGTTAATTAAAAATAAATAAATGTAAAAAGGGCAATTTATTTATGTATTTATTTTTCAAGTATTATAAAATATAAAATATTGTAAAAAAAAAAAAAGCCAAAATAAATAAATAAAATAGAAAATAGAAAACTAAAAAACAAAAACATATTTTTTAAAAATAATGTTTAAAAATATTTACAAAATTAACATAAAATAAATAAATAAAATATTTAATTTATATAATATTACATTTATTTATTTATGTATTTATTTTTTACAAATTACAAAATAAAAATGAAATAAATAATAAAATCAATAAATAAACAAACAAACAAACAAACAGGGCTTTTTGCTGGATTTAAAATAGTGAGGAGCTGGTTGTCATAGTAACCAGAATTCAGTACCTGGTCTGTTTCCTGCTGGAGTCGATGAGTTCTGCTCTGAGGTCGATTCATCTTCTGTTACAACTAAAATATTTATATAAATGTAAAGAGTATAAAGTACAAATATTTATAGTAAATTGTAGGGAGCAAAAGTACAAAGTTGCCAAAAAAAGGAAATACTTAGTAAAGTACAGATACATAAAAAGTACAAAAATGAAGTACTTTTACTGAGTTACTTCCACCTCTGGTCATGTGATCATACTCACCTGGACGCTGGTTGGAGGTAGTTTGTTCAGAACCATCTGGAAATGATCTGAAAACAAGAGAATATTTACTGAAAACATCAGAACATATGGAGTAGGTCATTAAGTAAAGTTTATTTGTAGAGTACACAAAGTGATTTACATAAAATACATGAAAATAGTTAAAACAATAAAACAGAAGACATAAAACAAATACATAGATTGTCCACCAAACCACGAAACACACAACTAACCAAACACTTGTCTAAACAGGAAAGTCTTCAGGTTAGGAAGAGCTGAAGAGTGAAACTGGCAGCTCGTTCCACAGCCATTGTGGAAGTTATTATCTTGTTCAGCCCATGGGCCGGATTGGAACCAATGGTGGGCCACATTTGGCCCCTGGGCTGCATGTTTGCGACCCCTGATCTAAAGGGACAGGACACGCCTCTGACTATCAACACATTTGATCTACAGTTATTAATGCATTAAATCTATTAAACAAGTTACGTTCAGTGTTGATGAATGATTAACACTGTTATGCTAACAGTTTCTATTGACTTCCAGTCTTTGTGCTAAGCTAGGCTAGTAAATGCATTATTAATCAGGCCCAACATTGGTTAGGGTGAGATTATTATCTCCACCAAAGAGGTATAAAAACTTGGCGGTGATGTCACTTCCTCTAGAAAAAGGGGAAAAAAATCAGCGTATCAACCACTGCGTGAACTGCACTGCACCATCCTGCACGCTTAAAACTTGGTGTAAAATGCCCAAATCTTGTGCAGCCTTTAAATGCAATAACCATGTTTGGATGGAAGAGAAGATGTCTTTATCCACGTACCGACAGAAAAGGATGAAAAACCTCCAGTAAGAACATCTGATGATGACAAGACCTGGAGTCTGAAATCAAAGTGGAAGTAAAACTAAAGTAGTGGAATGTTCTGGAGGCTGGGTGAGTGAGGGGTAGACAAGTATTTAAATACATGTGTGTAACCCACCTCAAACTACACACATGCTTCCAGGCTGTGATAAGTTCACATTTGTTCTGGTGTATATATGCCAGGACTTTAGAGCAGAGAGTTGTACATGTCTGGACACTCCATATTAGGACACCTCATGGGGTCATTTCACCAATAACCTGCCAGTAATTTTTACGGAAAGCTCTCCAGTTGATCCCTGATCATTTCCGTCTTTTGTGGAGGACAAAAAGTTTATCAAAATAGTCGTAAGACATGGTAACATAGCTATCTGTCTGGTGTTGCTACTCTGTTCTTTTCTCCTTTTTAAAATGGCGGTACGCGTTACTAGGCAATGTGGTGACGTCACATGAAGCTATGTATTGAATTCAGGTTTGTCTGTCTGTCTGTCTGTCTGTCTGTCTGACTGTCTGTCTGTCTGTCTGACTGTCAGCAAGATTATGCAAAAAGTTCTGAACGGATTTTGATAAAACCTTCATGAATGACAGATAATGGTTCAAGGAATAACACATTAGATTTTGAGCAATGAAGGTCAAAGGTCAAGGTCACACTAAAGGTCAAAAGCTAAAAGACAAGATAGAATCTGTTGTTTTTTCATTCACACGGTCTGACCTATGGCTCCATCATATGACGACATATCAAGCCTTCTGCTGTGTGTCCCCACAGAGACATATGCTATAATTCAATGAATACTGTAGATATCACCATGACATTACATGGACATATACATATAGCTAATGCACATCAGATGCAATGATCCATTTGAGTAAAGGTCAAAGGTCACAATTAACTAAAAGGTGAAAATCACATTATTGGTTCTAACTCCAGAACAGAGGGTCACAGAACTTTCAGATTGGTACCAAACGATGCACAATGAAGATACATACATATATACATAATTCTGGTCGTTGGTGTTATCACCTACGACCAATAGTTTTTGAGATCTGTGGAGGTCAAAGGTGACATCTTCAAATTAACTTCTGTAACACCGTGTGTGTGTGTGTGTGTGTGACATTATTTTGACATTTTATCACATTATTAGGAGTTTTTATCACATAAGTTTGTCTTTTTTATTGCGTGATTTTGATGTTTTCACCTCATGATTTTGTCTTTTTCTGGAGGTCAAAGGTGACACATGTCCAAATTAACTTGTGTAACACTGTGTCAAACATAGACATATCACGCTATAACGTAATCAATACTGGATATATTATCATAATATTACACACACTGACACATATATACATATAACCAAATTATCAATATTGCAAAAGGTCAAAGGTCAAGGTCACATTTAGAAAAAAGGTCAAAATCACATTATTGGCTCTAATTTAGGAACAGGTTGTCATAGAAACTGGAGATTGACACAAAATAGGGGCGGGGTTAAACATTCTGTGAATACTAGTTATTATTATTATTGAGCTGGAAAACTGTATAAAAATGATATTACTGTTGAATCCTGTGAAAAATGATGAAGAAACAACAGATATTTGTGTTTTCAGAAACTAACACCAACCTGGAAACAACTTCCTGTTCTTCTTCTTCCTGTCTGGACTCCATGTGATCCTGCTGACGAGAAGGAGGGGGACGAGGAAGAAGAGGAGGAAGAAAAGGAGGAGGAAGAGGAGGACAAGGAGGAGGAAGAAGAACAGGAGTAGAAGGAGGAGCAGAGAGGACGAAAAAGAGGAGTAGTAAGAAGAGGAGGAGGAGTGAGAAGAGGAGGACGAGCAGGGGGAAGAGGAGGAGGAGGAAGAAGAGGAGCAGAGAGGAGGAAGAAGAGGAGGACGGGCAGGAGGAAGAGGAGGAGGAAGAGGAAGAAGAGGAGCAGAAGGAAGAGAGGAGAGGAGGAAGAAGAGGAGGAGGAAGAAGAGGAGGACGAGCAGGAGGAAGAGGAGGAGGAAGAAGAGGAGCAGAGAGGAGAAAGAAGAGGAGGAGGAAGAGGAAGAAGAGGAGGAGGAAGAGGAAGAAGAGGAGCAGAAGGAAGAACAGAGAGGAGGAAGAAGAGGAGGAGGAAGAGGAGGAAGAAGAGGAGCAGAAGGAGGAGAAGAGAAGGAAGAAGAAGAGGAGGAGGAAGGTCATGTTGAAACAGGAAACTTTATGAACACACAAATGTTCTGTGATATAAAAACATTTTCACATCTGTTTTTTGTAAAACTGGTCAAAAATACTTTAACTCATTAGTTGTTATTGTAAATAATTTAAACATGTGGTGACTGTTCAGGATGACGTGTGTTCAGCCTGTTGGACCTGAGACCTGATGATGATGATTTACCTAGACCAACACGAGGTCAACACTAGGCCAACACTAGGTCAACACTAGGCCAACACTAGGCCAACACTAGGCCAACACGAGGTCAACACTAGGCCAACACTAGGTCAACACTAGGCCAACACTAGGCCAACACTCGGTCAACACTAGGCCAACACTAGGTCAACACTAGGCCAACACTAGGCCAACACTCGGTCAACACTAGGCCAACACTAGGTCAACACGAGGCCAACACTAGGTCAACACTAGGCCAACACTAGGACAAGACTAGGTCAACATGAGGCCAACACTAGGTCAACACTAGGACAAGACTAGGTCAACATGAGGCCAACACTAGGTCAACACTAGGCCAACACTAGGTCAACATGAGGCCAACACTAGGTCAACACTAGGCCAACACTGGGTCAATACTAGGCCAAAACTAGGTCAACACTAAGCCAATACTAGGTCAACACTAGGTCAACACTAGACCAACACGAGGTCAACACTAGGCCAACACTAGGTCAACACAAGGCCAACACTAGGTCAACACTAGGTCAACACGAGGCCAACACTAGGTCAACACTAGGCCAACACTAGGACAACACTGGGTCAATATTAGGCCAAAACTAGGTCAACACTAGGCCAATACTAGGTCAACACTAGGTCAACACTAGACCAACACTAGGTCAACACTAGGACAACACTAGGTCAACATGAGGTCAACACTAGGTCAACACTAGACCAACACTAGGTCAACACGAGGCCAACACTAGGTCAACACTAGGCCAACACTAGGACAAGACTAGGTCAACACGAGGCCAACACTAGGTCAACACTAGGCCAACACTAGGTCATCACGAGGCCAACACTAGGCCAAGACTAGGTGAACAGTAGGCCAACATTAGGGAAACACTAAGCCAACACTAGGGAAACACTGGCCAACACAAGATCAACACTCGGTCAACACTAGTGAAACACTAGGTCAACACTAGGCCGAGACTAGGTCAACACTAGGCCAATACTAGGTCAACCCTAGGCCAATTCTAGGCCAACACTAGGTCAACACAACACCAACACTAGGCCAACATAAGCTCAACAGTAGACCAACACTAGGCCAACACAAGGCCAATGTTAAGCCAACACGAGGCCAAGACTAGGTCAGCACTAGGTCAACAATAGACCAACACTAGGTGAACATGAGGCCAACACTAGGTGAACACTATGCCAACACTAGGCCAACACCCGTCTTTAGTGTAATTCTAAATGATCATGTGTAAACATAGTGTCCTACATCTGATGGAGTACGTACTGAGTGTCCATGAATAATCACTGTCAATGTTAACTTTAATGATTTATTTACTGTATTTTCACACTATAAGGTGAACTGGATTATAAGGAGCATTAAGTGAAGATAAACACTAACAATAACTATAAACCTTGTTGAGTTTTAACACGGAACAAAACACACTCTGATTCTAGTAAATCAAACTTTAAAAGTTTAAATCATCAGATAAAAAGTAAAAACCTGTTGGACTGTGTCCAGGAGTTGGACACCCCTGGTTTAAAGTCTTCAGCAGCTGTAGGTCTGTGGACGATAGAGACAGACAGACAAAGAGAGACAGACAGAGCGACAGAGAGACATACGGACAGAGAGACAGACAGTGAGAGACAGACACCTGAACACTGACCTGACGACTGGTCGATCACTGTTTATGATTGGACTGTTGACTCCTGTTCAGGTGTGTCACTACTATGTCTACCTCTGTCTCTCTCTCCCTGAACTTTCAAGAGGACATCAGGAGGCGTGGTGCGTTCAGGTGTGTCAGTACACTACAGTAATCACTCTCTCTCTCTCTGTAACCCTACCTGTGCAAACAACAGGGGCGTGGAGATGGAGCTGCACTGAGCATGCTCAGACCTGGGGGTGGAGCTGCACTGAGCATGCTCAGACCTGTTGTGTGTTGACACAGGCTGTGGGTGTGACTGAGAATAAAAACTGAATTTCATGAAACTTCAACTGATACATATTTGATAAACAACACATCAATCATTAAAGTTGAAGACAGTTGAAGACAGTTGACCTGAAGTTAGCTGTCACCCTCAGTTACAGCTCATTGAAAAATATTTGTAATAATATTGGGGTTGTGGTCGGTTGAGATAAACATTAAAATAAACTGGTAAATCATTGTAATTTAAATATTAGTTATAATTTTCTATTATTAACAAAAACATTTTATTCAGTCAATGTTGGTGAAGGTGTCGTCCACCATGGTCAGTATCCTACAGTATGGAAGGAAATAAACAAACATCCAAACAAAAACACTAAGGTTTGAGACACGTTGGCTGAGATTTTTAAAGATGATGAGCGGCTCCCAGTGTTTTGGTTTCCATGGAAACTAGGTTCAAATGTGTCTTTGGGTGTTACAGGTTGTCCACCCCTGGTTTAGATGCTGCGTTAGCGTTGATAACTTTTAAATGATGAAGAAGAACAAACATATTTATAAACATATTAACTTACAATGACATGGAATTTAAACAGAAATAAATGCAGGTATGTGAGGTCAAAGGTCATGTGATGTTCAGGTATGTGAGTAAGGTCAAAGGTCATGTGATGTTCATGTATGTGAGTAAGGTCAAAGGTCATGTGATGTTCATGTATGCGAGAAAGGTCAAAGGTCATGTGATGTTCAGGTATGTGAGTACGGTCAAAGGTCATGTGATGTTCAGGTATGTCAGTCAGGTCAAAGGTCATGTGATTTTCAGGTATGTGAGTAAGGTCAAAGGTCATGTGATGTTCAGGTATGTGAGTAAGGTCAAAGGTCATGTGATGTTCATGTATGTGAGTAAGGTCAAAGGTCATGTGATGTTCAGGTATGTCAGCCAGGTCAAAGGTCATGTGATTTTCAGGTATGTGAGTACGGTCAAGGGTCATGTGATGTTCAGGTATGCGAGAAAGGTCAAAGGTCATGTGATGTTCAGGTATGTGAGTATGGCCAAAGGTCATGTGATATTCAGGTATGTGAGTAAGGTCAAAGGTCATGTGATGTTCAGGTATGTGAGTAACGTCAAAGGTCATGTGATGTTCAGGTATGTCAGTCAGGTCAAAGGTCATGTGATTTTCAGGTATGTGAGTACAGTCAAAGGTCATGTGATGTTCAGGTATGCGAGAAAGGTCAAAGGTCATGTGATGTTCAGGTATGTGAGTACGGTCAAAGGTCATGTGATATTCAGGTATGTGAGTAAGGTCGAAGGTCATGTGATGTTCAGGTATGTCAGTCAGGTCAAAGGTCATGTGATTTTCAGGTATGTGAGTAAGGTCAAAGGTCATGTGATGTTCATGTATGTGAGTAAGGTCAAAGGTCATGTGATGTTCATGTATGCGAGTAAGGTCAAAGGTCATGTGATGTTCATCTATGTGAGTAAGGTCAAAGGTCATGTGATGTTCAGGTATGTGAGTTAGGTCTAAGGTCATGTGATGTTCATGAAGACCATTGACTACTTTTTAAAAATGTGGGTCCATAAGTGGTTTCTCATATATATTGTCCTAGCATCTGTTAGCATGTAGCCTCACTGGTGAGTACTAGAATCTGTTAGAATTTAGCATCACTGGGGAGTACTAGCACCTGTTAGCATGTAGCCTCACTGGTGAATACTAGCTCTGTTAGCATGTAGCCTCGCTGGTGAGTACTAGAATCTCTTAGCATGTAGCCTCACTGGTGAGTACTAGCATCGGTTAGCATGTAGCCTCACTGGTGAGTACTAGCATCGGTTAGCATGTAGCCTCACTTGTGAGTACTAGCATCGGTTAGCATGTAGCCTCACTGGTGAGTACTAGCATCAGTTAGCATGTAGCCTCTCTGGTGAGTACGAGGATCAGTTAGCATGTAGCCTCACTGGTGAGTACTAGCATCAGTTAGCATGTAGCCTCTCTGGTGAGTACGAGCATCAGTTAGCATGTAGCCTCACTGGTGAGTACTAGCATCAGTTAGCATGTAGCCTCTCTGGTGAGTACGAGCATCAGTTAGCATGTAGCCTCACTGGTGAGTACGAGCATCGGTTAGCATGTAGCCTCACTGGTGAGTACTAGCATCGGTTAGCATGTAGCCTCACTGGTGAGTACTAGCATCGGTTAGCATGTAGCCTCACTAGTGAGTACTAGCATCAGTTAGCATGTAGCCTCTCTGGTGAGTACGAGGATCAGTTAGCATGTAGCCTCACTGGTGAGTACTAGCATCAGTTAGCATGTAGCCTCTCTGGTGAGTACGAGCATCAGTTAGCATGTAGCCTCACTGGTGAGTACTAGCATCAGTTAGCATGTAGCCTCTCTGGTGAGTACGAGCATCAGTTAGCATGTAGCCTCACTGGTGAGTACGAGCATCGGTTAGCATGTAGCCTCACTGGTGAGTACTAGCATCGGTTAGCATGTAGCCTCACTGGTGAGTACTAGCATCGGTTAGCATGTAGCCTCACTGGTGAGTACTAGCATCAGTTAGCATGTAGTCTCTCTGGTGAGTACGAGGATCAGTTAGCATGTAGCCTCACTGGTGAGTACTAGCATCAGTTAGCATGTAGCCTCACTGGTGAGTACTAGCATCAGTTAGCATGTAGCCTCACTGGTGAGTACTAGCATCAGTTAGCATGTAGCCTCACTGGTGAGTACTAGCATCAGTTAGCATGTAGCCTCACTGGTGAGTACTAGAATCTGTTAGAATTTAGCATCACTGGGGAGTACTAACACCTGTTAGCATGTAGCCTCACTGGTGAATACTAGCTCTGTTAGCATGTAGCCTCGCTGGTGAGTACTAGAATCTCTTAGCATGTAGCCTCACTGGTGACTACTAGCATCGGTTAGCATGTAGCCTCACTGGTGAGTACTAGAATCGGTTAGCATGTAGCCTCACTGGTGAGTACTAGCATTGGTTAGCATGTAGCCTCACTGGTGAGTACTAGCATCTGTTAGCATGTAGTCTCACTGGTGAGTACTAGCATCGGTTAGCATGTAGCCTCACTGGTGAGTACTAGCATCGGTTAACATGTAGCCTCACTGGTGAGTACTAGCATCGGTTAGCATGTAGCCTCACTGGTGAGTACTAGCATCGGTTAGCATGTAGCCTCACTGGTGAGTACTAGCATCGGTTAGCATGTAGCCTCACTGGTGAGTACTAGCATCAGTTAGCATGTAGCCTCTCTGGTGAGTACGAGGATCAGTTAGCATGTAGCCTCACTGGTGAGTACTAGCATCAGTTAGCATGTAGCCTCTCTGGTGAGTACTAGCATCGGTTAGCATGTAGCCTCACTGGTGAGTACTAGCATCGGTTAACATGTAGCCTCACTGGTGAGTACTAGCATCGGTTAGCATGTAGCCTCACTGGTGAGTACTAGCATCGGTTAGCATGTAGCCTCACTGGTGAGTACTAGCATCAGTTAGCATGTAGCCTCTCTGGTGAGTACGAGCATCAGTTAGCATGTAGCCTCACTGGTGAGTACTAGCATCAGTTAGCATGTAGCCTCACTGGTGAGTACTAGCATCAGTTAGCATGTAGCCTCTCTGGTGAGTACGAGCATCAGTTAGCATGTAGCCTCACTGGTGAGTACGAGCATCGGTTAGCATGTAGCCTCACTGGTGAGTACTAGCATCTGTTAGCATGTAGTCTCACTGGTGAGTACGAGCATCTGTTAGCATGTAGCCTCACTGGTGAGTACTAGCATCAGTTAGCATGTAGCCTCACTGGTGAGTACTAGAATCTGTTAGAATTTAGCATCACTGGGGAGTACTAGCACCTGTTAGCATGTAGCCTCACTGGTGAATACTAGCTCTGTTAGCATGTAGCCTCGCTGGTGAGTACTAGAATCTCTTAGCATGTAGCCTCACTGGTGACTACTAGCATCGGCTAGCATGTAGCCTCACTGGTGAGTACTAGAATCGGTTAGCATGTAGCCTCACTGGTGAGTACTAGCATTGGTTAGCATGTAGCCTCACTGGTGAGTACTAGCATCTGTTAGCATGTAGTCTCACTGGTGAGTACTAGCATCGGTTAGCATGTAGCCTCACTGGTGAGTACTAGCATCTGTTAGCATGTAGTCTCACTGGTGAGTACTAGCATCAGTTAGCATGTAGCCTCACTGGTGAGTACTAGCATCAGTTAGCATGTAGTCTCTCTGGTGAGTACGAGGATCAGTTAGCATGTAGCCTCACTGGTGAGTACTAGCATCAGTTAGCATGTAGCCTCACTGGTGAGTACTAGCATCAGTTAGCATGTAGCCTCTCTGGTGAGTATGAGCATCGGTTAGCATGTAGCCTCACTGGTGAGTACTAGCATCAGTTAGCATGTAGCCTCACTGGTGAGTACTAGCATCAGTTAGCATGTAGCCTCACTGGTGAGTACTAGCATCAGTTAGCATGTAGCCTCACTGGTGAGTACTAGCATCAGTTAGCATGTAGCCTCACTGGTGAGTACTAGCATCAGTTAGCATGAAATGAAAATAAAAACTCGTTTTTCATGTCAGATCAATTATTAAATTCAGAATAAACCAGTGACTTTATTCTGAATTAAACAGGAATAATGTCAGTACTTTTACCACAGGGTTCCTGCAAGAATCATCAAGTTAAATTTTAGACTTTTTCAGACCATTATGAGAAACCTTTTAGACCATCATCCAGACCCCCTCAAATAAAAAGACCATCACATTTGACTCAAAACCCTGTGACTTTGTATAGGCAGGGCTCCAGCCTAACTTTTGAACAGGTTCACTGGTGGCACCTCGCTTTGCATTTAGTAGCAACAAAAAATGAGGTAGCACCATATTTTTCACTGCATAGTGTGTTATTAAGTTTATGTTTATGAAAGCTAAGGGATTCACTTGATTATTTTGGGGAAAAGAATCCCCTCCATAATGTACGGACTCGCCTTCCTATCAAGCAGGGGTGCACGCTGCTGGCCCCGCCCCAAACCCGGAACAGTCCCGAAGAGGACAGACTTTTTTTTTCTGTGGATCACCATCCACTGGTTATGAAACATTTTATTCAGTGAGGTTTTGTCTGCTCTGTTTGTTCTTTTATTTGGGTCATTCCACCCAATCGCTACATATTTCATCCCAGAGAAATGAATGGACCTAAAATCATTACAATAACAAATATATGCATCATTTAAAAACAACATTCACATAACTTTTGTCACCAACCTGGTTTTAAAAATAAGGTAATCAATTATTATTTTCCCATTTTTCATTTGTATTTTGATGATAAGGTGTGCATTGTGGCCCCTCCCCACAGTAAAAGTCATCTTTAAAGGCTCTTTGGAGACGCCTGCATGGAAATACAGAAATGCAGGTGTAACCTACACCAGTTACTCACTGGTTTTTTCTATATTTTAAATAAATTGAACTAGGTCTATAAAGTCTTCATCAGGCCAAAATAAAAGAAAACAAACTGACATAATGAATAAATCCAAGTATCAGGCAGTAAAACTGTGTCTAAATGACTATTGGTGGAGGTTTTAATAGAAAAATCACTGTTTAAAACTGCTGTAAAAAGGCTCCGTTCACATGTTAGAGGCACAGTCTTCATACTCAATCTGCTTTGTAACATGCTTAGACTGTAACAGGTGCAGACAGACAGGTAGACAGACAGGGAGCAGAAATGAAATGGGAAGTAAGACTTCATAGTAACGTAGAAAGTAGCACCGGGGCGACCTCCCTCAATTTGAACTGACACCTTAATGAGGTCCCACTCTGGAGCTCTGTGTATTGGAAATGAAAGAGTGTGAGTCTCTTATATTTATGGAAAATATATGAAAATATGAAAAGGTACAGAACACAGTAGTGGACACACTGAGCTGCCAAATACACTATTATTAGTCTAACTGTCATTTCCTCCAAAAACCACAGTGCACCTTATATATGGAATAATACTGGTTGTGCTTAATGACTGGGAATGTAGACTTTTTATCTCATAATTTTAACTTTTTATCTCATGATTCTGACTTTGCTTAATGCGCCTTATATATGAAACCCCCCAAAAATAAACAATTCATTGACAGTGCACCTTGTAGGGCGGAAAAGCAGCAGAGACAAAAGAGTTTTGTCCCTGCTGCTAATGTCCTGTTAAACAAGTAACTATTGACTATTTATTGTTGTTGTCTGCGCTAATGATTGTTGGTGTTGATGATCTGCAGGCTGGACAACCATTTGCCCCCCGATTTTTTTTGTTCTATAGACACTTCTCTCAGAACGGACAGAGCAGACGTAAAAAAAATATTTTAAGACTTAAGTAAATTAAATGTTAGACCTGGGATGAAAATATGGATGTTTTTAACACATTCTCTGAATTTTAGACTTTTTCAGACCCCACAGGAAACCTGTAGCACCTCTGCACGAGTTTTCAGTCCATATGTGCTTTATTTATTTATTTATTTATTTATTTAGGCGTGGGAGCAGATGAGTCACATGTTCCATCAGCTGACGTCTTCAGACGGATCAAAAGCAGAAAACTTTGAGGAATCGTTTAGTTCTGATGGAACTGCATCAGACGACCTGAGCGCTTCATCCGTTTCCATGTGACTCTGCTGGTGAGCGTTAAGCCCCGCCCTCCACCTGAAGGTGGCGCTGCAGAGGGTGCAGTTGTAGGGTTTCTCTCCAGTGTGGATCCTCATGTGCTCCGTCAGCTTGTCTTTGCGTCGGAAGGCTTTTCCGCAGTCGGGGCAGCGGTGCGGCAGCTGGTCGGCGTGCGTCTGCATGTGTCTCTGTAGGTGATTGGCCGACACCACGCGCAGACCGCACAGCGCGCAGGTGTAGCGCTTGCTGTCCGCCGTATGTGTACGCAGGTGTCGCCTCAGGTGTCCGCGGTCGCCGTAGCTACGGCCGCACTCTCTACAGCTGAAGGGTCGCTCGCCGCTGTGCGCCCTCATGTGGCCGCTCAGGTGCTCCTTCCTCTTGTACGACTTCCCACACACCACGCACAGGTGCTTCCTCTCACCTGCATAAGATCATATTTGAGTAAAGGTCAAAGGTTAAGGTCGCACTTAACTAAAAGGTCAAAACTAGTATTCAGATAATGTCTAATCTCACCCCAATTTTGTGTCAATCTGCAGTTTCTATGACAACCTGTTCTTGAATTAGAGCCAATAATGTGAATTTGACCTTTCTGCTAAACCTTGCCCTTTGACCTTTAGCAATATTGATAATTTGGTTATATGTATATATGTGTCAGTGTGTGTAATATTATGATAATATATCCAGTATTAAGTTATAACGTGATATGTCTGACACAAAGAGTGTGACACAAGTTCATTTGACCACATGTCACCTTTGACCTCCAGAAAAAGACAAAATAATGACATACAAGTAAAAATAATGCAATAAAAAGTAAAAATCACATGATTAAACGACAATATCACAAAATATAACATCAAAATAATGTGATCAAACATCAAAATAATGCGATAAAATGTCAAATAAAATGTGAGAAACGCAAACAGCGTTACATGGTGAAGGTGAAACTTCAACTTTCTTTGTATATGTCCACGTAATTTATCTGAAGTATTCATTGAGTTATAGCATATGACTGACAGACATATACATATAACTAATGTGCATCAGATACAATGATCCATTTGAGTAAAGGTCAAAGGTCACAATTAACTAAAAGGTCAAAATCACATTATTGGTTCTAACTCCAGAACAGAGGGTCACAGAACTTTCAGATTGGTACCAAACGATGCACAATGAAGATACATACATATATACATAATTCTGATCGTTGGTGTTATCACCTACGACCAATAGTTTTTCAGATCTCTGGAGGTCAAAGGTGAAGTGTCCAAAAAAAAAGTGTCAAACAGACATATCACGCTATAACTTAATCAATACTGGATATATTATCATAATATTACACACACTGACACATATATACATATAACCAAATTATCAATATTGCAAAAGGTCAAAGGTCAAGGTCATTATTGGCTCTAATTTAAGAAGAGCTTGTCATAGAAACTGGAGATTGGCACAAAATAGGGGGCGGGGTTGAACATTCTCTGAATACTAGTTATTTTTTTTTTCCCAGTCTCCATGAGGAGAAAGGAGGAACAAAAAACAGGAACAAACTCCAGACGTAACCATGGTACCTGAGTGTGTGAGCAGGTGTCGGGTCATGTGACTCTTGGCGGTAAAGGTCAGGTTGCAGACATGGCAGGTGAAAGGTCGTTCACCGCTGTGCGTGCGCAGGTGTTCCAGTAGCGCCTGGTTATGCAGGAAACACTTTCCACAGTGGTGGCAGCAGAACGGACGCTCGCCACCGTGTGTCCTCTGGTGCGCCGCCAGCAGACCTTTACTCCTGAAGCTCTTGTCGCAGTCGGCGCAGGTGAACGGCTTCTCGCCCGTGTGCGTACGCCGGTGGATCTGCAGACGACACGGACGGTCGAAGCTCTTTGGACACACGTCGCACGAGTACATCCTCTTCGACTTGACGTGGGCGGAGCTGTTAGACTTCCTGTTTGGTTGGTGTGTGTCCATGTGGGACAAAGCGGGCGCTTGGTGTGGGACGCCGTCACTCTGTGGACGACTCAAGTCGACATCCTGCTCTTCTTCTGCCTTAGCTTTGAATTCCTCTTCCTCCTCATCTTCATCCTCCTGTCCAAACCCATCGTCATGGAAACCTGGGTAAACCACCGTCCGCACCTCTGAATTGAAACAACAAAGTATTATGGGATGCACCGATGTGTTCAGGCTAATTATGTTTAAATAATAATAATAGCTGCCATGCAACAATCAGCATTTATTTTCCTGATGACAGATAAAGATCTGCTGATGATTAAAATATGGATAATTACAGCCTTAGATTAAACTATTAAACTATTTAACTATTTAACTATTACGGCTGGAACTATCAAATATTTTTGGAATTGAGAAATCACATTAATTCAATTTTTTAAACCCTTTAACTTGTGATGCATCATTAGTGAGTGTTCTATATGTATGAGTTATTATAAATGGAACAAAACAAAGCAGTGAGTGACACTAAAAATAAATACTGTGGGATTTGTTTCTTTTTATTATAGTTTACACTTTTGTTGTGAGTTTCCTCCACAGTAGACCAGTTAAAGGGTTAAAATAGACCAGTTAAAGGGTTAAAGTAGACCAGTTAAAGGGTTAAAATAGACCAGTTAAAGGGTTAAAGTAGACCAGTTAAAGGGTTAAAGTAGACCAGTTAAAGGGTTAAAATAGACCAGTTAAAGGGTTAAAGTAGACCAGTTAAAGGGTTAAAATAGACCAGTTAAAGGGTTAAAGTAGACCAGTTAAAGGGTTAAAGTAGACCAGTTAAAGGGTTAAAATAGACCAGTTAAAGGGTTAAAATAGACCAGTTAAAGGGTTAAAGTAGACCAGTTAAAGGGTTAAAGTAGACCAGTTAAAGGGTTAAAATAGACCAGTTAAAGGGTTAAAATAGACCAGTTAAAGGGTTAAAGTAGACCAGTTAAAGGGTTAAAGTAGACCAGTTAAAGGGTTAAAGTGGACCAGTTAAAGGGTTAAAGTAGACCAGTTAAAGGGTTAAAATAGACCAGTTAAAAGGTTAAAGTAGACCAGTTAAAGGGTTAAAATAGACCAGTTAAAGGGTTAAAATAGACCAGTTAAAGGGTTAAAGTGGACCAGTTAAAGGGTTAAAGTAGACCAGTTAAAGGGTTAAAGTAGACCAGTTAAAGGGTTAAAATAGACCAGTTAAAGGGTTAAAGTAGACCAGTTAAAGGGTTAAAGTGGACCAGTTAAAGGGTTAAAGTAGACCAGTTAAAGGGTTAAAATAGACCAGTTAAAAGGTTAAAGTAGACCAGTTAAAGGGTTAAAATAGACCAGTTAAAGGGTTAAAATAGACCAGTTAAAGGGTTAAAGTGGACCAGTTAAAGGGTTAAAGTAGACCAGTTAAAGGGTTAAAGTAGACCAGTTAAAGGGTTAAAGTAGACCAGTTAAAGGGTTAAAATAGACCAGTTAAAGGGTTAAAATAGACCAGTTAAGGGTTAAAGTAGACCAGTTAAAGGGTTAAAATAGACCAGTTAAAGGGTTAAAGTAGACCAGTTAAAGGGTTAAAATAGACCAGTTAAAGGGTTAAAATAGACCAGTTAAAGGGTTAAAATAGACCAGTTAAGGGTTAAAGTAGACCAGTTAAAGGGTTAAAGTAGACCAGTTAAAGGGTTAAAATAGACCAGTTAAAGGTTTAAAATAGACCAGTTAAAGGGTTAAAGTAGACCAGTTAAAGGGTTAAAGTAGACCAGTTAAAGGGTTAAAATAGACCAGTTAAAGGTTTAAAATAGACCAGTTAAGGGTTAAAGTAGACCAGTTAAAGGGTTAAAGTAGACCAGTTAAAGGGTTAAAATAGACCAGTTAAAGGTTTAAAATAGACCAGTTAAAGGGTTAAAATAGACCAGTTAAAGGGTTAAAATAGACCAGTTAAGGGTTAAAGTAGACCAGTTAAAGGGTTAAAGTAGACCAGTTAAAGGGTTAAAGTAGACCAGTTAAAGGGTTAAAGTAGACCAGTTAAAGGGTTAAAATAGACCAGTTAAAGGTTTAAAATAGACCAGTTAAAGGGTTAAAGTAGACCAGTTAAAGGGTTAAAATAGACCAGTTAAAGGTTTAAAATAGACCAGTTAAAGGGTTAAAGTAGACCAGTTAAAGGTTTAAAATAGACCAGTTAAAGGGTTAAAGTAGACCAGTTAAAGGGTTAAAATAGACCAGTTAAAGGGTTAAAGTGGACCAGTTAAAGGGTTAAAGTAGACCAGTTAAAGGGTTAAAGTAGACCAGTTAAAGGGTTAAAATAGACCAGTTAAAGGTTTAAAATAGACCAGTTAAAGGGTTAAAATAGACCAGTTAAAGGGTTAAAATAGACCAGTTAAGGGTTAAAGTAGACCAGTTAAAGGGTTAAAGTAGACCAGTTAAAGGGTTAAAGTAGACCAGTTAAAGGGTTAAAATAGACCAGTTAAAGGTTTAAAATAGACCAGTTAAAGGGTTAAAATAGACCAGTTAAAGGGTTAAAATAGACCAGTTAAGGGTTAAAGTAGACCAGTTAAAGGGTTAAAGTAGACCAGTTAAGGGTTAAAGTAGACCAGTTAAAGGGTTAAAGTGGACCAGTTAAAGGGTTAAAGTAGACCAGTTAAAGGGTTAAAATAGACCAGTTAAAGGGTTAAAGTGGACCAGTTAAAGGGTTAAAGTGGACCAGTTAAAGGGTTAAAGTAGACCAGTTAAAGGGTTAAAGTAGACCAGTTAAAGGGTTAAAGTAGACCAGTTAAAGGGACGCTAGTACTCACCAGTTAGACTACATGCTAACTATTATCTACCACTAAAATGGACAAAAATTAATGAAGTCAGAGGAAGTGGTCTAGTGTAGTGCAGTTGGTAGAGTGGATCGTTCATTAACTGAAGGGTTGGTGGTTCGATTCCTGCTCTGTCCTAGTCAGTCCATTGTGTCCTTGGGCAAAGACACTTCACCCCCCTGCTTCCAGTGTCACTCACATCCATGTTTGGTGGTGGTGGGAGGGGCCATAGGCACAAAATGGCTGCCGGTCTGCCCCAGGATAACTGTGGTTGTCCTGGGCGATATGTAGTTTACCACCACCAGAGGGAGCATGTGAGAGTGAATGAATAATGGATCACTAATGTAAAAGTGCTTTGGTTGTCTTGTAAAGTGCTATAGACAGACCCTCCAGGATTTCACAATGTTGATATTCGCAACTTCAACACAAATTTAGTCAATCCCCGTGAATTCAGCGCAATGTTCCAATTTTAACCAATCACTGCATCTTCCTCACAAAATGTGACTAATCATTTGTGATCTCTTGAGCCTTTTTTCGGTTTACCTTACAGTACCTTACCAATGATGCATTAGTACCAACAGGTGCATTTGGAAGGGTACTTTTTATTTTATTCGCCACACTTTAAAGGTTGTCTTAATATCTCAGTGTCTTTGTTCTATTTTTGTCAGAAACTGCCTCTACTACAAAGTACACACTACACAGTACTAGTAATAATAGGGGTTTTTTTTTAACTGGCTGAGACATTTATATTGTGTTTTATAACTTCATGTAGTGCTGTGAGGTCATATGACCCTTCAAGGAGTCACTCCACTAAAACCACTTTTCTACTTTTGTCCTTTTGGAATCTCACCCAGCGTTACCGTGGTGATGGCTCACCCAGCGTTACCATGGTGATGGCTCACCCAGCGTTACCATGGTGATGGCTCACCCAGCGTTACCATGGTGATGGCTCACCCAGCGTTACCATGGTGATGGCTCACCCAGCGTTACCATGGTGATGGCTCACCCAGCGTTACCATGGTGATGGCTCACCCAGCGTTACCATGGTGATGGCTCACCCAGCGTTACCATGGTGATGGCTCACCCAGCGTTACCGTGGTGATGGCTCACCCAGCGTTACCGTGGTGATGGCTCACCCAGCGTTACTGTGGTGATGGCTCACCCAGCGTTACCGTGGTGATGGCTCACCCAGCGTTACCGTGGTGATGGCTCACCCAGCGTTACCATGGTGATGGCTCACCCAGACTTACCAACACATGCTCCTTTAACAGTGGTTCATCACCTCCACTGGCTGCATACTGCATTCACACTAAACAACAACAGGAACCAGGGACCCAGAAAAAGACGGTCCATCTGACGTCACATGGAATTAAGAGTCACCCACCTGGGGTTAAGCCCCTCCCCCATTGCAGCCAATCTGCAGTAGCATTAGCATTAGCATCTACTAGAGCAGACGGCGCCACAGTAGCTGCTGCACAAACTGTAAAAAAACTGTTGGATCAAACTGGTTCATGTGTCTCTGTGGAAATAAAGACTGTTTTTTTACTGCACGTTTTCAAAACAAGTGACGTCACCAAACCTAGCTGGATGTTACTCTGGGATGGTAAACACACACAGAGCCAGAGGGGAGGGGGGAGTGTTCCTTCACACATTCTGAGCCAATCACAGACGCCTCATCAGCGCGTCATGGACATGTATGAGGAAGTAGAAGTAAACTGTGTTGTTCCACCTCCAGTCATTTTTCTACCGTGAAAAAAACAACTGGAAACAAAACAATCTGAACGTTTTCATAAATAGAACCAACACACAATGAATTCAATAACAATGAAGAACAATAATATTAATGAAATAACGATGGAATGACACCTTTAACCTTTGAACCAATAGGTGAATTTGGAAAAAAAATAGAATTAGTTGTTTATATCTGTGATCAGGCCAAAAAATGCTGATTGATACATCACTGATAATAATAATAATAATAACAATAATAATAATAATAATAATAAGGTGTTTTTACACACCCTGCCAAACTGGATTGAAAATAGCTATGTTTACATGTTTTTTTATTCAGATGTATTTGAAACGTTTTAGGCCTTTTATGTTGTTTATGTTTTATGCCTTGTATGCTCTTGAAATGTGCTATATAAATAGTTTATTATTATTATGCATTAAACAGCAATAAAAACTCATAAACAGGACTAATGACAGCTTTGCCCCCCTCCAGTTTAAAAATTCTATCTGCGCCCCTGTTCCGGACTACAGTAAATGGATCTAGATTGATGGGATTACATTATATTATATTGTTGAGTTGAATATGTATAAAAGTCTTATTTCACAATTGAGATTTGATGTGTCTTAATGTTGTGTTTACATGTCAATGCGTGAAAAATAGTACTTTTTCGATTATTTTCCAAAGTTTTTACCAATTCTAAAGGTGATTTCAGAACCCTACATGCTTTATATTGGTGTAAAATGCCTTTCCGGTCCCCAATGGGTGTCCCCTCGGCTCTCACCGGGATGCTCGCGCTGCCACTCGGCCACAGGTGAACCGGTCCACCGCTGACCGCCATCTTGTTTGTTGCCGGTCCGAACTTCCTCCTGGAGTTCCAGAACCGTCCGCTCCACCGCCTCGAAGATCTCCACGGCTGCAGCGGACAGACGTTCTGACACGAATAGCTTGAGCTGCTGCAGCTTCGGCAAGCTGTGCTCCGGTAACGGTACTGAGACGGAACCGGACATGTTTAAATATACAGAAAACACAGCTCAAAAGACCGCCTCTTTACTCCTGCGGACGGATATAGATACAAGCAGAAGATGCAAACAGGCAGAGCACAACCAACATCCGAGGTATATACTGCCGCCTACCGTTACAATCTACGCACTACATAATATACTGTCTTTATAGAATACAAAAACAATTATTAACAAATATTACATTTAAAGATAATACATCTATAAATATATGTTATGACTATTTTATCTCACCATAGTGACATTCCAGTTACAGCAGCAAATTTTCGTCAAATCAGTTCAGAGGTGGGAAGTAACCTTTAAAAGTACTTCATTACTGTTATACATCTGTACTTTACTTGAGTATGTATTTTTCTGTATTTTTCCCTATATTTTTTTTTATCATTTATTTTGACGTTTTTATAGTGTGTTTTTTTTTTTTACTTTTTATCACATGGTTTTGTATGTTTGTCGTGTGGTTTTAACTTATCCAGGCCCGGACTGGCACATGTGAGGACCGGGACTTTTCCCGCTGGCCTGCCTGGCCTGACCCCTGACCCCTGACCCCCGCCCCCAATTAGTTTGCTTGTAAACAATGGTAATGTGCTCGGAGCTCTGCAGAGTCACAGCAGTAGTGATTGGTAGTGACAGAGATTTAATTTTAGAAAAAAATGACTGTACATTTTGTGAATCTCAAATTGAATCATTGGAACACCTTTTTTTTTTTTTAGTGTGAATATGTGAAAACTTTCTGGAGATCCTTTCAAAATTGGATATCTGAAAATGATTCAAATTCACCTATTCTAAGTTATGATGTCATTAAATTTGGTGTTTTACTGGAGGATAGAAAAAGGGAAAATGTATATAATACCATAATTATTCTAACCCAACAGCATATACACAGGTGTGGTTTTATGAAAATAAGACCATTATTTTGTATTTACATGAATGAACTAAAAAACTTCAAAAAAAAGCACTGAAATATATTAAAACCAAACAAGCATTGAATGTAATAAATTTGTTAAATGCCTTGATTCAAGATTAGACCGATCTCAAATTTTTATTTTGTTTGTTTAGTTTATGTGTGTGTATTTTAATTTAATTCTTTGTTACTGTATTTTTTTGTGTTTATCCTTTTATCCAATGTTGTATCTGTTCTATATAGGAAATGTCAAATATCTGCTCATTTGTTTTTAGTTGTTTTTTTTTTTTGTTTTTGTATATATGTCTATGTTTAGTACTTCACTTATTGATTGTTATTATTATTATTATTGTTGTATTGATTATTGTTGCACTTTGCACATGTTCGAAATAAATCATTCAAATCAAATCAAAATCAAATCAATGTTCCTTAGTCTGAAATGTTGGAAATGTGTTTTTCATGAATGTAACTGCTAGATTTTGATTCTGAATAAAGATATTTTTAAAAAAAAAGTAGTGATTGGTAGTGGGTTTTTTTTTTTAATAAACAACATTATGATTGCATTGTTTCCTTTACATTCATTTAGTAGCAACACCCCCTGTGTCTTCAAATTTCTATACATTTCATGTTTGTTGCAAATATATCACCGCGTCGAAAACAAAAGTAGCCCGAACTGCAGATAAAGATCTTGAATCATATATTCTTTGCCAGAGCTCATCTTGGAAGTGACAGATCAGCTGACAGTTGGAGGAAGAGTGTATCTGTGTGATTTGGGCAACGAAAATGTATATTTATTACGGTAGTTTGACATAACTGATCATTTTTAAAAGTTAAATACATATTTGACAAATATTGACAGCCAGCTAACGTTACGTAACATAACAGTTAATTGTGTGTGGTGCCAACTAAGCTAAGTTATAATATAGCATTAAGCTAATATCTACACGAGCTAATGCTAACTCCAGATGAGTTTATGGAAGTATTTCTGAAAAAAGAGAAAAATATTGACGAGGATGAGCCTAGACAAGTATCATTAACCTTATACTAAGTCATAGATTATCATTAGTTATGTTCACATTTATAATTTAAAGAAAAAGGTCAGTCAAGGAGGAGGAGGTGAAATGTCAGAAATTAAATTATTAAACCCAGCAGCAGCTAGAGTGCTACTGATGCTAATGCTACTGTTAGCTCTGGATTTATATTTTGCTTTTATTCTTACTTCTTTGCTATTTAGCATGATTTCAATTTATGTTTAGTTTGGCTAAAATGTGCCACCTGCTGACCTTTTTAGGAAGTGTTTTTTTTATTGATCCCATATTTTATCACAGCAGGGCTTTTGGACTTTATTTCATGTTATTTTCATTAAAATTGTATTCATGATAATTGTACAGTTGTATGATTGTGTGTGTGTGTGAACTGTTTAAGTTTTTCTCACTAAAAGTTAGTGTGAGTTGAACTTGTCTGTTTTATTTGATCTATATTACAATATGTTAGGAAACTGAAAAACAGAATATTATATATGAGCACATATTAATAAATGTAATGTTAATTTTAATGCATACAGTATTTTAATGCATATGGGTAAAACTCCACAGGTGGTCTGCAGGAAGACTGACAGATGTTTAGACTTCACTAATAGGATAGACTGTTGACCTTTGCACTTTAACATTGAATATTAGTGTTTATTATCTACACTGAGATGACATCTGAAAAGTTTGCTGACAAAATAATACAAACATGTTCTTAAAAACACAAATGTAAGTAACCTTAGACAAAACTCTATAGGGAGCCTAAGTCTCCGCCCCTTCCGGTCGGTCCTAAGTTCGGAAAAGTGTAACATAAATGGATGAGGATAAAATAATTATTTTCTGCTCCACTTTACTTTATGTCCTGAATCACACATTTGCTGTACTTCAATTAAAATCATAACCAATGATGTGTGTTTGGAGTTTCTTTGATACGTGTTTTGTGATTTATTATCGTGTAAAAATATGTCATTATTTGGACTCTGTTTGGACTACATATCAGACGTCGCATAGCTGACGTCACAGCAGAATCTTTCCCTGCAAACTTTTCTAAACTATTTTTCATTTGAAAATACCTGTGTGTTTTGTGTCCCGGTGTAATCACAACACCATTTCCACATGTTCCCTCTACCGCTTCCCGGCTGACGAGAGCTTGTCCCACATGCTGGCTCTCACTCCACCAACTATCTCTCCCCCGGAGTAGCTGCCACTTTCCACATGCCCCGATTTAAAGTGGGTTTTCTACACGTTTGATGCTCTTGCCTTTGTCCTGAAAGAAGGAGGTGAAGCTCGCCAAAGTCACAGCCATTTTCAAAGAGTTTGATGGTGAAGCTTGGTGATGACGTCATATTTGTGAGACGAACGTTGTAGTCCATTACTTACTCTGACATAAAAACTAACTAGGGTTACCAACTCCCTGAAGCTGGAAAGAGGGACATTTTTTGGACGGGGGGTCTTGGGGGTCCTCCCCCAGAAAAATTGTGTTGCTTAGATGCAATTTCCTGCATTTTAATGCATTGAAAAGACGGACGTCTTGTCAACCTACCCATACCAGAAATCATGTTTTCTTATCCAGACCACAATCCTACTAATTTCAGGATAATTTTGTGAAATTAATTATGCATAAGCAAAACACTATTGTGTTTAAGTTAAGAGTTAAAACTACTCTGAAATAAAGCAGCGTTCAATTTCACGCTGCAGTCCGCGCTATTTTGTCTAATTCACCTGTTTTTGCGGCGAAGAATGTAAACTCATGCTAGCTCCTTTAGCTAGCATAGCCTTTTTATGGCACTCTGCTTCTTCGTGGTGAGATAAGTCGTGCTCGTCTTGTGGCCAATCGAAATTTCACGGCGGCACAAAGAACAAAATGCTCTCCTAGGGTCGGTTGTGGCTTTAGCCTAATATCTTTTTACCTCCCATGCTTTGTTGTAGCTGCAAAGCCTCTTTTTTTTTTTTTTTTTAGCCGGTGCCGGTTCGTCCATTTCTTAAATGACCTGAGTAAACTTGACTACGACCGTCTCCCATAGCAACAGCCATACGTAAGTTGTCGTAGCTTATCACAGCTCCCTGATCAGAATGTGTCATCAAATAGCACACTCCTATCATTGGACAAAATACTTGTAAACATTTAATCAAATCTAAGTTTTGGTGCAGAGTAACCTATCAAAAACCACTGTTCAGAATGTGTCATAAATCACCAATACATCATTGGACGATATGCTTCATAAACATTACGTTTAAAAAAAGCTGTCTGGACTGATTGAAATGCAGGACAGGAGTTGTTCTTCACGGGGCAAATAAAATACACCTCAAATTCGGGATGTCCCGGACAAATCGGGACGGTTGGCACTCCTAAACCTAACGTAACTTTGGATGTCTGTCCAAAGTCAGTGCTGTGACTGTGAAAATGTATCTTTAAAATTCACACACATCATATGTTAAAACCGTAGCACATTTCAAACGGGACCAGAAAATTACTTTTATCCCTCCATTGACTCGCGTTCATTTTTTATGGCACTTAGGTCCCATCGACCGGAAATAGAATTGCGTCACAGAGGCTCCTTATATGGTGAGGGCAGGAGATGATGTGAGAACAGAACTGTACTGAGCTGTTGTCATGCATTACTATAATAGTGTGGTGTTGTGTCACAGCCAGTGCTTTAATTGCTATAAGGAAATTAAAAAGCCCCCCCCCCCCTAACCCCCAAAGGTGTGATTTTTGGAGGGGATTTTTTCTGTCTCCATGGTGCTAGAATTGGCCTGGATGCTGCGGGATATTCCCGGGCCTGAAATCCCGATCCAGCCTGGCCCTGAACTTATCACATTATTTTGACATTTTAAATGCACTATTTTGATATTTTATTGCATCTCTGAAGGTCAAAGGTGACACGTGGTAAAATTAACTTGTGTAACACTGTGTCACATAATGTTGATGTTTTATTTCATTATTTAGACTTTTTGTGGAGGTCAAAGGTGAAGTGACCAAATTAACTTGTGTAACACTGCGTGTGTCAGACATATCACGCTATAACTTAATCAATACTAGATATATTATCATATTACACACACTGACACATATATACATATAACCAAATTATCAATTTGCAAAGGGTCAAAGGTCAAGGTGGCATTTAGCAGAAAGGTCAAAATCACATTATTGTCTCTAATTCAAGAACAGGTTGTCATAGAAACTTGATTTGACACAAAATAGTGGTGGGATTAGACATTCTCTCAATACTAGTTCTGTTGTTGAAGTCAAATTTCCTTAGTTTATTATTAAATAGTCTTTGCATTTTCATTTAGTTAATGTATTATTTTTAATCTCACTCCTGTCTTTTTATGGAATTCTATTTAGTTTCTTGTCAATTTTAACCTATGTGAAGCACTTTGAGCTAGCTTTTGTATAAAAAAAGTTCTATACAAATAAAGTTTATTAGAATGTACATCAAACCTGACGGCTGTTAAAGAAACATTATCATCATAAACACAATCATCAGCTTCGTCTTTTACAAACAGGAAAGTTAACGTCCATTTAATTATATTTCTCCAACAAAACACATTGAAAAAAAAAAAATATTCAAAAACAACCATTTCTTGACAAATACAAAATTGTAGAGTGAGGGAATCAATAGAATAAATGATACCATCATTACAATAACAGTGGCTAACATTTACATAATAATCTATAATCAATAACCTCCCAAACTCACCCCCCCCCAAAAAAAACGGAGCAAAAGCATGAATAATCAAAGTAATGACATTACTATACACCCCCATTAAACCCTGAGGAGAATGAACTACAAACTGAACAAAGAAATGCTAACTGCTATGCTAACTGCTATGCTAACTTCATCATCATCATCATCATCATCATTCTGTCTTTTTACCATATTTTCCAGAATATAAGGAGCACTGGAGTAATAAGTTACATTTTGGGCTGAATAGATGTATGGTACGCTAATGTATGCTAATAACACATTCAGCTAACGTTACATGATGCATTAACAGTGAAATGACAATGTTCCTGGTATGTTACTGTAACATATTAACAGTTATTCAGATAACTATAGCTTCAAGAACATGTTCATGCTCAACAGCGCCCTGCGGTGGCTGTCAGTCTGAAATTATAGAATAAACTGTTCATTCCACATTTAAGTCACTCCCTCAGCCAACTATGAAAATTGACATAAAACTGCCACTTATAGTCCAAAAAATACAGTAATTTTTTTGGGTCTTGTTTCATCGTCTTCTATATTTTCTTTATCTTTGTCGAGTTTTGTGATTTTGCTCCATCGTTATTTTTTCACTTTATCTAAGTCTGACTGTGGAATAAAAAAGCAAAACAACCCTGATGACGACGCCCACCAGAACATTCCATATATTCACCAGAACATTCCATATATTCACCAGAACATTCCATATATTCACCAGTCAAGAACTATTTACACATCCAGGACTTGAGCTGGAAAACAACAGAAGGACAGAAAAACTGTCCACATTTGTAACATTAACAAAAAACTTTTCGGAGTGAAGTGAAGAAAGTGTGTGTGGATGATTATTGGTTTTCCTGCTTTTAGTTTTGAGTCCAGAACTGTTGAAACCAGGGTCAGCGTTAGTCCTAGTCAGACCAGGGTCAGTGTATTTTCTGGACTATAATTTGAAGTGAAAAGACTTGAATTTTCTCACAGTGAAACTAATACATAGATTAATTTTGGTTGTGTTTAGTGACTGGACATTTAAACTTCATCTCATCATTTCTATTTGTCCTTTTTTATCACATCACTTCTTATCTCAGGATTTGGACTCTTAAACTTTGACTTATCAGAATAAGAGTGTGTTTTGTTCTGTGTTACAACTGAACAAGGTTAAGAGTTACCCCACAAAGAGGGGTGCTCGCCTCGGCACCACATTGACCAGAACCGGTCCAAGTTAATACGTCTTACAGTCCAGTTTGGCTTATATATGGAAATCCCCAAAATAAACCATTCATTGACGGTGCACCTTATAATCCAGTGGAAAATACGGTCATTTTGTCACAGAAATGACTCCATAGAAGTGGTTCATTTTAACATCTTCCTTCGTACATCAAACAGGCATTTCTTTACATGAATGCCTGACGCACATATATGGTATTTTACAAGTTTTGTCCACACAAGACACCAGGAGAACACAGAAACTCCACCAGGAAGGAGTCTTTGAGAGGATTAAAACAGAACCCAAGACACGAGGCTCATTTTTACCAGAAAGAGAATTAAAGGTGTGTGAAGAATTCAACATTAGTCATCTGCAGATAGTTAGCACTGGTCTGTCTGGACTTTTGGACTAAACTATGTGACTGTATTTGAGGATCTGACACACCAGTACAGGAATGAACAATCTAGAAAATTGTGATTTTAGATAAAAGGATTATTGGATTTGCAATGCTCCTAACTGGTCCTACTTTTTATTTTATATGGATAAAACCATGCCAAACTAACCAATCAGAAGCGGAGACGACAGGTCACATGTTCTGGACTTAATGTAGTGTGTATATATAGTCTAGCAGCGCTATCCCTAGCACTACAACCAATCAGTGTAATCTTTAGGATGACGTAGTTAGAGCGACTGAAAGTTGATGGAGGAGTCTGGAGAAAGTTAGGAATGACTAAACAAAATGGTGGATTATGGAGCTGAACGACTGTTGTCGCTTCTGTAAAAAGAATTTAAAGATTGTTGACGTTTTCTCACATTCTTCACTCATCTGTGATAAAAGGAAATCTACACCTGTTGTTGTTCTTCTTCTATGGTTGTTTACACTTGTTTCTCTACCAATCGTCACAGCGTCACTTTGTTAGGCCCGCCCTCTGACTCTATACTTCACCGTGATTGGTCGACCAGTTTCAGGGAAATCTAGACAAAAGTTACATTGAGTGAAACTAGACTACTACGATAGAACATTAGATTTACTGATGCTAGGAGGAGCTAGTGTGGCTAGGCTACTACGATAGAACATTAGATTTACTGATGCTAGGAGGAGCTAGTGTGGCTAGGCTACTACGATAGAACATTAGATTTACTGATGCTAGGAGGAGCTAGTGTGGCTAGGCTACTACGATAGAACATTAGATTTACTGATGCTAGGAGGAGCTAGTGTGGCTAGGCTACTACGATAGAACATTAGATTTACTGATGCTAGGAGGAGCTAGTGTGGCTAGGCTACTACGATAGAACATTAGATTTACTGATGCTAGGAGGAGCTAGTGTGGCTAGGCTACTACGATAGAACATTAGATTTACTGATGCTAGGAGGAGCTAGTGTGGCTAGGCTACTACGATAGAACATTAGATTTACTGATGCTAGGAGGAGCTAGTGTGGCTAGGCTACTACGATAGAACATTAGATTTACTGATGCTAGGAGGAGCTAGTGTGGCTAGGCTACTACGATAGAACATTATATTTACTGATGCTAGGAGGAGCTAGTGTGGCTAGGCTACTACGATAGAACATTAGATTTACTGATGCTAGGAGGAGCTAGTGTGGCTAGGCTACTACGATAGAACATTAGATTTACTGATGCTAGGAGGAGCTAGTGTGGCTAGGCTACTACGATAGAACATTAGATTTACTGATGCTAGGAGGAGCTAGTGTGGCTAGGCTACTACGATAGAACATTAGATTTACTGATGCTAGGAGGAGCTAGTGTGGCTAGGCTACTACGATAGAACATTAGATTTACTGATGCTAGGAGGAGCTAGTGTGGCTAGGCTACTACGATAGAACATTAGATTTACTGATGCTAGGAGGAGCTAGTGTGGCTAGGCTACTACGATAGAACATTAGATTTACTGATGCTAGGAGGAGCTAGTGTGGCTAGGCTACTACGATAGAACATTATATTTACTGATGCTAGGAGGAGCTAGTGTGGCTAGGCTACTACGATAGAACATTAGATTTACTGATGCTAGGAGGAGCTAGTGTGGCTAGGCTACTACGATAGAACATTATATTTACTGATGCTAGGAGGAGCTAGTGTGGCTAGGCTACTACGATAGAACATTATATTTACTGATGCTAGGAGGAGCTAGTGTGGCTAGGCTACTACGATAGAACATTATATTTACTGATGCTAGGAGGAGCTAGTGTGGCTAGGCTACTACGATAGAACATTAGATTTACTGATGCTAGGAGGAGCTAGTGTGGCTAGGCTACTACGATAGAACATTAGATTTACTGATGCTAGGAGGAGCTAGTGTGGCTAGGCTACATATCAACTCAATGTAGCTTATGTATAGACTGAATGTATTTTATGTTTCTTGTTAATAAATAGGACTCCATTTGAATTCAGTTATTGACTTTACTTTCCATTGTTGCAGTAGAATGTTAGCATTTGTTTGTTTGGATGGTGTTAGGTCACTTCCTGTGATGTTTGCCAATGTTGCTGAAAACTGGACAGGAAGAAAATCGATGAAATGGAAATCGAAATATCCGCCAGAAAAATCTTTTTCATTTTAATTTTTTTCTAAAAATCATTCAGTCCTAACACTAGTACTATTGTTTTTTCTGCACTTCTTTTGTGGTGTCTGTTACTGATGCTAATGCTGTTCAAAACGCTAATGAAATAAACATCCCTAACAGAAGAGACATTTCCAACCACAAAACTCTACAATGTTTCTCACTCTGGTGTGGACAGATGAGACCTGGATCTGGACCTTCATGTGTCTTCTGGGTTTTTTTTAGGTCCTTGCGTGTGGACCTTCATGTGTCTTCTGGGTTTATTTCGGTCCTTGCGTGTGGACCTTCATGTGTCTTCTGGGTTTTTTTTAGGTCCTTGCGTGTGGACCTTCATGTGTCTTCTGGGTTTATTTCGGTCCTTGCGTGTGGACCTTCATGTGTCTTCTGGGTTTATTTCGGTCCTTGCGTGTGGACCTTCATGTGTCTTCTGGGTTTATTTCGGTCCTTGCGTGTGGACCTTCATGTGTCTTCTGGGTTTATTTCGGTCCTTGCGTGTGGACCTTCATGTGTCTTCTGGGTTTATTTCGGTCCTTGCGTGTGGACCTTCATGTGTCTTCTGGGTTTATTTCGGTCCTTGCGTGTGGACCTTCATGTGTCTTCTGGGTTTATTTCGGTCCTTGCGTGTGGACCTTCATGTGTCTTCTGGGTTTATTTCGGTCCTTGCGTGTGGACCTTCATGTGTCTTCTGGGTTTATTTCGGTCCTTGCGTGTGGACCTTCATGTGTCTTCTGGGTTTATTTCGGTCCTTGCGTGTGGACCTTCATGTGTCTTCTGGGTTTATTTCGGTCCTTGCGTGTGGACCTTCATGTGTCTTCTGGGTTTATTTCGGTCCTTGCGTGTGGACCTTCATGTGTCTTCTGGGTTTATTTCGGTCCTTGCGTGTGGACCTTCATGTGTCTTCTGGGTTTATTTCGGTCCTTGCGTGTGGACCTTCATGTGTCTTCTGGGTTTATTTCGGTCCTTGCGTGTGGACCTTCATGTGTCTTTCTACATCTGCTTTATGGAAGAAAGTTTTGCGACATATGGGACAGCTGATCCACTTCCGCCCCGTGTGTGACGTCTTCGCTGAACTTTTCTTCTGCTTCTTGACAAACTGTCCAGTGGAAAACACTCTGTTACAATCGGCGCATTGGTGCCGTTTGCTTTTCGACTTTCCCCGTTTGGGTGCCGTTTCGCTGCCATCGCACTCCGAGTCAGAAGAGTTTTCGGTCTTATCTGAATCTGTCTGACAATCTGGCTTCACGCTGCTGCCCGGAGTGGGGTTCCCGTAGTTGTCACCGTTGGCTTCGGTTTTAATTTTCGGACAGAAACTGGACGTGGGCGGAGCCATCTTTGGGTGAATATATGCCTGACGCCTCCTCTTTTGTTTGGGATGAAAGGTGCTGCTCTCCGAGTCAGAGGAGTTGTCTGTGTTTTCGGTATCTGACGGGAAATATGTATCTGATCCCTCGTATTCTTGTCCGTGATCAAACTGCACGATGTGAGTCATGTGACCATCTTCAGCTGGAAGCTGGGGGAAAAAAAGAGCAATGTGATTTTTTGGGGCAGATATTTCCACTTCATTTACAGTTTTCTTCAAGTCAAGTGTCAGAGCAACATTTGGAAATGTCACAAATGTATGTAATACTGTTCAAACTAATGCTATGATTTACAGAGAGGAAAAGGAAAAGGAGAGAAAAAGAAGAATACGTGTACATTTGGTGATTATCATGAGGTTCAGGTTTGAGTATAGTAGAAAAGGTGATTGAGGGTGTAAAAGGAGAGTGTGTTGAGTGCTTACCTGGCTGCTGTGAGCTATCTGCTCCTGGATGTACACTTCCCTCTCTTCCTCTTTAATTCTGGGAAGTTGAGGAGCTTCCTGGACGTGAACTGGACTCCACACCTGCTGCTCTTCTTTTACAACCTGCACCACCTGGATGTCTGAATGACTCACTGCTGTACAAACACATAAAATACCTTTACACTTTAACACATGTCAAATACAATAAAAAGAACACATTTTAGTCTTAACTTTGACCTCAGGATTTTGACTTTAATCTCATCATTTTAGCTTTTTATTTCATGGTTTTGAGTTTCTATCTCATAATATTGACATTTTTTGCATTTTTAAATACCTCCTTGGTAGAGGTAATTAAGATAAATGACTAATTATTATTATGTTTTTGCCAGAGTTTGTCTGTTTGTTAGTTAGCAAGATAACTCAAAACCTATGGACAGATTTGGATGAAATTTTCAGGTTAGGTTTGAAAATGGGAAGATCTGGAAATTATTAGATTTTGGTGGTGATGGAGGGGGTCTCAGCTTGGCGGAGGTCTGCTTTTCTAGTTTTGACTCGATCTCATAATTTTGACTTTTTATCTCACAAATGACATTAATAACATAATTACGGTTGTTTTTTAAATTTTGTATTTACGACTTGAATTTTTCCTAAACGTCCTGTCAATACCCACCTGAGTACCATGACCCAATAAAACAATAAATAAATAAATAAACAATAAAAGACTTCATTTTTGGATATTTGTTTAAATGTTTCTGTTTTTCTGCTTAAATTAGTATTTAATGCAGTTTTACTTCATTACAGTTCAGAGGGTGCACGTTTTAACTTTATCTTCAGTAAAGGAGTTGACTCAGTATTTGTACTTTAATCGGAGTACTTTTTCACACCAGTAGCTGTACTTCTACTTCAGTACAGTGAGTACTTTCGACCACTTCGGTATTTCAGCTCACCCGAACAAAGACCGTATTGTTGAGATGAAGAAATTCTATATTAAAGCTTTATTGGTGTGATGTATAACAACTTAAATAGATAAAATACATGCAGCTTCATTACTGTTAAGCCCCTGAATTAAAATAAAGGTGTCCAAACCTGGATTGGGTACAGTTGGCTTCAAAACTTCGTCCAACATTTGTCTCAGCCGCCGGTTTTCTTCTTTGGTTCGACAAAATTCCTCCTCATGCTCCGCTATGGCTCTTTCAAACATCCCAAATATCTCTTCCGTGGCCGCCGTCAGCCTCTGCTCCACCATGGATCTCAAAATCTGCACTTTATCGGACATTTTTTTCCACTCTTTCTTCTTCACAAACAGTTTGTTTCCATCACACACTGGGGGAGTCTGTTAGCAGTTAGCTAGCTAAGCTAATGTTAGCATCACTCAGCTAATAACGGGTGAAACTGGAGTAAAACAGACACGGAGTGTGAACAGAAAATAGTTCAGTCAGTTGGTTTACGTACAGATATGCCGGTTCCACTCGTTGGAAAGACCTTAAAACAAATACTTTACAGTATAAATGGAGGACGAAGATACGACCGAGCGGAGTAGCTAAACGCGCCGGCTCGTTTTCCGGAAGTTGACAGACTCACTTCCGCCCCTCTGGACGGGACTGTGAAAGAAAGGGATATACATACATATATATACACACACACACATATATACATATGTGTATATATATATATATATATATATATATATATATATATATACAAGCCAAGTAGGTTGTGTCTAAATTCACTCATTTACAAAGAATAAGTAAAAACATAGAAGTTAGTAGAAAAGTTAATAAAGACTGAAGTGGAGAAGTGTTGCAAACAGAAACTTTATTGACAATCAAATGAGGGCTGTACACCCTACATGACAAAGTAAGTCCGATAGGTAGTTTTATTAACAAATGTATTTTTATTTTATTTTTTATTTAACCTTTATTTAAGCCGAAAACGTAGAACACACCCCTTTTTCTCTCAACACAGCTGATGGTAGGATGGAAATCCGAACAAGCCTGGAAAAATTATGTAATGTGTTGTGCACATGCACAGTGGACTTGGTAGGATATCTTACCGGGTAGGTAGGATTTACAGAACACCTCCTCCCTGTTCTTAAAGAGACAGTTCAGTACTTTTTCAGATGAATGTTTGTCGTCAGTGTCTTTATTCTGGTGCACCCACAGTGACTCCGCCCCCCTCTTGTGACCCCGCCCTTTACTCTGGTGCACCCACAGTGACTCCGCCCCTCTCTTATGACTCCGCCCCTTTACACACATCACCTCCATAACTGTGACTCTCTCTCTACCTTCTTAAACAGACTCAAAACTCACCTCTTCCAAACTGCATACTCTCCTTAACCCAACTGTTCTTTTTTCTTTGTTCTTCCCATTTATTTCATCTTTTCTTTTCTGCCACAGCCATCTGTTTTTATCCATGTAGTTTTTGTTTTCAGACCTGTTTATATACAGTTTTTATTCTGTTCGTTAAGCGCCTTAAGAGTTTTTGAAAGGCGCTGATAAATAAAATTTATTATTATTATTATTAGTTCTGCTGACAACACTTTTAACTCACATTTGTACTGAAAACTAATCAAGGCCAAACACTCCCTCCCCCAGGAACCAAACAACCAGCTGGATTGTTCTAGAACATTCTGAAGGACACAGCAGTGTTTGGAACCATTGGGTGTGACATGTTCACAACTATACACACTATAGAAGAGAATAGAATCAAATAAAATAACCCACCACCTACAGCCCCTCCCACCACCACTGTGACACTGGAGGTGAAGTGTCTTTGTCCAAGGTGTTACATTCTCAGGGATGTGACAATAGAAAATAAAGAAGAAAATAGATACCCGTTTTAACCGATGAACAATTAGTAATTCATTTGACAAAAAATCACCAAAGTTAAACTGAATTCAAAGAGCACCAACAGGTGATATTAATAATATAAATCAAAAACAAAAGAGTCACACTGGAGTTGGGTCACTTCTAGATTTCCCAAAAAGCTAAAATGTCAGAGGCTCTGGGGGTTAGAGGAGCCTGCCAATAACCTTTCAGTGAGTTGAATTTAGTGATAGAAACAGCAGACAGTCTTCTACTTTTGGTCGAGGGAAGGAATCTGGTACCGTTACTGCATTTACCTTTCCAACATCTGTACAGAAGTGGGCTGTGCCATCAGAGGTACAAGCGCCATCACTTCCTTACAACCATCGTTGGGGTCATTTTTAATGTCCTCCACCAGAGACTTTTTTACCAGATAGGACAGGGACGAACAGAATCAAGACATTTCAAAACTTCAAAAACATGTTAAAATCCTGGTTATTAGAGAATCAAGCTTGTGCTCATGATCTTAAACAATTTTAGATAATGACAATTTAAATAGTTCATTGCTGCTTCTGCACTGCCTACCTACTGCTGATGTTTTTATTGTATTTATTGATGCTTAAATGCTGTCTTCTTGATTTTGTTTGTGCTGCAGGGTTGCTGTATGGTTTAATTGTGAGCTGGTGTATGATGTATTCTTGATTGTTATTGTTTTTTCTTATTATTGGCAATTTACACCTTGCCCAGGGACTACAGTTGAAAACTAGCTTTCGAGCTAAAACTGGCGCATTTACAGAAATGTTGATTAATGTGCATTGTCCCTGTTGAAATAAACTAATAAAATAAAATAAAATAAAATCAACCTCAGTGGATCTCCTTTTAACCTGAGTTCTGGTCAAACCACAGGATGTAAACACATCTGGGCAATGACTTTGTAACCCATTTTCTGACTCTATACTTGGTACATTAACCACTTCAGGCGTAGGACAAACAACACCAGTTATATGATTTCTCATAAGATAAGATAAGAAAAACTTTATTATTCACCATGGTGGAAATTTGCCTTCGGCCTCTCAAGACGTCAATTTACATAAAAACACATTTGGACACTCCACAACATACATAAACATACTAACATACAAAAAATCTTGTGCAAACAAACAAAAAGACGGTGGATGTAAATACAGTAGCCTTCTGAGGGGAACACCTTGTACAGTCATATTCTGTTCAGATGGCGTTCACAGATTGTATGGCATGTGGTATAAAAGATTTTTTATATATAATGTGGCTCGCCCTTGGGTCTCTAAATCTACGACCAGATGGTAGCATTTCAAATTGAGAGTGTAAAGGATGTGACGAGTCCCCAGATATCTGTCTGGCTTTCCTGACTACAGCACACTGAAACCCTTCACAAAGTGGTCGTTGTAGTTTTCCAACCACCTTCTCTACAAGCTTAACAATGGAAGAAAACTGTTTTTTTTCATCACATTGAGGTTTCCGTACCAAGCAGCGATATTAAATTGCAAGATGCTTTCTATAAGTCCTCTATACGCCATCTCTAATACATGTCGACTCACCCCAAAACTCTTGAGTTTCCTAATTAAAAACAGACGCTGATTAGCTGGCTTAAAAACACACTCTGCGTGTTCACTGAAACTCAAGGTGGAGTCGATGATTGGACCCAAATATTTAAAATGATCAACAACCTCCACAGGCTTGTTATTAAGAACAACAGGATTAAAAACAGTAAAAACAGTCGCTCCCTTCGTTTGTAATATAAGTTCCTTTGTTTTGGCTACATTCATGATGATAAACTGGTAGGTGAGAGCGAACAGCCACTGGAAGAAACCAGAGACTAGTTTGGAATGGACCTGTACACCATGTAGAGGTGCAGGCACAAAACTCATGCCAATGCTGTGAATAACAGTGCTGACATTCCAGGTGGACTCTTTGTCCAACGGCAGGACACTAGCCAGGAGAAAGGACTGCGAACCCCCAGTGTCATGCAGGATAGTGGCTGGTCCTTGCTTGTCTTTGATGGAAACGGAACCTGTCGAGACAAAAGGTTTTAAAAGTCATCAGGCTCCTTCCTCCCTACGAGGAACACTTTTAATTAACCCCACCCCCTTTGGTGACTTTGTAACTGCTGCTTCTGTTTCAAGGTCAAACAATCAGCTCCTAAATTCCCCATCTTATGACAGTAAAAACCCGTCCTTTCAGACTTTGGGCTTGGAGCTGGAACTTCACCTGTACTGTGAGGAACAGTGACATTGCTGAATTCATGTTTGGTGAATGCAGTTCTGTGGGTCAGGGTGAATTCATCAGCTAATAAAGCTGCCTGTTTGAGAGATGACACCTTCTGCTCATTAACATCCACTACTATGCATTCAGGCAGACTGTTTTTAATTCCCTCCAAAAGCATCAACTCCTGTAATGAAGCAACAGAGGTGGACTTCCAGGAGGAACGCCACCAGTTAAATAACATCTCCTTTTCTCGTGCGAACTCAGAAAATGTGTGGGTTAGGGTTAGGGTTAGGGTTAGGCTCAGGTTCTTTCTCAGATTATGGAACCACTGCCCATAGGTTTCAGGCACAAACTCATAAATGTTCAGGTTAGAACTCTTAACGCTGACAAGGCTGAGCACGCTGTCTGAGCTCTACCAGTTAACTTGCATTGTAACAGAATAGCCCACACCTCGTTCAGCCAATGCAACACCACGAAGATTCATTCAAATGCACCAAAGTAGGCCTCTACTTCACTTTCCCCAAATATCGGAACCAAAGCAACATTTTGCTCACATTAAATGAAGCAGTGCCTGTTGAAGACTTAGCTGGGGAGCTACCTGTAGCTAACCTTATGCTGGTCTCAGCTTCTAATTCTAATTTCTTCATTTTTAACCTGAACTCCTGTTCCTCTTGACTTTCTATTTGAAGACGAAGGACATATTCAATTCAATTAATTTATAAAGCCCTAAATCACAACAAAGTCGTCTCAGAGGGCTTTGCAAAAACACAATCAACTACAGAAATACATGAAAAAGTCCCAGGCATCCCCTGTCCTTAGACCCTCCCCCTGTCCTTAGACCCTCCCCCTGTCCTTAGACCCTCCTTCTCGGCAGAAAAAACTTCCAAACCCAGTGGGAAAAAGAAGAAACCTTGAGGAGAACCACATTGAAGGACAGATCCACTCCCATGGACGGACAGGCTATAGATGAACGTCCATGTATAAATGCAGGAAGGGGGGCTGGTCCAGACAGGCAGGGGCGGTGGTCCGGGGTCACAGGTCAGCACAGGCGAGAAACTGCAGATCCTGTCGTCCATGGCTCCCGTGCAGACACTGTCAGGAGAGCCACCACTCCCCCCAGGGGGGGGGGGGGGGGGGGGGGGGGACACCAGGTGACTAGTCATGAACAGACTTGGTATGAAAGATATGTTATAAAAACGACACAAACAGGTGTGAGGGAGAGAAAGAGAAGAAAGAACTCAGTGTCTGTACTTCCCCCAGCATTCTAACTCCTAGGGCAGCCTAGACTGAACTGTGACTCATACATCATGTATACATGATATATGAGTCACATCATTTTTTTAACTAACCTGACCATAGTCTTTCTCAAACAGGAATGTTTTAAGCCTAATTTTAAATGTAGAGACTGTGTCGGCATCTTTAATATTAAAGGGAAGCTGATTCCATAAGACAGTAACCATGGTAACTAAAGGCTCTAGCTCCTACTGTACTTTTAGAAACCCTAGGAACTTTCAATAAACCTGCATTCTGAGAACGAAGGGTTCTATTGGGTTGGTACGGAACCAGATCATCTTTAAGATAAGAGGGGCCCATACCATTAATGGTTTTATATGTAAGGAGGAGGATTTTAAATTTAATTCTAGACTCAACTGGTAGCCAGTGAAGGGTTTGGAGCACAGGCGTGATAGGGTTAGGGGCAATGTTCCCTCTAAGCTGCGTGCGTGCGCGGCCCGCGCAGGTCTCTCGGACCTGCCGCGCACATGATTTTTCAGGCCGCGCATTTTTTTATTTTTTTTTCAATACACTGATATTAAAAATAGTAATAAGACACTACAAGACTGGCAATCAGAATGCCCATCTGAATGTAGTGGAGCCGTCTCATACTCAATTTCTATTTGTTGTCAAGGCAGCCAATTACAAGTAGGCCTAACCAAAGCATTCGTTTACCTTGCACTCTGCTAAATATGTGAATACGTGATGACCAGCAACAATGGCTACTAGAAAGAAGGCGTTACAACCTCCAAAGAAAAAGGTTAGCTCTACATTTAAACATGAGTGGCTTGACGAAATTGTGAAAACTGACACTAGTGATGGTCCAGGTAGGGCAGTAAAGCTGTCTGATATATTTATGTATGACCAGGCCAGCGGGGTCGTCTGTAAAATCTGCATGGAAGCTAAAGTGAAAGGAGATTTCGCAACAGGTAAAACATGGACAGAGTGGAAACTCGACTACTTGAAGCGTCATTTGACACAAAAAGTTCACTCTGATGCTGTGTCAATGTTGTATAGTAGGAAGCATGCACCGTCCATCAGTCAGCTGCTTCATGAATCTGATGAAGCGCGAGAGGAGAGACTTAAGAAAACCAGGTCAAATCCTGAACAAATAAATACGCTGATTGACAATGTGCTTCTTGCCATTAAAATAAATGCATCCATGTTATCAGTTCAAGATATCTACAATCACATGGCAAAATACTCGGACTTACCCGACAGCTGGAGAAGCAGGAATTACACATTCGAATTTGTTGAATCCATTAATGCCGTTGTTCAGAGTGAAATCATGAACAGTGTACGAGAAGCCCGTTTTCACACACTGATAACAGATGAAAGTCGAAGGTAAGGAACAATAAGTAAAGAATAAAATGTTACCAGTCCTTTAATACAAACAGGCGATCTGATTGAATGACTATTAGACTTTATATAGAATATATGTTCAATGATCAGTCAATAAATATATCAACAGAAAATCCAGAGGAATATAAATTAAAACTGCAAGCAGTCTCAAAGGTCTTTGCCGTCCCTCATGACCACCTCCCCGCACGTACCGCGGGCGGGAAGCGATATTCTGCCAGAAACGCACACATTTGTATAAACATGTAAGGGTGTAGAACTGTGACACTGACAACTGAGTCAAATTTACCTAAATCTGTGTTTGTATGTCTGAACTATAGCCATTTTAGCAAAGGCAAATTTGTAGGTGGCGCTATAGAGCAAAATAGAAATTTCTATGAATAAACAGATGTAGACCTGGGAGACAGACGTCTGTGACAAACTTCAGCCAAATCGGTGTTCGTATGTCCAAGCTGAAGCAGTTTATGTAGTGGTCATTTTTCCTGAAAACTTCGCAAATTTGGCGACAGCGTAGCACAAAAACGATGCAACTTTTCCAAAAACTGTGGATAACTTTTGATGTCCCACTTGACTAGATCGTGTTCACCGATTTTGAGCTCATTGGACCCAACGGCCAAGGAGGAGATAGATAAATTCCAATGACAGACTCAACATGTTTGAAAGCTCAATCCAAGATGGCGCACTTCCTGTTGGTTTATGGGCGTGGTCATCGTTAGGTTTTTTGTTCGTCATCATATGATGAACATGTGTAACGATTTTCATAGCTCTAACTTCACTAGAGCATGATCTGGCCTAATACAAACTATAGTCACTTTTCGAGGGGGCGCTGTAGACACATTTCTTTGCCGACTTTTAAAAAACTGACATTTTTTAAGTGTTTCACCATCAGATGGCGCTGTTTCACCCCTTTTTTAAAAATTTAAAAACATGAAGTCATGAGGTTGTTTTGTTATGATGTCACAGCGTCACATACGATACTCACCTCCCGTGTGTGAATTTTCATGTGCCTGTTAACATCCCTTTTATATTTAAAACATTTCTGACAAACAGAGCAGCCGTAGGGTTTCTCCTCACTGTGACTGATCATGTGACTACTTAACTTGGACTTATCCACAAACCTTTTCTCACAAACCAAACACACAAAGTCTTTCTCTCCGGTGTGGGACCTCATGTGTCTCCTGAAGTTGGTCCTGTGTCCAAAACTTTTGTGACACAGTGAACAACTGAAAGGTTTTTCTCCGGTGTGTGAAGTGATGTGTCCCAGTAAACTGGACTTCTGTGTGAATCTACTCCCACAGTACGAACAAGAAAATGGTTTCTCTCCAGTGTGGATCCTCATGTGGATTTCTAAATGTGATTTCCAACAGAACATTTTGGAGCACACAGGACAGTGGTGCACTTTCTTTTCAGATGCTCCATCTCTCCAAGTCCAGTCAGGATCCTTCATCTTCTTCATCTTCATCATGGTGTGTGTGGGTGAGTGTGTTTCCTGCGTCAGAGCAAATGTTTGTTGACCTTTGTCAGAAAAATCCATTAGGTTTTGTCCTGTGTGAGGGAAAACATTTTTGTAAGAAAAAAAGAGGTACAGTGCTGTAAAATCTTTTTATCTCACAATTTTGACTTAATTTCATAATTTTAACTTTTTATCGTAAACTCTTACTGTCAAAGCTTCTTCTCTTTCCACTCTCCATGTGGACCAGGTTAATGTCTGCTTCTGATCCTCCACCGTCGTCTCCATCACTTTCTGTTTCCATGTGTTCAGTTGAGCTGTTTGTTGGAAGCTTTGACTCAGGTTTGTGCTTCAGGGTCTGGTCTTCATCGCTGTCCTCAGTTTCCTCACAGTCTTCATTCTGCTCATCACTTTTTCTTTGTAAATGTCTATGTGGATGGAAGCTGCTGGATGCTTCTGATCCTCCACAGTCCACTTTATTTGCTTCCTCTTTGTTCTCCTCAGTTTGGCTTTGATTCAGCTGTGAGGACTTGACTTTCTCCTCATCATCATCATCATCATCATCTTCACTCTTCACAGGGACAGGAGTGGATGGAAACTTGGTGATATTAACTTCCTGGCTGGTCCACAGTTCCTCCTGTTCCTCTTTAATGTGTGGGGGTTCTGCTTCTGGTTCCTCCTGGTCCACAGTGGGATTCCACTCCTGCTGCTCAGGAGGAACATCTGCTTTAACCACCGACAGCTGCTGGACGTCTGGAGAATATCAAGCAAATACTGTTAGACTCTTCTGTTACACTTAGAGTTTGGTGATAAAACTGACACTACTATTGTTAGAGTTCAAAAAAACTCATCATTTGGACTTTTTATCTGATAATTATGGATTTCTTATTCCATATGTATGACATTTCCAAAATGTTGTCCTTTTGTCTCTAAGTTGTGCATTTTTAAAATTTCATGATTTTTTTTATGTCAAAGTGCCCCCCCCCCCCCCGCATTTTTCCTAAATTTCCTGTCCATAGTCACTAAACTGAACATTGTGATCCAGTCAAACACATTATTTACACACTAACTAAATGTTAAAGGATTTATTTTTGACACTTTGGAAACTTTTCTGAATCTTTCCTGCTTAAATATGTATTATTTCATCTATGGCAAACACTAAAATAATAATAAAAAAATTAATCAAACAAGCAGTGTTATTTTTGAACTTTTTTTTAACTTCATTACAATTGAGAAGTTGTACTTCTTTAAAAAAAAAACCTTTTACTTCTGTAAAACAGTTGAATCAGTACTTGTACTTTTACCAGAGTATTTTTCCACATCAGTAGCTGCACTTCTACTGCAGTACAGAATGTAAGTACTTTTACCCCTGATAAAAAAAATAACCATAGTGAATGTTAAAATAGATATTACATTTTAATTCTACATAGCGGAAGTGACGAAGCACACCTAAAAAAACCTACAAACTATTTCATAAAGATAATTACATTATTTCTATGCAGTTTCATTTCCATTACACCCTTTGTCCAAACTACAGAAAAATGTGTCCAAACCCGTTTTAATTATGAGGACACTTGGATTCCAGTCCAGTATTTGTCTTTGTCTGTGGTTTTCTTCTTTAGTTCGACACAGTTCCTCCTCGTACTCTGCTATGGTTCTTTCAAACAAACCAAATATCTCTTCAGCAGCTAAAGTTAGTCTCTGCTCCACCAACGACCTCAGGTTCTGGACTTTATGGGACATTTTCCACCTTTTCTTCAGAACAAATAGCTCTGTTTGCAGCTAAGCTAACGTTAGCAGCTAAGCTAACGTTAGCATGACTGAGATAATAACAGATAAATGTGGAATAAAACAGACACAGAATGTGAACAGAACAGAGTCTAGTTAGTGGGTTTGATCCTGGCTTTTGGCTTTTAAAAAGGACATAAAAGCAAAACTGAGGAGTTTAACTAGAAATAACCCCACGTAGCGATTCTTTAGCACTTCCGGCGGCGCCTGTGACGTCATTACGGCTACAAAATAAAAGCCTACAGTTGAAGAACAGCGTCATTGATAGATTCTTTCAAATGTTGACATTTTTTGTTTTTCCACTGGTTTATTAGACTAGCACATAATGTAAAAGTTATGCCCCATCTGCTCTAAATTATTAATGCTTTTATAATGATCCATACAGTTGGAAACAATAAAATAAGTGCCCACTATAAATTACTTTATGATGAACTTAAGTAGAGAAAACTGCTCTGAGACATTTGGTCATCTCATAATTTAGAGTTTATCTCATAGAAAGTTAGGAATGACTAAACAAAATGGTGGATTATGGAGCTGAACGACTGTTGTCGCTTCTGTAAAAAGAATTTAAAGATTGTTGACGTTTTCTCACATTCTTCACTCATCTGTGATAAAAGGAAATCTACACCTGTTGTTGTTCTTCTTCTATGGTTGTTTATGCTTGTTTCTCTCCCTATGGATCTTTATCACAACTTCCGCATTTCGCACCTGACATACGTAAGCGCAGCGTAGCCCTACTTCTGCACCAGTAAAAGTTAAATGCCACAGATGACAGCATGGACCAACAGTTATTGTAACATAGCAGGATGTTGTTGTCATGGACCAACAGTTATTGTAACATAGCAGGATGTTGTTGTCATGGACCAACAGTTATTGTAACATACCAGGATGTTGTTGTCATGTCCAGAAGCATCTTATATTTCCTTCCACTCCTTCCCTGTTAACGGTGAAGCTAGAGGAAAATGGGTCCAGGCTATTCAGTGTTATGAAGGGCCCAGTTTTATCATTAAAACAGGAGCACTTCCGTCTGCAGCAGACACTTCACATCAGAACACTACATCTGGGGATGACGGTTTGAAACCCTAGCATTTTTCCTTGGAATGATTCTATTCCTACAGGAAAAAGGAGCCAGTATATGAACGCTGTCAAAAACGGCAGCTGTTAACGTCGCTATGAGTTGAGATAAAACAAATGTCCATGGTTTTAAAGTTATGGTGAACACAAATAAGTAATGTTGTCCTTAAACTGTAGTTGTGACCTTTAACCTTTCCATGCCAGTACATCAGTGTCAGCAGTAAACAACAGTAGCATTGGAAGGAAAGAGTGTAAATAGTGATAGAAGAGTGAACAGTAGTTAGTGCAACAGCAGTAAGTCACAGTAAATGTATGAACACTGATCAAACCTGGAGTTTGGGACCATCCTCTTTTTTTATTTGTCATGGGTAACATCTAACCCTCACAAAAACCTGCCCGTCTACTACATTAGATATTATGACAAACAAACACTAACATAAACACACACTGCCAGAGAAAAATGGTAACAGATTATGATAGCATTTGGGCTAACGTTAACATTATGCTAACGAGACGTTGACTTGAACCATAGACAGAACAAATATAAAATAGTCAAATAGTCCATGTCCTCTATACTATCCATACATAACCCTAGTCTAACAGGTTTTGGTGAGTTCAGTGGTTTTAAAACTGCTGTATCTCACTTATTTTTCACAGTACAGGAAAAATAAATATATCTACTTGTTCCTCACACCCTCCTGTCACTCATCATCAACTTTCTTTTCACCAATTATTTACAGTTTTACCAAAAATCACAGGAGTTCAGAGGCATGGTTTAACATTCAGACAGACTTTACTCCAGTCAGCTCTGTGTGTCTGCGTGTGGAACTACAGGCTGGTTTCCATGGCAACGGGGAAAGTCCCTGACTCACAGAAAATGGGAGGAGCTTTAACATAAAATGGGAGGAGCTTTAACATAAAATGGGAGGAGCTTTAATAGAAGTGACTCAGTCCACAAACAGTAACAAACAGATTCACATATGAAGTGAACAGCAGATATTTCTTCCTTTGACCAGAAACAACTACAGCGACAAGAAACAAACGCTTACATTTACTGCAACTGATGGATGGAAGTCTAGTTATTATGTTAATTTTTATTAATTTTATTCATTATTTTTGTCATTTTTATACATTATGTTTTACCTCATGTTCGTCTGTTAGTTTGTCAGAAACATAAGTCAAAAAGTTATGGATTTTGATGAATCTTTCAGAGATGATCGATGATGCCTCAAGGTAGAAACGCTAACATTTTCAGCTAGTCTAGTTATGTTTTACTCTAGTTATTATTACTGTGTCTAGTTCTGTAACACAAATTAATGTGAGACATGTACCCACATACAAACGTTATTAGCACCCGTGTCAGATCAGGGCATCTTTGGTTGAGCCACAATGAAGAATTGAAACATCACCACCAGAGGAAACTGTGGACAAATGTTTCCAACACCGGGTGTGAACCTCCAAATATTTGTTTCATGAGGCTTCGTTTTGCCCATCAGTAGTTTTAGTGTGAACTCTAGGAACTATTAAATTAAATGATGTCTGTTGTTGTAAACTCATCTTCAGTGTTGAACATCAGCAGGTGTGTGAGGGTTAGGGTCTATAGAGGGTCTCTTTCCCTCTTTGAACACATGTGACGCTCATTATCATTCATAAAGAGCTGATGATTGGATACAGAAAAAAACATGACATTTTGTACTTGTGCTGTTCACATTTTGTTGTAAGGATTTGTTTTTGTTGTTTGTATATATATATATATATATATATATATATATATATATATATATATATATATATATATATATATATACAGACTTTATATATTCACTAAACTCAGAACCATAACCCAATAAAACACATCATCTTCACATTAACTCACTTTTAAAGCCTTTATTTGTTTATTTTTAGATTTTTCTGTTTTTTCTGCCTAGGGTTAGGGTCAGTTTTATTTCATCCATAAGAAAAAATAAATACAAATTTAGTTTTACTTTTTACGGTATTATATTTCAGAAGTTGTACTTTTTTACTTTTACTTCAGCAAGAGTTGAATCAGTACTAGTACTTTTACCAGAGCATTTTTCTACACCAGTAGCTGTACTTGTACTGCAGTACAAACTGTCAGTACTGTGACCACCACTGGGTCCAGGTCTGGAGCCGGGTCAGACATTAACCGTCATAACCATAGTAACCAGAGCTAAGGTGAATTTCAGTACCACACATATTAAGGGCAGCAGTGCAGAACACATCCACAGGTTAAAGGTCAAACATGTGGTTCCAGTTGAACAGAAAAGTTCCAGATTGTTCCAAATGCAGCAGGTGTGAAACCCAAAGACAGAAAAACACCTGCACCTTCTAAAACACAGGTGTCAAACATGAGGCCCGGGGGCAGAGCTCCAGAGTGGGACCTCATTAAGGTGTCAGTTCAAATTGAGGGAGGTCGCCCCGGTGCTACTTTCTACGTTACTATGAAGTCTTACTTCCCATTTCATTTCTGCTCCCTGTCTGTCTACCTGTCTGTCTGCACCTGTTACAGTCTAAGCATGTTACAAAGCAGATTGAGTATGAAGACTGTGCCTCTAACATGTGAACGGAGCCTTTTTACAGCAGTTTTAAACAGTGATTTTTCTATTAAAACCTCCACCAATAGTCATTTAGACACAGTTTTACTGCCTGATACTTGGATTTATTCATTATGTCAGTTTGTTTTCTTTTATTTTGGCCTGATGAAGACTTTATAGACCTAGTTCAATTTATTTAAAATATAGAAAAAACCAGTGAGTAACTGGTGTAGGTTACACCTGCATTTCTGTATTTCCATGCAGGCGTCTCCAAAGAGCCTTTAAAGATGACTTTTACTGTGGGGAGGGGCCACAATGCACACCTTATCATCAAAATACAAATGAAAAATGGGAAAATAATAATTGATTACCTTATTTTTAAAACCAGGTTGGTGACAAAAGTTATGTGAATGTTGTTTTTAAATGATGCATATATTTGTTATTGTAATGATTTTAGGTCCATTCATTTCTCTGGGATGAAATATGTAGCGATTGGGTGGAATGACCCAAATAAAAGAACAAACAGAGCAGACAAAACCTCACTGAATAAAATGTTTCATAACCAGTGGATGGTGATCCACAGAAAAAAAAAGTCTGTCCTCTTCGGGACTGTTCCGGGTTTGGGGCGGGGCCAGCAGCGTGCACCCCTGCTTGATAGGAAGGCGAGTCCGTACATTATGGAGGGGATTCTTTTCCCCAAAATAATCAAGTGAATCCCTTAGCTTTCATAAACATAAACTTAATAACACACTATGCAGTGAAAAATATGGTGCTACCTCATTTTTTGTTGCTACTAAATGCAAAGCGAGGTGCCACCAGTGAACCTGTTCAAAAGTTAGGCTGGAGCCCTGCCTGGGGGCCACATGCGGGCCACATGTGGGTCACCAAAGGGTTCAATCTGGCCCATAGAATAAATGACACTGAATATATTAACAACCAGTGGTGTAAAAATCTGTTTAATTCAGGTTCTACATCCAGAAAACATAGAACTTCACTGGGTCAGTGCAGGAAAATATGATCAGAACCACAGTCCAGTTCATTCTGTTCACATTTTAGCCTAAGTGGGAATTTTGGGGGATTTGTTAAACGATATATTTTTTTTATAAAGGTTATGGTTCAGAAAATCAATGTTTGCATTTGTCCAGATGTTTATATGGCAGACATGTTGATTAATTACAAAATGGCCGCCATTAAAGTGAAACTTTTTAAATGTTGGTTTTAACTGTTACACCCATATTTTAAGGCTCAGGGAATCCAATGGTACGATTGTATTTTGTGTTCTATAAGGAGCAGTAAGTGAAGTCAAAGTCATGAGATAAAATTTCAAAACTATTTTGACTTTTTATGTTATGACTTTTCTTGATGCTCCTTCCTTTTAGAACAGAAAATACAGTCGTACCATTGGATTCCCTGAGCCTTAAAATATGGGTGTAACAGTTAAAACCAACATTTAAAATGTTTCAGAGGCTGAGATATTCTAAATACGAGTTTAATGGTGGCCATGTTATAAGGGGTCAGAGGTCAACTGCAGTCATTGTCTTTTGTGAACCTTCATATGTTTTTGAACATGATGTTTATGTTTAAAGCGTTTGTGACAAATGTCACAGCTGAAGGGTTTCTCTCCCGTGTGGAGCCTCATGTGACGTTCCACGCCCGTTTTCTGACTGAATCTTTTCCCGCACTCTGGACACGCGTGAGGTTTGTCCCCGGTGTGGACGGTCATGTGAGCGGTGAGAGTGGAATTACTGGTGAATTTTTTCCCGCACAGTGAACAGCTGAATGGTCTCTCTCCAGTGTGGATCCTCAGGTGGATGTCTAACTTCGCTTTACACACAAAACTTTTCCCACATTCAGGACACATGTGCTGTTTGAGCGCTTCTACGTCATTGACAGGATCAGCTACACCTGTGGTTGGTCTGTCCTCCTCACCATCACCATCATCATCATCATCATCATCAGTGGTAGGATGATCCCTCACATGATCACGTAAACTGGACTGGTCTACAAAGTTTTGGCCACATACAGAACAGCTGATCACGTCCACTTCCTGCCGTGTGTGTGTCTCCACAGAAGTGTTCTGGGGACCTGGACAACCATTAGGTTTGGCTTCTACGTGACGTGCCATGTGATCACGTACGTTTCCCTTTTGACTGAATCTCTTCCCGCACACAGAACAACCAAACGGTTTCTCTCCCGTGTGAACCCTCATGTGCGGAACCAAGGCTTCCTTCCGAGCAAATTTTTTCCCGCAGACGGAGCAGTTGAAGGGTTTCTCTCCAGTGTGAACCCTCATGTGCGTTTTTAACGCTGATCTGAAGTCGAAACTTTTCCTGCAGACGGAACAGTGCAGTTTGCTTTTCCACACTTCCTGCTTTTTATCCCTGGACTTCGTCGCTGACGGATGTTCACTGGCATGGTTCCAAAAGTCCCTTTCAGCAGAACTGTCCTCACTTTCAGCAGAACTGTCCTCACTTTCAGCAGATCTGTCCTCATGTCCTGGTCCACACTCCTCTTCTTTCATGTTCCCAGTTTGTCCCTGATCGTCATCTTCACTCTTCACATGAACACCAGTCAACGGCAGATCCTGCTGGGGCCACGCCTCCTCCTGTTCCTCTTTAATGTGAGGGGATTGTAGGTGGTCTTGGTCCCCAGGGACAGTGTCCTCTTCTTTGACATCTACACAAAAACACAGACACATCCATTAGAAATCAACAGGACTGATAGTAAAAAAAATCCTGAGCCTGAACTTTTTTTTCTTTCCTCAGAAGCTAAGGGGTGGGGGTAAGGGGTGGGGGTAAGGGGTGGGGGTAAGGGGTGAGGGTAAGGGGTGAGGGTAAGGGGTGGGGGTAAGGGGTGAGGGTAAGGGGTGAGGGTAAGGGGTGAGGGTAAGGGGTGGGGGTAAGGGGTGAGGGTAAGGGGTGAGGGTAAGGGGTGAGGGTAAGGGGTGAGGGTAAGGGGTGAGGGTAAGGGGTGGGGGTATGATGTAAGTGATGTACTGTTTTAACACATTACTTAAACCATTAACAGTCTGTGTAACATCAATATTGTGAAGTCACTATTTTTGACAATAGCTTTTTTTTTTCAACACTTTCCTTCCACCCACTGATGACTCAGGAAAACTCTGCCCATGTCCTTCCTAATGGATTCTAAAGTTAGTTTGGCATTATTAGCACAGTTCTGCACACTCACTGGAAGTAAATGATCTCATTCGATTTGATTCAGGGTCATGTCATGTCAATTCACACGATTTCGTAGAGGTGACCCTCTTCGATTTGCCCCATATTCGCCACACAGGAACCTTTTGATGCCAATAGAAAGAATCCCAGGTTTTATCGTCCTATGTCTAAAGTTTTGGAGATGAAGCCCTCCCTAGTGTGGGTGCCACGCCCACTTTTCAAGCTTGTGAATTACATAGAGAATGTACAAGCAGATTTGGACACCTCTAGTTTTAAATTAAAGGAAGAAACAGGCCTAAAAAACAACATGCCCCCTCAGTATGACCCTGTCTATCCCATGGTGCACTTACTAACAGCATAGCTTCATTATTTATGGATATATTAAGCCTTGAAAAGTAGAAGTGTGAAAACTATGATGTCCATGGCCTCATCAATATTGAAGGAAAACACCGAACTCCGAAGTTTCTCAGACGTTTTTAAATTCTGGCGCCATGCCATAGGTGAGCAGATAGACCACATGCTGTCTTGACACAGAGAGCTGTGTAAGTGCAGTTCCACCTTCAGCCACTTTCTTACACAGAGCTACAAGTGGTTGAGCTACCGCTAACGACAAGTCATGTTCCACAATGTAGACACACAGTGGTGTTTTTAAACCAGTCCCTCTGTCTGTAATGGAGGGTGGAATGTCCACTGTGGGACCAACCTGGCTGCTGCTTTGTGGAAAGCATCTGCTTGGTTTTTTTCCACTTGTTCCATAGATTAACTTCTTCTTACATAAAGTGCAGTAACATTCACCAGGTCGAGGGAACTTTTGACACCAGCTCTAAAAGTGTTTACCGTCAACACCCAAATCGTCCAGCCAAGCCCAGCGCCATTTATGTTTTCGACCTTTATCCATGTGTTTTACATCCTCTCCTGCTTCATAAACGTAGCCATGCTTCACTGATGCTACACACAAGTTGAGACACATGAGGAGACTGGAGTGGACACAAAGATGCTCCTGTGACAGCTTGGTTGAGCATCAATCTAGTCTACTGTTATTGGCTGAGACAAAGGCCCGCCCTGTTTCTTATTGGCTGATGGTCTTGTACATAGACATGTAACTGTAGTTGACACTGTTAAAACTGGTCTGTGCATCGTCAATCCAGAAAATAATGAAAAAAAATGAGCCATGTCGCTACGCTGGAAATCCACAAATAGCCAGAGTGCATTCAGCCCTGACTCAACTGTCTGTCCTCAACTGTCTGTCCTTTTGGACCCGAAATCACAGTTTCAGAGACAGACACAGTTTTGGGCAATTCAGCGACCCTCCCTCCACCGAAAACTCATCAGTGAGAGCCGTCCCACTACCTGTCCCCTGGACCCACTGCCAACAAACCTGCTTCAGGACATTGTGTCCACAGTCGTCCCAGCTATAACTTACATAATGAACTGTCCTCTGGAACTGTCCCCAAGGGACTGAACACAGGTAGGAAACTACCACACTGTCTCACCGCTTCCCTTCCTGTCTCACCGCTTCCCTTCCTGTCTCACCGCTTCCCGTCCTGTCTCTCTGCTTCCCTTCCTGTCTCACCGCTTCCCGTCCTGTCTCACCGCTTCCCTTCCTGTCTCACCGCTTCCCTTCCTGTCTCTCCGCTTCCCTTCCTGTCTCTCCGCTTCCCTTCCTGTCTCACCACTTCCCTTCCTGTCTCACCGCTTCCCGTCCTGTCTCACCGCTTCCCGTCCTGTCTCTCTGCTTCCCGTCCTGTCTCTCTGCTTCCCTTCCTGTCTCACCGCATCCCTTCCTGTCTCTCTGCTTCCCTTCCTGTCTCTCTGCTTCCCTTCCTGTCTCACCGCTTCCCTTCCTGTCTCACCGCTTCCCGTCCTGTCTCTCTGCTTCCCTTCCTGTCTCACTGCTTCCCTTCCTGTCTCACCGCTTCCCGTCCTGTCTCACCGCTTCCCTTCCTGTCTCACCGCTTCCCGTCCTGTCTCTCTGCTTCCCTTCCTGTCTCACTGCTTCCCTTCCTGTCTCACCGCTTCCCGTCCTGTCTCACCGCTTCCCGTCCTGTCTCACCGTTTCCCGTCCTGTCTCTCTGCTTCCCGTCCTGTCTCTCTGCTTCCCTTCCTGTCTCACCGTTTCCCGTCCTGTCTCTCTGCTTCCCGTCCTGTCTCTCTGCTTCCCGTCCTGTCTCTCTGCTTCCCGTCCTGTCTCACCGTTTCCTGTCCTGTCTCTCTGCTTCCCGTCCTGTCTCTCTGCTTCCCTTCCTGTCTCACAGCTTCCCGTCCTGTCTCTCTGCTTCCCGTCCTGTCTCTCTGCTTCCCTTCCTGTCTCACCGTTTCCCGTCCTGTCTCTCTGCTTCCCGTCCTGTCTCTCTGCTTCCCGTCCTGTCTCTCTGCTTCCCGTCCTGTCTCTCTGCTTCCCGTCCTGTCTCACCGTTTCCTGTCCTGTCTCTCTGCTTCCCGTCCTGTCTCTCTGCTTCCCTTCCTGTCTCACAGCTTCCCGTCCTGTCTCTCTGCTTCCCTTCCGATCAAAAATCCTGGAAAGGGAAGTTGCAAAGCAGGTCATCGTCATCATAAACCAAAATGCACAACTGGACCCAAAACGATCCAGTTTCAGAAGTCAAACAGTGCTACTGTCAGTAAGTGAAGCTCTGACGACTGAAAGAACAGAAGGACTGTCCTCTGTCCTCATCCTTCTAGACCTACCAGCTGCCTTCCACACTGTCAACCACAAGATACTTGTCCTAAAACTGATGACACTCCGGTGTCAGTATGAATGTCCACATGGATGAAGGAACACCCTCTAAAGCTGAACACCCAGTGATTCCAGCTAAAGAATCAAGTTGTCATGACAACACCCTCAGGCTCGATGCCCCCAATGTGACCCTAAACAAAGATGCCAAAAACCTTAGTGTCATGATCGATGACCATCTGTCACTGTCCAACCACATTGCATCAACCCCCCCCCAGCAACACCCTGATGTCCCCATGTTGCTCCTGTCTTTACCCAGTTGGGTTAAGGGTCCCAGCGGCTGCTCGGACCAAACACAAAACCTTGACCCTTGTCTCCAGAACCATGCTAGGAACAGTCCCTGCTTATCTGAAGGACATGTTGAAGCCCAACGGTCCTTCCACAGATCTACGCTCCACCAACACACACCAACGAACGTGTCCTCTGTTCGCTCTCAGTGATCCCACTGAAACTGTTCTGTTCCCTCAGTGGACCAACACATTCCCAGAATCCACCAGAATAATATCATGTCTGTCAACCTTCAAGAAACATGTGAAGACTCTGCAGCACCGGGCCTTACTGGACCAAACTGGACATCACTGGACATCACTGGACCTTACTGGACCTCACTAAACCCAGAGAGCATTTGCACTTATTGTTCTGTATATTTCCTGTCTACCTTCTAACTGCTAGTGTCTATAATTATTATATTATATTATATTTTATGAGGCCATTCATTTATTTATTTTTTGTTGTATTTAAGTTTTGTTTTTATTCATTTATTTTTATGTACTTTATATTCATTTATTTTATTCTTTTTAAATGTATTTATTTTATCTTTTAAATTGTATTTATTTATTCATATACTTATTACCTTCGCCAAGGAGGTTATGTTTTTGCAGGCGTTTATCTGTTTGTCTTTGTTCAAGATAATTGGAAAACTTATAGACGAATTTTGATTACATTTTCAGGATATGTTGGAAATGTGAACAGGAAGAACTGATTTCATTTTGGGGTTGATCGGGGTGGGGGGCGGGTCTACCTTGGCGGAGGTCTGCGCTCTCAGAGTGCTTTTCTAGTTTGTATTTAATTAATTTAATTAAGTTTCATTCATATATTTATTTTTTATTTAGGCATTTGTCTTCTTTATTTATTTTATTTGTTATTTATTTTCATGTCTTTTTAAAAGCATTTTTCATTTATTTATTTTTAAATGTTATTTATACATTCATTCACCCATTGGATATTAAATCAGACTGAATGTGGAAAATTAAGGACATTAGTTTGAGAGCTCTGCACTAAAATGTAGTAAAAATACACTAAAATGTAGTAAAAATACACTAAAATGTAGTAAAAATACACTAAAATGTAGTAAAAATACACTAAAATACACGATCCATAATAAAGCCATGGACTAATGACAAACTGATGCAGACTTGTTATTATAAAAATTAACCTGATTTTCCTCATGAAACTGAACTCTCTTGCACTTGCATAATTTATAAAAGCATTTTTGGGGGAAAATGAAGAAAATGAGTTTGAAAGTCCTGCTGTAACAAAAACTGAACGAAAGATATTATTACTGTCCAAACCTGAAATGTGTGTTAAGACTTTCTGAGTCCAAACTTCGTCCGGTGGCTCTTTTTCTTCTTTCATTCCAGAATATTCTTCCTCCTTGTCCGTCTGAATGTGACACATTTTCACCTTTTCTTCAGAAACAGTTTTATCTTCATCATCTTCATCACACTCACAGGCCTATTAGCTCGCAGCTAACCACCTAAGCTAACGTTAGCATCACTGACATAAAAAAGGAGGAAAACACGCACTAAATGTATCAATAAAAACAGTCAAGTCAGTCGGTGCCATTCAAAATATGGAGCTTAAACTCTGCTTTTGACCGACACAAACCTTTTACAGGAGAAAAACAGGGATTGTCATTTGAAAGTGTAAAAAGTTCGACACAATGAAGGCTACCTGAACTGCACAAGTGTCCGATTTACACTGCGCATGCGCATTACGGTCAAACAGCATTTGCACAAAACTACGGAAAATCCTTTTGAACAAAACTGTTTTGTTTGTGTTTTTTTTAGGGGGGGGGGTTACTCGATTTGTGCCTCAGATAATAAACATATAAGCACCATAATGATACAAAATGCTCATGGAACTCATAACAACCCGTGTGCCATTCCTTTCATCCGTTTTTCAAAATAAAACAAAAAATAAGACAAAGAGAAAACAAGTCGTTTCTTCATTATTTGTTTCTAAAACCAAAATGAAAAAAACAGATAACGATGCGTTTTTTTCAGTTTTCGTTTTTGTGTTTAAATTAATAATAAACGGATAATTTCCCGTTTTATACAATTTTGACCTGAACCAAGTTGAGTAAATCTTAACAACCTAAGGAAACATTTTTATCTGATAATTTTGATTTATGTCATAATTTTAACATTTTATCTCACAACTTTGACATTTTCTCTTAAAGTTATGCATTTTTATCTCATATTTATAATTTCTTTTTTTTAAATCTGATGATGACTGTTTATCTCAATTGTGAGATTAAATGTTCTGTACATATCCACTGTGACATTATCTTCACACTAACTCACTTTTAAAGGATTTCTTTTAGATACTTTTGAAACTTTTATGATTTCTCCTGGTTAAATAAGTATTGTGTTCATGACAAAACATGCTGTTTTACTTTTTATTTTATTACAATGAGAAGTTGTACTTTTGTACTTTTACTTCAGTAAAAGAGTTGCATGAGTACTTTTACCAGAGTATTTTTTCACACCAGTAGCTGTACTTCTATTTAAGTACAGAATGTGAGTACTTTGAACACCTCTGACGCAGGAACAACTTCCCAAAAATAGCCTTTCTTTCGCCATGAACCCGGAAGTGGTCATGATTCTTCAACTTTACACTAATACATATGTACAAATGATACAATAAGGCATAATATTGATAAAGTTGCTCTTATATTTGATTAAATGTACCCCCGCCCCCATGTTATTCACATCTTTTTTGTTAGTATAGTTCAGTGGTTCTTAAATGGAGGTATGTGAAACTTTTCTAAATTGTCTTCAAAAATAAGCACTGTATTTTCAGCATTATGTGAAGTAATATAAGATCAAAACTGATATAAGTTTGTATTTAATAAAACAGAATGATTTTACACTGTTCCTCTTTTTCTTCCAAAAATGTTTTGTCCATGTCAGGACGAACTGGACTAAAAATATGTTTGTAAAGTTAACGTCGGTGAAAACAGTTTGAAAACCAGTGTTTGATGGTCGACCAACACTGGAAATAGTCCAGTCCATAGTTAACACACGCCGTTATTGTTGTGTATGTGAAAACACTACACTGACACCACTTCTGCTTTACGTCACACCAGACAACACCCCAGGGTAGCCCCGCCCACCCACAGTGATTGGCTCCTTTGTTCTGAAGAAAACCTGAACCTCATGGTATTTACATGGTTGTGTTAGTAAACAAACAAATGATGTGAGGTTAAAAAATGTTTGGAGATAAATGACAAATGTAACACACACACACACACACACAAAACACACACACACACACAAGACACACGCACACAAACACACAAAACACACACACACACACAAACCACACACACACAAAACACACGCACACACATAAACCACACAAACACAAACACACACACAAAACACACGCACGCACACACAAATCACACACACAAAACACACGCACACACAAGACACACGCACACAAACACACAAAACACACACACACACACACACATAAACCACACAAACACAAACACACACACACACACACACACACACATAAACCACACAAACACACGCACACACACACAAACCACACACACAAAACACACACACACACATAAACCACACAAACACACTCAAAACACACGCACACAAACACACAAAACACACGCACACACACAAACCAC
>CM035793.1:47954132-48039132 GCA_020466265.1 Siphamia tubifer | reverse complement strand
CACACAACAATTAACTGCTTTCATTCTTACCCGTCAGGACGCACTCAGTTCATCCAACTAAAAACTGTCACATCCGACCCCCATCCAGTCTCTGCTGGTGTTCCCCAGGGCTCTGTCCTGGGGCCCCTCCCCTTTATCATTTACCTTCTCCCCCTTGGCCAAATTTTCCATAAACATAACATTCACTTCCATTGCTTCGCAGATGACACCCAGCTCTATCTATCTTGCAAACTTCACTCTTTACTCCCCCCTCCCTCCCTTACCTCCTGCCTCCTCGATTTGAAATTCTGGTTCACCTCCAATTTCCTCAAACTCAATACGGACAAGACCCAAATTCTGCTTTTCGGGACCAAATCTATTCTTTCAAAAAATGTTACAGTTTTTATATCACCATTGACAATTCCTTAGTCCCCTCCCACACATCACCTCCACTGGCTCCGCCCACACATCACATCCATCCTTCAGCACCTCCACTGGCTCCTCCCACACATCACATCCATCCTTCAGCACCTCCACTGGCTCCTCCCACACATCACCTCCATCCTCCAGCACCTCCACTGGCTCCTCCCACACACCACCTCCATCCTTCAGCACCTCCACTGGCTCCTCCCACACATCACTTCCATCCTTCAGCACCTCTACTGGCTCCTCCCACACATCACCTCCATCCTCCAGCACCTCCACTGGCTCCTCCCACACATCACCTCTACTGGCTCCTCCCACACATCACCTCCACTGGCTCCTCCCACACATCACTTCCATCCTTCAGCACCTCCACTGGCTCCTCCCACACATCACCTCCATCCTCCAGCACCTCTACTGGCTCCTCCCACACATCACCTCCATCCTCCAGCACCTCCACTGGCTCCTCCCACACATCACCTCCATCCTTCAGCACCTCCACTGGCTCCTCCCACACATCACCTCCATCCTTCAGCACCTCCACTGGCTCCTCCCACACATCACCTCCATCCTTCAGCACCTCCACTGGCTCCTCCCACACATCACCTCCATCCTTCAGCACCTCCACTGGCTCCTCCCACACACCACCTCCATCCTTCAGCATCTCCACTGGCTCCTCCCACACACCACCTCCATCCTCCAGCACCTCCACTGGCTCCTCCCACACATCACCTCCATCCTCCAGCACCTCCACTGGCTCCTCCCACACATCACCTCCATCCTTCAGCACCTCCACTGGCTCCTCCCACACATCACCTCCATCCTTCAGCACCTCCACTGGCTCCTCCCACACATCACCTCTATCCTTCAGCACCTCCACTGGCTCCTCCCACACACCACCTCCATCCTTCAGCACCTCTACTGGCTCCTCCCACACATCACCTCCATCCTCCAGCACCTCCACTGGCTCCTCCCACACATCACCTCCATCCTTCAGCACCTCCACTGGCTCCTCCCACACATCACCTCCATCCTTCAGCACCTCCACTGGCTCCTCCCACACATCACCTCCATCCTTCAGCACCTCCACTGGCTCCTCCCACACACCACCTCCATCCTTCAGCACCTCTACTGGCTCCTCCCACACATCACCTCCATCCTCCAGCACTTCCACTGGCTCCTCCCACACATCACCTCCACTGGCTCCTCCCACACATCACCTCCATCCTCCAGCACCTCCACTGGCTCCTCCCACACATCACCTCCACTGGCTCCTCCCACACATCACCTCCATCCTCCAGCACCTCCACTGGCTCCTCCCACACATCACCTCCATCCTCCAGCACTTCCACTGGCTCCTCCCACACATCACCTCCACTGGCTCCTCCCACACATCACCTCTATCCTCCAGCACCTCCACTGGCTCCTCCCACACATCACCTCCACTGGCTCCTCCCACACATCACTTCCATCCTTCAGCACCTCTACTGGCTCCTCCCACACATCACCTCCATCCTCCAGCACCTCCACTGGCTCCTCCCACACATCACCTCCATCCTCCAGCACCTCTACTGGCTCCTCCCACACATCACCTCCACTGGCTCCTCCCACACATCACCTCCATCCTCCAGCACCTCCACTGGCTCCTCCCACACATCACCTCCATCCTTCAGCACCTCCACTGGCTCCTCCCACACATCACCTCCATCCTTCAGCACCTCCACTGGCTCCTCCCACACATCACCTCCATCCTCCAGCACCTCCACTAGCTCCTCCCACACACCACCTCCATCCTTCAGCATCTCCACTGGCTCCTCCCACACACCACCTCCATCCTTCAGCATCTCCACTGGCTCCTCCCACACACCACCTCCATCCTCCAGCACCTCCACTGGCTCCTCCCACACACCACCTCCATCCTCCAGCACCTCCACTGGCTCCTCCCACACATCACCTCCATCCTTCAGCACCTCCACTGGCTCCTCCCACACACCACCTCCATCCTTTAGCACCTCCACTGGCTCCTCCCACACACCACCTCCATCCTTCAGCACCTCTACTGGCTCCTCCCACACATCACCTCCATCCTCCAGCACTTCCACTGGCTCCTCCCACACATCACCTCCACTGGCTCCTCCCACACATCACCTCCATCCTCCAGCACCTCCACTGGCTCCTCCCACACATCACCTCCACTGGCTCCTCCCACACATCACCTCTATCCTCCAGCACCTCCACTGGCTCCTCCCACACATCACCTCCACTGGCTCCTCCCACACATCACTTCCATCCTTCAGCACCTCTACTGGCTCCTCCCACACATCACCTCCATCCTCCAGCACCTCCACTGGCTCCTCCCACACATCACCTCCACTGGCTCCTCCCACACATCACCTCCATCCTCCAGCACCTCCACTGGCTCCTCCCACACATCACCTCCATCCTTCAGCACCTCCACTGGCTCCTCCCACACACCACCTCCATCCTTCAGCACCTCCACTGGCTCCTCCCACACACCACCTCCATCCTTCAGCACCTCCACTGGCTCCTCCCACACATCACCTCCATCCTCCAGCACCTCCACTGGCTCCTCCCACACATCACCTCCATCCTCCAGCACTTCCACTGGCTCCTCCCACACATCACCTCCACTGGCTCCTCCCACACATCACCTCTATCCTCCAGCACCTCCACTGGCTCCTCCCACACATCACTTCCATCCTTCAGCACCTCTACTGGCTCCTCCCACACATCACCTCCATCCTCCAGCACCTCCACTGGCTCCTCCCACACATCACCTCCACTGGCTCCTCCCACACATCACCTCCATCCTCCAGCACCTCCACTGGCTCCTCCCACACATCACCTCCATCCTTCAGCACCTCCACTGGCTCCTCCCACACACCACCTCCATCCTTCAGCACCTCCACTGGCTCCTCCCACACACCACCTCCATCCTTCAGCACCTCCACTGGCTCCTCCCACACATCACTTCCATCCTTCAGCACCTCTACTGGCTCCTCCCACACATCACCTCCATCCTCCAGCACCTCCACTGGCTCCTCCCACACATCACCTCCACTGGCTCCTCCCACACATCACCTCCATCCTCCAGCACCTCCACTGGCTCCTCCCACACATCACCTCCATCCTTCAGCACCTCCACTGGCTCCTCCCACACACCACCTCCATCCTTCAGCACCTCCACTGGCTCCTCCCACACACCACCTCCATCCTTCAGCACCTCCACTGGCTCCTCCCACACATCACTTCCATCCTTCAGCACCTCTACTGGCTCCTCCCACACATCACCTCCATCCTCCAGCACCTCCACTGGCTCCTCCCACACATCACCTCCACTGGCTCCTCCCACACATCACCTCCATCCTCCATTACCTCTACTGGCTCCTCCCACACATCACCTCCATCCTCCAGTACTTCCACTGGCTCCTCCCACACATCACCTCCACTGGCTCCTCCCACACATCACCTCCATCCTCCAGCACCTCCACTGGCTCCTCCCACACATCACTTCCATCCTTCAGCACCTCTACTGGTTCCTCCCACACATCACCTCCATCCTCCAGCACCTCCACTGGCTCCTCCCACACATCACCTCCACTGGCTCCTCCCACACATCACCTCCATCCTCCATTATCTCTACTGGCTCCTCCCACACATCACCTCCATCCTCCAGTACTTCCACTGGCTCCTCCCACACATCACCTCCACTGGCTCCTCCCACACATCACCTCCATCCTCCAGCACCTCCACTGACTCCCTGTCAAACATCGTATCCTTTACAAACTCCTGCTGTACACTTTCAAGTCCATCCACACCCTGGCTCCTCCCTACCCTTCTGATCTCCTTCATGTGACCACCCCAGCTCGCTCCCTCCGGTCCTCCTCCTCCACCCACCGCTCCTTACTGTCTGCCCGCCTCATCACCATGGGGACCAGAGCATTCAGCCGCTCTGCTCCCCCCAGACCTCCATAACTGTGACTCTCTCTCTACCTTCTTAAACAGACTCAAAACTCACCTCTTCCAAACTGCATACTCTCCTTAATCCAACTGTTCTTTTTTCTTTGCTCTTCCCATTTATTTCATCTTTTTTTTCTGCCACAGCCACCTGTTTTTATCCATGTAGTTTTTGTTTTTAGACCTGTTTGTATACAGTTTTTATTCTGTTCATTAAGTGCCTTAAGATTTTTGAAAGGTGCTGATAAATAAAATTCATTATTATTATTATTATTACTAACCATTTGTCTTTGTGACACTTTAGACTAAGTGGAACCATGTCTATTTAAGGCCCCCCCTTAATAAAAAGAGGTTTGCAGGCAGAACAGTTTCCTAGTGAGGTAGAACAATGGAAGTGGATCTGCTCTGCTTTGCTCTCCTCACCAGACAAACTCTCTCCTGTCTCGTTTATGCTTGTGTTTTTTCTTGCAGTTAAAACCTGACAGTTTGTTTAATTGAAAGTCAGCCTCTGGTTACTCTGAAAATAGCTCAGAGGTTAAAGGTCAATCACCTGGTCAATCTGTCTCTGTTGTTCCTGATTGGTTGGTGGCAGGTCAGAGGTGGGCGGGGCTCTCTGCGGTGGGTGACACAATCTGAAGTCAGAGTCGCAGAAGTTTCCGTCGCCCTCTACGTTGTGTAGCGACTCCCAGACCAAACCCTCCTCCTGCAGGAAGCCCTGGTCCGTCACCAGCAGGTACAGGTGACCCTGAGGGGGCGGAGACACAACTTGCAAATGCTGATGATGGATGATCATTACGGTTTGGGTACCCAAAGGTCAACACAGAGGATTTAAACCAGGTCCTCCAATTATGTGGCCCGGGGGCCAAATGTGGCCCGCCAAAGGTTCCAATGGTATGGTATGATAATGATAATAACCCACAAAAATCTATGACTCTTTACTTCTCAATTTGACGTGAAAAACCCAAAGGTTATGCCTATAAATAATGACAACTTCTAATTTCTGTTTGTTTTTGTGCAAAAAATAACACACACACACACACACACATATATATGTATATATTTTTTTTTACATTTTTTAACATGTGTATTTCTGTATTTAAAAAAATATATTGACTTTTTCAATTTATTTACTTTTCATTCTTATTGTTTTATTTATTTTAGTTTTATAAAAATGTTACTTTTAGTTTAATTTCATTATTTTTTAATATATTTTAAATATTTTTTAATTGCAAAAAAATTTATTTACTTATTAAAATAGAGAGATGTTTACACTCACTACGCAATACCTACTTTTCCTACAATTGCTGATTACAAATTTTGTCCTCATGAGAGAAGAAATGAGTGTGTGTGTGTGTGTGTGTGTGTGTGTGTGTGTGTGTGTGTGTGTGTGTGTGTGTGTGTGTGTGTGTGTGTGTGTGTGAGTTCAGCAGCTCCACCTTGTGTTTGATCATGGTACTGAAGTGGTTGTTTCTGAAGAACACAGAAATCTCTTCCTCTTTGGCCGTGGTGTTGAGTTCACAGAGTCCATGATATGAAAGCTGCGTCGCCGTCGACTCCAGGAACTGTTCTGCAACCAGACCTGAAAAAATAAACAATCAATCAATATTTCTATAGCACTTTTCATACATGGTGCATGTAGCATAAAGTGCTTTACATCAGACCTTCCATTATTCTGCAGATGTCGGAAAAGTTAAAAGTTTAAAAACAATACTAAAAATAAACACCATATTTTCCAGACTATAAGGTGAACTTAAAAGACTGGAATTTTCTCCAAAAATCACAATGTGTCTTATGGATTAATTCTGGTTGTGTTTAGTGACTGGGAATTTTCACTCATCATCTCCTGATTTTGACTTTTTACTTCATCATTGTGACTTTTCATCTCATCATTGTGACTTTTCATCTCATCATTGTGACTTTTCATCTCATCATTGTGACTTTTCATCTCATCATTGTGACTTTTCATCTCATCATTGTGACTTTTCATCTCATCATTGTGACTTTTCATCTCATCATTGTGACTTTTCATCTCATCATTGTGACTTTTCATCTCATCATTTCCTCCACCAAGGAGGTATTAAATTCGGGTCAGTTTGTCTGTCTTTCAGCAGGCTTATGCAAAAACTTCTGAACAGATTCTGATGAAACTTTCAGGAATGATAGATAATGGGTCAAGGAAGAACCCATTCGATTTTGATAAATGAAGGTCAAAGGTCAAGGTCACAGTAAAGGTCAACATTTAAAACACATCTGTGGTAATATCTCAGGATTTAGACAAGATAGAATCTGGTCGTTTTTTTTTCTCCCCCATACACATGGTCTCACCTTCAGACATCCGATGGGTCCACACCTATGGCTTAATCATGTCACGTGTGAATGAAGAGAATCAAGCCTTGGCGGATGTCTGCTGTCAGTGACTGCCTTGTTTTGACACTTTAATCTCATAATTTTTACTTTTCATCTCATGGTTTTGACTTCGCTTAAAGCATTTTATATATAAAAACCCTAAAAAAAATAAACCAGTTATTGAAAGTGCGCCTTATAAGTGCGGAAAATCTGGTAATAATAGTAATAAAATAAAACTAAATATATAAAACAGTAGAATGAAGTAATGTTAACAGTACAAATGTAATTAAAAGCTATGCTAAAAATAATAATACGTTTTATTTATCAGCACCTTTCAAAACTCTCAAGGCACTTAACAAGTAGAATAAAAACAGTATATAAAATGGTCTAAAACAAAAACTACATGGATAAAAACAGGTGGCTGTGGCAGATGAAAAAAAACAACCTATATATATATATATATATATATATATATATACACTGTGTTTATACATATCTGGCAAGATGGCTGACGGTCGGCAGCGTCTGTGTGACTCAGGTGCGTTTGTGCGCACTAAACCTGAGATTTATCGCACTTCCGGGGGTTTAACAATTGTGGAAGATGAACTACTAAACTTTCTCCTGACAAAATCGAGAACTCTTGACCAAGATAACATCATCAAGTTGGTTATATCTAGTTTTCGTCAACAGTGCATTGAAGTCTCAAAAGCCGTAATGTCAGAACTGTTTCCTGATTGTAAACGCTGGTCCTCCCACTAGGGTGAGAAAAAATCTGAACAATATATCAAAATGTGCGTGGCTGTCTTCAAAGAAAAAGTGGAGTTGCCACGATTCGTATCTCATTACATTGACGAGCTGCCTCCCGTCTCCTTCAAGCATGTTGATGTTTCTGCTTTACTTGGGCGAATTATGCAGCTTAACAGTGACATTGAAGTTCTGAAAATGTCACTCGCCTCACAGGCATCTGCTTGTGAAAAAATAGTGGAGATATCGGACTCCTTCAACCAGCGGTGGTGGAAACCCAAAAAGTCGGTGGTGGGAAAGCTGATGTCAGCCGGCAGTGTTTAGTCATTGCCGGCCTGATGTCATGGGCCGTCAGGATAATGAATCACTTCCAGGAGCAAGCATGGTTTCAGCGGGCACCGCTATGCCAGAGGATATTCCTCCTATGGACGTAACCCCACAGCGGGCTGGAGACGCATCTCCAGCCTGGGTCACGGCAAACGGGGAGGAGACTGTCCAGGAAAAGGCTAAGGAAAATAGCTGGAGTACTGTGGTAAAAAGGGGCCACAAACATTCTGTGAAAATCCAAGAAGGTAAATATCGGTATGTTCGTAAAATGCCTGGCGTCAGTGGGACCGCAGTGATTAACAATGCTGAACTATGTACTGTGCGCACGAAGATGGTCAGTGTTTTTGCTCCTAAATTTAACCTAAACCTCGAAGCAGACACTCACCGTCTTTTTCTACAAGAACAGATGAACCGTGAGGTTAAGTGTAGGAAAATAGCCATTCCACACAGCAGATTCAGCTCTTTCTGTGTTACGGCTGAGTGGGAGGATTGGAAAGAAATGTACAATCCTGTGTTTTGGCCTGTTGGATCTGTCATCCGGCGGTACTTTGAGCCCCGCCCTGCCAAAAGAGCGGGCGTGGCGAAATATCACAAATTGTCCGGGCAGCAGATGTTTTCCCATGCTGTGCCCGAGGACGTGTCGGCCCCACCACTGCTTGTGGAGACCAAGGGCCCTATTGGGAGTGATAAATGTGCATAATACGTGTGGTGTCCTACAACTCGTTCTACAACTTGTGGCCTTTGAGTTGGCCACACAGCAGCGGACAAGGCCAGATAGCTGGTCGTTGATGCGCTGTTGGATAACTGTGATGTGCTGTGCATTCAGGAAAGCTGGTTTCCCAAACAAGACTTAGGCAAATGAAATTACCTGCACCCCAATTTCCATGGAGCGGGAGAATCAACCACTGACCTCAGCACGAAGATAGTATTATTATTATTATATTAAATATGACTCTGTGGTTAAAGTTGTGCGCCTGAGCGTGGACTGGGCCATTGGTCTAGAATTTAATTATAATGGTAAGACCTTTATTATTCTTAATATTTATACACCATATGAATCATATGAACATGTTGATGAGTATATAAATACTCTTGCTTGTATTCAATATTTCATTGAAGATAACAGTTCAACATGCATTTATGTTTTGGGTGATTTTAATGCAGACTTAACAGATAGTAAGTCTCTATTTTATAAACACCTGCTGAGGTTTTCCAATGATAGCAACCACATAATTTCAAGTAAAGCCATCTTACCTGATGATAGCTATACAAAGCCTGGAATACAATCTCGACCATATTTTATGCACCGCTGATGCTCATGCCTCTTTACAAAGCATTGAGATATGTTATGGACTTGTTACCGCTGACCACATTCCTGTTGCTATGGTGCTAAATGTGGAAAATGTACCTGAGGTAGTCAAAAACGAAGAGATTAGTGAAGCCAAAAAATATTGGGGAAAACTCTCTGAGTATGATGTAATCAAATACTGATTTAATTCTGATGCTGCCCTGAGTAAAGTTGAGCTCCCTATGAATGCCATTTGGTGCACTGATATTAATTGTGTGGACACTTCTCATAGGATTGGTTTATGTGATATGTATAATGATATAGTAAAATCCTTAATTGAGGGCAGGGGGTCTCTATTCACTCAGACAAGGAAGACCAGGAATATTAAACCTGGATGGAATAAGTTTGTTGCTGGTCATCATGCTGAACCCAATAAAGCTGATAAAGTGTGAGTTGTATCTGGGAGGCCCAAACAGGGACCTGTGCTGGAGCATAGAAAGAAAATGAATGCCAAATATAAATATGCTTTACAGTATATTACTAAGCAAGAACATTCCCTGAGTGCATCCTCTATGGCTGATCACTTGCTTAATAATAATATACACAGTTTCTGGAATGAGGTGAAAAATCTTAATAGAGTCAAAACTGCTCTTCCATGCAACATAGAAGGGGTATCTGCACCAGAAGACATTGTTGACCTCTGGAGCCAAGACTATGCATCTCTGTTTAACTGTATAAAAAGTGAGCCTTTTGATGTTGGTGTGATAGAGAACAAAAATGTTATTTCGATACAAATGAAGTTGCTAATGCCATAGGGCAACTTACAGACAGAAAGGCATGTGGCATAGACAGCATCACAGCTGAGCACTTAAAGCAAGCTGGTCCTCTGGTCTGGTGTGTCATGGAATACTGACATGTCAGTAATGCTTGTTCCAGTTATCAAAGAAAAGGCTGGTAAGGTTGGTAGTATTGAAGGGAGATGCACCCGTCAAGATCAAAACTATGGTCAGGCTTGTGTATCAGGCCTGCTATGACACCTTTGGCGCCAAAGAAGGCAAGACCTCCAGGCCACCAGCAAGGCCAAGCAGGAGACAACGACAGATCAAAGAGCTGCGTGGAGAACTAAAGAGGCTCAAGAGGTGGCGGGAAGCAAGTGGTGAGGAAAGAGCAGCTCTGGAGGAAATCAGCTCGGAAACACGGAAAAGGCTAATACAGCTTCAGGAAAGCAGAGACCGCTCGGGTGAAGCAGAATGAAAAGCGCCGCAGGAGGAAAGCCCTTTTCAACAACCCTTTCCAATTCACAGCTGACCTACTAGGGAAACCCAAGGGAGGCACCTTATCCTGTACAAAGGAGGAGATAGAGATCAGCGTGGCTGTCGCCCATGGAGATGGCTTCAGAGACATTCCTCTGGGCGAATGTCCTTTCCTACTGTCGAGCCCCACACCAGCAATCCCTTTCAACATGGCAGACTTCACTATGGATGAAGTCAGAGCGGTGGTGGGAAAAGCGCGGGCGACCTCAGCCCCAGGACCATCAGGCACCACCTATAAAATCTACAAATGCTGCCCTCTTCTCCTGAAGAGGCTCGCAAAGCTCCTCCGGACACTATGGAAAAAGAAGCTGGAACCCAGGCTCTGGACTCTCTCCAAGGCTTTCTTCGTGCCAAAAGAGCTCAACTCTACAAGACTCAACCAGTTCTGGGAGATTTCCCTCCTGGACGTCGAGGGGAAGATCTTTTGGTCCATTATTGCCAGGAGGCTAAGAACATACCTGGTTGCTAACAAATTCATCGACCCCAGTGTGCAGAAAGGAGGAATGCCAGGGTTTTCCGGTTGCCTCGAACATACAGCAGCGATTAGCCAGCTTATCAGAGAAGCCAAGAGGAGTAATAGCACACATTTTGTCGTCTGGTTGGATCTTGCTAAGGCCTACCCAAGCGTCCCTCAGCGGCTGATCCAGAAGGCATTGGATCACTACAGAGTTCCCTCAGGTGTAACCAAGCTGGTGATGGAGCATATGAGTAAGCTTCAAAGGAGGTTCACTGTGGGAAACATCACCACCAAATGGCAAAGGCTCGAGAAGGGCATCATGGCAGGATGCACGATTTCTGTGACCCTGTTCATAGCAGCAATGAACCTGTTGCTAACGGCAGGAGCAACGCAGTGCAGAGGCCCGAAAACAGAAGACGGCACGAGACACCCTGCCTGCCATGCTTATCATGGACGATGTTACTGTAATGACTCCCTCCATTCAGGGCACACAGTGGATCCTGAGCGCTCTGGAAAGGATGGCGACATGATCACGCCTGCAGTTAAAACCAGAGAAGTTGAGGAGCCTCAGTATCTTAAAGGGGAAATTAGGGAGGAATATCTTCACCATACAAGGCGCAGAGATCACCACAATCCAAGACCAAAGCATCCGATGCCTCGGAAATCATTACGACAGCTCCCTCACTGATGGCAACAACTTCGCAAACACCAAAGCCCAGCTAAACATCTGGCTCAAGGCAGTCGATCGCAGCCCGCTACTTGGAAGATTTAAGGTCTGGTGCTTCCAGTATGGCATCATCCCACGGTTGCAGTGGTCCTTCCTACTGTATGACTTTCCCGTGTCCCAAGTGGAAGGAATGGAAAGAATGTGCAGTAAATTTCTGCGGAAATGGCTAGGAGTCCCTCCATCTTTCAGCGTGATAAATCCATACAGCAAGACCTCCAAGCTTCCCCTGCCTGTCTCATCAGTGGTAGAGGAGTTTAAAGCCACCAAGGCAAGGGCAGTTTGTACACTCCTTTCGTCCAAGGACAGGAAAGTCACAAATTCAAACCGAGCCATCAAATGTGGCAGGAAATGGAGGCCTCAACAAGCTGTAAGGGAGGCAGAGTCCTACTGGAGGCACCAGGAAATCATGGGTATAGTGTGCAAAGGACGACTCGGCCTGGGACACTACAGCGAAAAGAGATGGAGCAGGGCTGACACCAGAGGCAGAAGAGACCTGGTAGTGCAGAGAGTCTGTGAGGCACAAGAGGAAGAGCGCCAGGGGAGAGCCATTGGATTGGCCTACCAGGGCAGATAGACTCAATGGGATCAGGCACAGGAACGCCAACTGTCTTGGAAGGATTTGTGGCAGACTGACCAAGGAAAGTTGAGCTTCCTCTTGCGCTCTGTGACTGACCTACTGCCAACTCCAACAAACCTAAAGATCTGGGGTCTTGAGGAAGACCCTTCATGCAAGCAGTGTGGCGGACCTGCATGTACACTCAACCACATCCTGTCTGGCTGTCCAAAGGCATTGGTGGAGGGGCGGTACAGATGGAGACATGATAGGGTCTTGACCGAGATCGCAAAATGCGTGGAACAACAACGAGTCAAGGCCAACAACAACACGCTAGCCCAACCGTCAAGAGCCATAACCTTCATCGGTGAAGGATGCAAGAAACAGAAGACTGCAACAGCAAACAAGACCCAGCCCAGCATCCTGCAAGGCGCCTCAGACTGGGAGTTATCTGTCAACCTAAAGAGGAAGCTAGTTTTCCCACAAGATGTGGCAGTGACTTCCCTTCGACCGGACATGGTCTTGATATCGAGGAGCACAAGAACCATCGCCGTCGTCGAACTCACGGTACCCTGGGAGGAGAGGCTGGCCAGATCCCACCAACTGAAGAAAGCCAAATACCAAGACCTGATCGACGAAGCTGTGTTAAAGGGGTGGCATGCAATCTGCTACCCCATTGAAGTCGGCTGCCGAGGTTTTCCGGCAAATTGGGACCTAACCAGCTGAAGGGGGCCACCAGAGACATCACCGCAGCAGCCGAGTCCAGTTCGAGGTGGCTGTGGATAAGGAGAACACACAGTTGGAACCCTTCTGCTGGTGAAGGCTAGACAGCCTTTGCTGCCCCACTCAGGAGAGGTGTCCAGGTTAAGGGGTGAAACACCTATGACCCTGAGATACCTGCTAAAGAGGCGGAACCCAACAAAGTGGAGGACCAGGGAGCCCAGCTGGAAAGATCTCCAGTGAACGTAGGTCCTAGTTGGAACGAGTAGCTACCATTTCTAATGTTTTATTTCACCATAACTATAGACCCAAAACCCTTGCTAGCATAATTTCAAAGGTTTTGGAGAGATTAATCCTTGACAGAATAAGTGAATATATAACTCTCACTGACAACCAGTTTGGCTTTAAACCTGAGCATAGCACTGACCAATGCATCTATGCACTGAAAGAGGTTGTGGAGGTATATAAGAGACAGGGCTCTACTATGATTTCAGGATTTATTGATGCGTCGAGAGCTTTTGACCGTGTCAATTATTTTTAACTGTTCAATAAACTTAAGCAAAGGGGAGGCCCCTGTAGCTTACTACAGATTTAAGTTTATTGATATTCCAACCAAAGTGTGCAAATGAAATGGGGCGGGGGGGGCATTTTATCTCCAGCCTTATTCAATGTATATATGGATGACCTTTCTAGGCAGTTGGGGGCATGTAAAACAGGGTGTATGGTGGGAGATATGGTGATTAGCCATTTCTTATATGCTGATGACCTTACAATTCTATCTCCAAGTAGCAGTGGGTTTCAACAGCTCCTAAATATTTGTTCTATGGAGTAGAATTTGACATTAAATATAAATGCTAAGAAGAGTGTGGTTATGATCTGTAGGACTAAAGATGATTTGAAAATTAAGTTCCCTCCTTTTTACTTATCTGGAGTGGAGCTGGGAGTAGCTAATATCACAAAATAGTTAGGCCACATTCTAACTGATGCACTAGAGGATGATGCTAACATGAGCAGACAAAGGAGACTGTGATATGTCCAAGCAAATATGTTAGTTAGAAGATTCCAGCACTGCACTACAGATGTTAAAGTGAACTTGTTTAGAACTTACTGCTCCCCTCTTTACGCTGCTCCACTCTGGATTAGATACAAGAAAGAGCTTGATCAACCTGAAAGTTGCATACAATGACTGTCTCACCATTCTCTTAAAGAAACCAAGAAGTACTAGAGCTAGTGGGTTGTTCTGTAAACTACACCGAACTACTGTCATGGCACTGCTGAGACATCTCACATTTAAATTCATGGGCAGGCTGGACCGCTCTATGAATACGCTAATTGCACAACTAGTAGATCCAAGTTGTAGCTCTGTTGGGTACTTACCTACAATCTGGGAGCACTGGTACGAGTCCCTTCATTAGCTTCTCTTCTCTTTTTAAAATTTAGTTATTTTTTTAATGGTTGCATGTATATGAATGTGAATAGTTTTTTTGTATAATTGTTGTTTGTATTGTGAGTCCCTTGTGGGCCTTGAGCCTGTAATAAAGTTTATATATATATATATATACACAAATAAATAAATAAGATGAAATAAATGGGAAGAGCAAAGAAAAAAGAACAGTTGGATTAAGGAGAGTATGCAGTTTGGAAGAGGTGAGTTTTGAGTCTGTTTAAGAAGGTAGAGAGAGAGTCACAGTTATGGAGGTCTGGGGGGAGGGAGTTCCAGAGTTGGGGAGCAGAGCGACTGAATGCTCTGGTCCCCATGGTGATGAGGCGGGCAGACAGTAAGGAGCGGTGGGTGGAGGAGGAGGACCGGAGGGAGCGAGCTGGGGTGGTCACATGAAGGAGATCAGAAGGGTAGGGAGGAGCCAGGGTGTGGATGGACTTGAAAGTGTACAGCAGGAGTTTGTAAAGGATACGATGTTTGACAGGGAGTCAGTGGAGGTGCTGGAGGATGGAGGTGATGTGTGGGAGGAGCCAGTGGAGGTGATGTGTGGGAGGAGCCAGTGGAAGTGCTGGAGGATGGAGGTGATGTGTGGGAGGAGCCAGTAGAGGTGCTGGAGGATGGAGGTGATGTGTGGGAGGAGCCAGTGGAGGTGCTGGAGGATGGAGGTGATGTGTGGGAGGAGCCAGTGGAGGTGATGTGTGGGAGGAGCCAGTGGAAGTGCTGGAGGATGGAGGTGATGTGTGGGAGGAGCCAGTAGAGGTACTGGAGGATGGAGGTGATGTGTGGGAGGAGCCAGTAGAGGTAATGGAGGATGGAGGTGATGTGTGGGAGGAGCCAGTAGAGGTACTGGAGGACGGAGGTGATGTGTGGGAGGAGCCAGTAGAGGTAATGGAGGATGGAGGTGATGTGTGGGAGGAGCCAGTGGAGGTGATGTGTGGGAGGAGCCAGTGGAGGTGCTGGAGGATGGAGGTGATGTGTGGGAGGAGCCAGTAGAGGTGCTGAAGGATGGAAGTGATGTGTGGGAGGAGCCAGTGGAGGTGCTGGAGGATGGAGGTGATGCGTGGGAGGAGCCAGTGGAGGTGCTGAAGGATGGAGGTGGTGTGTGGGAGGAGCCAGTGGAGGTGCTGAAGGATGGAGGTGGTGTGTGGGAGGAGCCAGCGGAGGTGCTGAAGGATGGAGGTGGTGTGTGGGAGGAGCCAGTGGAGGTGCTGGAGGTGATGTGTGGGAGGAGCCAGTGGAGGTGCTGAAGGATGGAGGTGATGTGTGGGAGGAGCCAGTGGAGGTGCTGGAGGACGGAGGTGATGTGTGGGAGGAGCCAGTAGAGGTGCTGGAGGACGGAGGTGATGTGTGGGAGGAGCCAGTAGAGGTGCTGGAGGACGGAGGTGATGTGTGGGAGGAGCCAGTAGAGGTGCTGAAGGATGGAGGTGATGTGTGGGAGGAGCCAGTGGAGGTGCTGGAGGACGGAGGTGATGTGTGGGAGGAGCCAGTAGAGGTGCTGGAGGACGGAGGTGATGTGTGGGAGGAGCCAGTAGAGGTGCTGGAGGACGGAGGTGATGTGTGGGAGGAGCCAGTAGAGGTGCTGGAGGACGGAGGTGATGTGTGGGAGGAGCCAGTGGAGGTGCTGGAGGATGGAGGTGATGTGTGGGAGGAGCCAGTAGAGGTGCTGGAGGACGGAGGTGATGTGTGGGAGGAGCCAGTAGAGGTGCTGGAGGACGGAGGTGATGTGTGGGAGGAGCCAGTAGAGGTGCTGGAGGACGGAGGTGATGTGTGGGAGGAGCCAGTAGAGGTGCTGAAGGACGGAGGTGATGTGTGGGGGGCAGGTGTCCTTGTGATGATGCAAGAGGTGGAGTTGTAACCAGTTGCAGTTTATGGATGGATTTGTGAGGGAGTCCGAAGAGGAGGGAATTAGTCTACCACATGGGAGGTGACCAGGCTGTGTATGAGAATGGCAGTGCTGTGTTGGGTGAGGGAGGGGCGGAGGTGGTTTATAAACAAGTTTACGCCACAAACCCTGGGTGGCGCCATTACCATCCAGATATGTTTGTTATTTCCGCCGGAAGTAAGTTTAGCAGTGTTTGCTAATGTGAACAGACTTCAATTGCTAATCGTTGTCCTGGGACATAGTTTTAGTACTTTGTCTGGAGTTGGAGTTATTATCCCCCACCCGAATGTGGTGCAGACCTGGAGGATAATATGACGACGTGGCCCAACGTAACATACGGCAAGATTTGTGTGAATTTCACGGACTCCATTGGAATAGACAGAAAAGCTATGAACAATCTGACAACCTCTGAGGAGGATCAATATCTGCAAATAAAGAAGAATAAAGTGGACTCTCACACACACACACACACACACACAGATAAAGGACACTATGTCAAATCCCATTTGATTCACAGACTCTGATTTTTTTTAATATACTCATCAATGGTAAAATAAGAATTTCGTCTCATTTAAAGCTCAGCTCAATACTGGACGTAAGTTTGTTTTTAATTTGGGACGATTCCGTATTTAAGGGTCGTTTAACAACCCTACACACTGAGCACTGTAGGCGACCTGTCAATCAAACAAACACATCCAGCTCTACTGTCTATGAACATTAGCTTAGATGCTAATCAGCTGTTTTAGCAAAACACGGGTGGCAACGTTAGTGTAGGACAACTTCACAATTAACAGTATTGACAGTTTCATAACTAAAGCTAAAGTTGCTGAACTTACCATCAGATTTAAGTTTAAGTGTCTTTGTGGAGATAATAGTCCGCTGGGTGAGTCGTAGCCTCTTTGGCTGTAAAGACAGTGTGTCCCAAAAATAACTCTACAAACGGGTTATCATTAGTTGGTCTTTTGTCCACAAAGTGATGGGAACACACAAATACACTGTGGGTGGATACTTTAAATTCAATGGCCGTGATTCAGAGGCTTGTGAAAAAATAAAAACAACGGAGGACATGAACATTGTTTGTGGTTAAAACACTCTATCTAAACACTCATTCACATGTTTTCTTGAGGTTTTACAACAAACGACAGCACACGTAGGTCCAGATCCACTTTTCCTCTTGTAGATGTCCATCATTTTTCTCGCTTAATCACTGCGTTTATATCGGAGTTCACTAGTAAAGTCAACCGGAGGAGCCAGACAGGAAGTGAAGAGGATAATCAGGAATCGGGGTCAACAAGTTGTCAATATTGCGGAGGTGAAAATATGCAGTCCGGGTGATGTGATTTATGTGTGAGCGGCAGGAGAGTGTGCTGTCACGGATGGCACCCAGACCCTTAACCTGGGGGAGGGGGAGACTGAGGAATTGTCAATGTTGATGGAAAAACTGTCAATTTTTGAAAGAATAGATTTGGGGCCAAAAATCTGAATTTGGGTCTTGTCTGGTTTTCAGTTTAGCCTTAAAAATATCAACACTGGCAGCGGACCTCAGACCCTCAGGTCGACTATTCCATAGTTTAGGGAAATAAAAACCATTTAATGTGAACTCTAGAAACAGCTCAAATATTTTACAATCTAAGGACCTGAGGGTACCAGAGGGCTCATGTGTTTAAAGAAGATCTCATAAATAAACAGGGCCACAACCATTAAAACTTTACAAAAATTATAACAGCAATTAAAACATTATTTTTTCTAAACACACGTTGGCTCATATTTTTTAAGGATGTGTTTTTCATGTACAGGAAGTAACTGTGCTTTAGTGACATTTTTATTTATCTGGACTCATGCCTCTACATTTCTGACAGTTTTCCTTTTTACTAATGACATCATACATTGGTACCTCTACTTACAAAATTAATTCATTCCAGAAGTGTCTTCATACCGTGAATTTTTCATAAATAGTCTCATTTTACATGTAAAAGTCCTGATTGGTTCCAAGGACCCAGTTACTACCCCCTAACCCCTTTAAAATTATAAAAATGTTACACATGTAGTATAAACATGTGTTTTCAGTTTTATAAACAGTATATTTTAGATGTAATGTGTTGGTGTCAGTGGGTAAATGTGTCTTCACTGACTGAACATTAAACATTAAACCATTAAATGAACCAGGCATGTGGGTCATTTTCATACCAGGCATGTGGGTGTAGATCCAGGGATCATTGACTTTGACCACTTTTTGTGATCTTCCTGGGATGTGTCGTCGAGGCGACGGCTTGACTCATGGACATTTTTTTCAGGATGTTTTTTTTTGCACTAATTCAGGGGGTTCGTAGGGTTTCACCGTCATGTCTTTTGTTGGTGCTGGTGCAGTGATGGCTCCTCCTCCTTTTTTATCATTTCCTGTTTCACTTCTGTTGATAACGCAGACGCTTCTTCTTTTCATTCGCACCAGGAGTCACTTTCTTTGGGCTGGTGGAGGGTGGGTGCTGTGGGAGGTATCAGTGTACGCACTCAGGGGGACCAACAAGCCATACACATGTCCTTTACATATGTATGGTTAGTACTCTGATGAATGAGGGTCAAAGGTCACCAAAAGCATCATGGGTAGCTCCCTCATAACCAATGGGATGATACATACAGTAATGATCATAGTATTTATGTCTCAGGGTTTAAGTTTCCTTTCATGAATAGAATTTTCTTTCATATTCAGAAACGAAAAATTGATGTAAAGGTTTTTCGTTACTTGAATTATTCGTTAGCTGGGTCTTTCGTAAGTAGAGGTACCACTGTATCACAATTTCAGGCGACACAATTTGTGACCTTCACTGACTCGGCTGCTGTCTGTGTTACCTTCACTGACTCGGCTGCTGTCTGCAGAGTGCTTGTAGTCAATAATTTTCTCCACCAGTTGGTTGTAACTTAGTTTTCCCACAGCAGCCACCATCTCTGGACTCTGTGGATGAGACCAGACTCAAATTAAACCAAAACCAGGAAAAAACTACTTTGACAGGTTTTCATCAGTGGATTTTAACTTGAGGAACAACTGGAAAAAACATGACACGTTTGTTTTGGAACGTTCTGGACTGAAAGGAGCAGCGGGGTTTCAGATGATACCAGGTTTGATGTCCTGCAGGTTTTTGTTATTTCCATCTTCCATCACACCTGAGTCAATTAACGATCAGCTGATCAGCAGCTCTGCAGAAGCCTGATAGTGATGTCATGGCTCCCAGGTGTGATGGCTACCAGGGGCTGTCCAGATGCAGCACCTGACCTTGACCCTTGCCTACAAAACCATGTCAGAAACACCCCCTGCTTATCTCAAGGATATGTTAAAGCTGTATGTTCCTGCCACAGACCTACGCTCCACCAACACAAACCAACTACTGGTGCCCTCTGCTTGTGCTAATGGTACGTTCACACCGACAGCGACCAGGGTGTCTATGTGCGCTGTCAACTAGGGGCGATTCAGGCGAGTGATGCGAAATGAGCGACTAGGAAAAGTTGAGAAATTTCCACTTTATGCAAATGAGAAGCCACACGACCACGGCAACAGCCAATTGCGAGTTGATCTGAATTCTCAAGTCAGGGAAAAATGGGAGAAGAGAGGCGATCATGGAGGAGAAAATGATAATTGCGGTCTCCAGTTTGAGGAGGTCATCAGACTGACTTGTATCCAGTCTGAAGTAACTCTAGAACCAAACATCATCAAAGCGGAGCTCCTGAACCAAGCGGTGACATTCCGAGTGGAGATGCCGTGTTTTAAGGATGTTATAGATCCAGAAGGAGCGTGGCTCAGGCTCTACGTTTATACAGATAACGCTTCCTGCATTGAATCATGGTCAAGGGGGGAAACCAAGTCATACATACAGCACCTATATATAGACTACACCTCTGTCCCTCCAAAATAAACCCCTGCTTATTTGTCTGAACATACCAAATACGTAAATGCATAATAATTAAATATGACGATCTGATGACTTATAATGATCACATGGTTGTGTTTATGAGTGTTGTTCATTTATCATAGTCACTCACTTATTCATGAATTATATAGTTTAGAAAAATTATTGGTAGGCCTTGTGAAAACAAAGACTACTGTCAGATGTGTCCCCCCAAGCGGGCACATCTGCGCCACAGCTTGAAGCCCCGCCCCCTCGTCACTCCCATTCGCTCATGTAGAACTACTACAGGCAACGCGAACTGAGCGACCACAGGCGATTTAGTCACTTTCGGTGTAAATGTACCTTAAGTGATCCCAGGTAAAACTGTTCTGTATTAGTGACTCAGTGGTGGAACACACCACTAGCATCATCTCTGTGAGCCTTCCAGAAGCATGTGAAGAGTCTCCTCTTTGGTGACTAACTACTGCACTGATGTCTGTGCTGGCCCAGACCTGGAGTAGACTCAAGGCCGGCCCAGACCTGGAGTAGACTCTAGGCCGGCCCAGACCTGGAGTAGACTCTAGGCCGGCCCAGACCTGGAGTAGACTCTAGGTCGGCCCAGACCTGGGGTAGACTCTAGGCCGGCACCATGGTGTGTGTGTGTGTGTGTCTGTCTCTGTTTACTCCCCTGGACCCTATATCAAAGTATTTGGAGAAAAAAAAAACCATTACTAACCCCAGAGAGCATCTACACTTATTGTTCTGTGTATTTACTGTCTACCTTGTAACTGCTATAGGCTATAATTATGTCCTGTATTGTAAGTCACTTTGGATAAAAGCATCTGCTAAATGTAATGATGGAAAAGGGAAATATCTAAATCACCCGGAATATAGACGTGGTACAACGGCGTTTACATACCTGGGGGTCGACCAGCCAGCCGTGGTACAGTGGGATGTCGAGCAGGTCAAACACGATGCATTCAGGCGTGTACTCGAAGTCTGTGGCTCCGGTGAATCGAACGTTGACATCCAAACCAGTGGAGAGCTTGGGAAGCACTGCCATGGCATCGCTCATGTTCTGACATCAACACACAGCGTTAGTTCACACTATTTCAACATGTTCAAATAAAGACTGAATTAGAAAATATGTCAGAGGTTTTCAACGTCCAATTCCTGGAAAAAGATCTGAACTCTGGCTACGAACACTTGAAGAGAGGGTTAGAATTGTGGAAATGTTTGTATATGGTTTATTTTCTATGTTTACTAAAGCTTTTATTAATGTACTACTGTAATGATGTGACAGTATCGCTGCCATCTTGGCCAGCCATCCCCCCCATTGAATCCATAAGTTTGTTTTCCTCAGGATCTATGTGAAAACACTACACAGTTACTTCCTGCCTGTAGCTGCATTTCCATTACAGTTTTTCGCCAAACAACAGGGATATTGTTATATACTGGTATGAAGATCAGCACCTACCAGTCTGAGGCCATGGTTGTTAGACAGAAAAGGATAGAGTGCCCTCTACGGGTCACCAGGGGGGTGGTTCTGTCTCAGGTGGAGGAGGTTAAGTGCCTCGGGATCTTATTCATGAGTGACGGAAGGATGGAGTGGGAGGTCGACAGGTGGATTGGGGCAGCATCTGCAGTAATGCAGGTGTTAAAACTGATCTGTTGTGGTGAAGAAGGAGCTAAACCAGAAGGAGAAGATCTGGATTTACCGGTCAATCTACGTTCAGACCCTCACCTATGGTCATGACCCAAAAAATGAGGTCACAGGTACAAGCAGCCGAAATTAGCTTCCTTTGCAGGGTGGGTGGGGCTCAGCCTTGGAGACAGGGTGAGAAGCTCAGAAATCTGGGAGGGACTGGGAGTAGAGGTGCTGCTCCTCCACATCCAGAGGAGCCATCTGAGGTGGCTTGGGCACCTCGTGAGAATGCCTCCTGGACGCCTGCCTGGGGAGATGTTCTGGGCATGTCCATCCAGGAGGAGACCTCGTGGTCAACCCATGACACACTGGAAGGATTATATCCCTTAACTGGTCTGGGAAAACTTCGAGATTCCCCTGGAGGAGCTGGTGGAAGTAGCTGGGGTCAGGGAAGTCTGCTTTGCTAAGGCTGCTGCCCCCACGACCTGGACCCAGATAAAGCGGAAGATGACGAATGAACGAACGGACATATATTTGTGCTTTGAACATGTTTCCATTGACGGTTGTTCTAGGCAGGAGTGTCGTAACTCTTATGAAATATCATCCCGCAAGGTTTCACTGCTGGAAGATGGACCTTTGGAAGTTGTTGATATAACGCTGCATTTCTCTGCTGTTTGCCATCTCTAAAATGACACTTTTTTCTCGTAACTTATTTTTCTCATGAAAAGTGTCTGTCTCTTCCTCTGTCCATGTTAGCCTAGCAGTGCTATCTCTATTCATTCCATGTATGGGTCTAGTGGTGCTTGATAGTCAGAGGAGGCGGGGCTAAAAGGTTGTCTTTCAAATCCTCTGTATGCAATAGGACGGTACTACAACCAATCAGTGTAATCTTTAGGATGATGTAGTTATAGCGACTGAAAGTTGACGGAGGAGTCTGGACAAAGTTAGGAATGACTAAACAAAATGATGGATTATGGAGCTGAACGACTGTTGTCGCTTCTGTAAAAAGAATTTAAAGATTGTTGACGTTTTCTCACATTCTTCACTCATTTGTGATAAAAGGAAATCTACACCTGTTGTTGTTCTTCTTCTATGGTTGTTTACGCTTGTTTCTCTACCAATCATCGCAGCGTCACTTTGTTAGGCCCGCCTTCTGACTCTATACTTCACTGTGATTGGTCGACCAGTTTCAGGGAAATCTAGACAAAAGCTAAATTTGCGCATAACTAGACTGATCTAAATGGAAAATCAACTTTCTCTCATTTTCTTTCAGTTTGACGCAGTTTCTACTTTTACTGAAGTAAAATATTAAATATTTCAAAACTAATTTTATTCCGTAAACATTTGACTACAGATCCATGTTCTTAACGAAGAATCAAATCAACACATATGCTAGCTCCTCCTGAAAATTAGTTAATGACATGAAACATGTATATTTGTATTTTATTCATATTTTTTTGTCATTTTCAATCTTTCAGTTTTTAATTTCACACATCACAGAAACATGAAGCATGAACAAGTTCAAGACATTTGTTATGATGAGGCTCAGGTAACACGTTCCCTTCACTTCGGCTCTTTGTGCTAAGGTAAGCTAACAAAGTAAGATGAACTACAGCGGCTAGGCTATTTCCATTGCCCTTTTGCTATATATTAGAATATCAAAACGCAGGGTTCTTACATGAATCACCAAGCAAAATTTTATGGTATGGCCACAACAAAGACCAATTTTCACATTTGCGCGTCGAGATTACATAGAAAGTCAATGGAGAGACGCATTTGGATGGAGATTCACCCGGGGCGGCACATTGGAGGTGTTTCTGTGGCACGTTGGAGCGTCCGGGCGTTGGAGCAGCACGTCTTGCCGCAAATCCGCATAAACGCTGTAGTTGAAAATATTGAACTTTTCAGGCAAATTCGCGTGACACCATGCTATGAAAGCCAATCAGCGTTGAGATCCTGCCAACGTTATGATGGAATGATGTATGACGCTCTGACCGACTCGGAAGGTGGCAGAAAGAAAAACTGAGCCTGAAATACCGGTGAAAGCCGATGCCATCCACTCCTGGAGCAGGTGGTGGATTTCCCAGTGCTGCAGGAGCTTCTGCAGGAGCAGGTGAACCCAAAAGCGATGGCGCCTGGGCCTCTGATGTGTGGGACCTCCAGAGCAGGTACAGAGCAGTAATCCAACTATTCTGAGCCATAGTTGAGGACACCCTGAAATGGCGGGGAAGATTATGTTTATCCAGCGTCCAGCCTCGGGCGTTGCGCGTTTGGAGTGATCGCGAATTTTCCAGCATCCAAACTCTGGTGTTTAGTCGGCGCATCACAGGCATACACGTGTAAATTCGTGTTTGTTGTGACTGCAGGATTCGACCTTTTTTAGACTTTAGAAAAAAATTTTATACCAACATCGAGACCCCATCAAATAAAAAGACGATCACATTTGATTCTCAAAACAATGCGACTTTGTCAATGAAAAAGTGTAAGTTTCTTATATGGACTATAAGAAATAAAGAGGACATTGAAGTAATGCAGTCAATAAAACACATGCAGCAATGGACACAATTCAGCAAAAATACTCTTTCATCGACTTAAAAACTTTAAGACTTGAGCAAATTAAATTTTAGACCTGGGATGAAAATATGGGTGTTTTTAAGACAGGCCTAAAAATTAAGTTTCTGAATTTTAGAATTTTGTAGACACTGTGGAAAATCTGGAAACGTCTAAAAAGCCACCTCATGAAAGTGTAAAAACGTTTTATCGATATTTTACAGTTTTTTAGAAATTCACATTTTGCGAATTTCCAAGGGTAATAGAAACATAGCTACTGAGAACGTGACATGACCTGAACTCATCATTCATATCAGCAGAGTTTTACCTGCTGGAAGTTAAGCTCCATCCCATCGGCCTTTTCTCTGGGTGTAACAGACAACACACACTCTCCTACACATATGACAAAAGAAAAAGCATGAGGGCAGTTCCATGTGACAGGATCAGCTGATCAGCAGCTGTCAATCATCTTACCCAGGTGAGCCATCAGGTCCTCAGTGGTGACCACTTCAGTCTGAGCAGGAAGTTTGGCCTGATAAAAGAAAAAAAAAAAAAACAGACAAGATACAAACAAAACATTTTTCACTTTTATTAATTATGAAATAAAGAATCAAAATTATTATATAAAAATTCACACTTTTCCCTCTGAAATTTTCTAATGTCACATCTGTGTAGTTTGAAAAAAATAATGAGTCTATTCTGAGAATGTAGAGTATAAAGTAGAAATATTTATATAAATGTAAAGAGTATAAAGTACATATATTTATATAAATGTAAAGAGTATAAAGTACATATATTTATATAAATGTAAAGAGTATAAAGTACATATATTTATATAAATGTAAAGAGTATAAAGTACATATATTTATATAAATGTAAAGAGTATAAAGTACATATATTTATATAAATGTAAAGAGTATAAAGTACATATATTTATATAAATGTAAAGAGTATAAAGTACATATATTTATATAAATGTAAAGAGTATAAAGTACAAATATTGTTGTGCAGATACATAGTGTTGTGTCATCTGCATAGAATACCTTCCAGCGTAGGAACAGTGTGTTCATGATGGCCAGTAGGGGGCAGGGTCCGTTCTCACTCTGAGTGATGATGGGCGTCTTCTTCTCCTTCCAGGTGATCCACTTCACCAGGTAATACGCTGGCATAGATGGCCCAGACTCAGCAGCGGTGGCAGATGCAGCAGCGCCCCCTGTGGACAGGAGTGGAAGTAAACTCAAACATCAGTACTTGAATCATGACTTGGAACTGGTTTTTATTCCATTCGGCTTCATCTGTCATAATCACACACTAGGGCTAATCTATTGTTTTGGACCAAAACATCTAAAAATCTATTTTGGTCGATCACTCCTAAAACAGTTAACGGAACAAAGTTCGGAGAGCTGCCCAAAAAAAAAACACGACTCAAAAAGATGACATCTGAAATTGTGATTTTTGGTCCAAATCAATCCATGTATCATTCCTTCTTTGGTTTTTCAACTGCCACTCAAAAACAAAAAAATTTAAAAGGACATGGATTATTTTCTTTTTTGTTTTCTTAACAACTAATGTATGCCTGATTTTTCATATTCGATTTTAGGCTCAGATCAAAAATAATTTGATTTTTATAATTATTGATGTGGTCATGTGACTGGTATTGACCTTTGACCTCTGCACTGTCTTGGTCCTTCCGACTGGGGACCTCTGCGGATGGAGAAGCGCCTTCTGCTCCCAGAGCAGAGTAGGACGAGGACAAAGCATCCTCCACGTCTAGCGAGTTTCCTGTGGCCGTGACGCCGTCCGACAGTTCCAGACTGGGGATGGAGAAGGAGGCGGAGTCAGTGGATTCTCTCTGGTCATCTGAAGCGCCGGGTGTGGCCACAGACGAACTCTCCTCCAGCTCCAAATCCACACCTGCTGAGCCACGACACACGGAAAGGACAATTTTATCAATCAATAAATTAATAAATGATATTTACATAGCACATTTAAAAAGGGGAAACCTATGACAGAGTATTATGGTCACATGTGAAGAATTTTTATTTTTTTTTAATACGACAGGATCCAAGTGAAAATTTCTACTTTAATCTCAAAATGTCAAGAGTAAAGTTTATATGAAATGACGACTTTAAACTCATCATTTCGAAGACAAATCAAGTGTCCCGTAGCTGCAGCGTCTGTGAACCTGTTGATAGTTTCATATTTATAGACTTCAGTGGAGAGGTTCTTCTATGTTTTCTTTGAACCAGCACCAATCACCAACATTATATAAAGATACCACAGTCAAATTAATGACTTTATAGTTTCTGTTGGTGGTGTCTGTCTGTGAAATAGGTCTGGGATGGACATTTTGGAATACACCTTTACTGTCAGAGGTGGAACTGAAGTAGTTGAGGGTAGCGCAGGGTTTACACCAATAGTAGATATTCTTAGACCTTCATAAAGACAGTTCCAATGTCTCTGCACTCATCTGGTCCTCACAGCTGTGACGTCTTCCTGTCAACAAAAGGGAGGCATTCAATACATGATTAATTCAGAATTTAAATCCGTTGAGAATTGAGGGAGGAGAAGCAATTTCAGTGACAGTTTGGAAAAATAAACAATGTTGTAAAGCAGGGGTTGTCAAACTTTTTTGGCCCAGGTCCCCCTTGGAGGGGTGAAATTTTTCCATGTCCCCCCTCATCCTCGCGATACTGAAAATGATAAAAAACCACTTCAACAATGATTATTATGAAACAATGATAACCTTTTTTAATAGTGCTTTTGTGCAAACCAGCCACATTTTCAGGTATTATAATATAAATGAACACTTCAGAAACAACAATTTTAAATAATTTTAAAATAATAAACGGAACAAAAGACACACAAAACCGTGTGTGTGTGTGTGACAGACAGACAGACAGACAGACAGACAGACAGACAGACAGACAGACAGACAGACTTAATGAGAGGGATGATCTTGTCAAACTCAATATAACTATCAATGTACTTTCTCTTTTTAGGGTTAGGGCGTTTGTTTTTGTCATTGTCATTTTCATTGTCATTTCTTTTACCACTTCTTGAGGAACTTGGCGGACACAAAAATCGATCCATGTTCGCTGCAGGGTGGCTAAAAATAGCCTGTGACTCGCTCCGTCTCAATTTAGTCAAGCTGGCGTCAAACAGCGCTGTTACTTCCGCCCGCTCGCTACAAAATAAAACTTCCGCATTTCAAAATAAAACAGCAAAAAAAAAAAAAAAACGTGAATAATTTTGCGTACCCCTTGGACATGCGCCACGTCCCCCTAGGGGTCCGCGGACCCCAGTTTGAGAACCGTGGTTGTAATGAAATTGTTTTCAATTTTACATTTCGACAAAGTGATACATTTTGTGCCTAATGTTTAGATCTATCGAATGAATCAACCAGAATAAAATCTATTGGGAATTTAGGGACAAGATATTTTAGTGAATTGTGGACAGTGCTGACAGCAACGGACGCCGAAGGACGATCATGGCAAGAGCTCATTGTGACTTCGTCCAGATGATCGAACCATAACATCAGACTGTGCGTCTCATCAAATGAGCTACAATCATTTGATTTCAACCCAGAAGTGTGTGTGGAGGTCGATTCAACGGCCAGCTGGTCATTTCTCCCAGCATGCACTGGGCGTCATTGGTTGCCATAACAACGGCTGTGGAGACTCCTTTCCCGAGTCAAAATTTTAACTGCTACACTACTGCATTTATTGTAATGTGACCTCTGTAAAGGTGTATTCCAAAATGTCCATCCCAGACCTATTTCACAGACAGACAGACAGACAGACAGACAGACACCTCCAACAGAAACTATAAAGTCATTAATTTGACTTCTTTATATGATGTTGGTGATTGGTGCTGGTTCAACAGGTTGACAGACGCTGCAGCTACGCTATAATTGACCTGTCTATGAAATGACCACATTAAAGTCCACATTTTATTTACACTTTATTCTTGACATTTCAAGATTGTCGAAATTTTGAGATTAAAGTCAAAATTTCGACTTTAATCTTGTCATATCAAAAGCATTTTTTTTACTTCACACGTGGCCCTAAAACTCCGTCGTAGAAACCAACATGCTGTACCCAAAAAATAGAAAAATAAGTAAAAAAAACAAAAACAAACAAAAAAACAAACAACAAAAGACATTGGTTTATGTCAGTTGGGTATTTGCAGATGAAAAACAAGAGGTTACAAGTTCAAAACCAAAGAGAAATAATATGTTTTTAAATGTGATTTAAAAACCAGAACAACCAGTGGAAACTCATTCCAGTTTTGGAGAAACAGTTGTGAATGCTCGGTTGTTTTAGGGACCACCAGAAGGAACTGGTCAGCTGGTCTTAGGGACCACCAGAAGGAACTGGTCAGCTGATCTTAGGGACCACCAGAAGGAAGTGGTCAGCTGATCTTAGAGACCACCAGAAGGAAGTGGTCAGCTGATCTTAGGAACGGGGTTAGGCGAGATAAAAAGTCAGAATTACGAGATAAAAAGTAATCATTATTTTGTGAAATTGCTAACGAAATAGTTTGTAACTGAACAGTAACTCACCTGGATACAGTAACATACAGTTATTAAAGCTGGTGCAGGGGGTTAAATTTAAGGCAGTGTTGACGTTTAGCACAATTGTTTTGTTGTCATCATAAACTCTATGGCTGTCATGACTTTAGCCGTTAGCTTGTTAGCTCACTTTCAGACACCCTGTAAATTAAGTTGTAGAGTTCTGCATCTAAATATGTTGTCATCACATACCATTATAACCAATAGTACACCACATAAACTATATATTTTATATTTGTAGCTTATTTAAACTAAATGCTTCTGCTAATACAACATCTAAAAAACGGTGATGCTAGCTGCTTCTTAGAGGCAGCGGGTGGACGTTTGAAACTTTGCATTACTGCCATCTACAGGATGGACAGTAGAACTGTATGGAAAAAATATCAACTGTGGACAAAAATACCTCATAAGGTATGATACCTTACATACCACCCATTCCTAGCACATGCCATGTACTCCCTGCACTAGCATAAATTACAAATATCTGCGACAAATTAGCTGTGACACTTTGATGCAAGAGCACGTAGAGGCCTTTAGTGTGAGCGACACTGGAGGCAGATGGGTAAAGTGGGTAAACTTTTATTTTGAAGGAGCAGAAGGAAGTGTCTCCAGGACGAAGCCTGACCTGCTTCTGCTGATCTGGCTGATGATCCGGTCTGAATGTGGCTGAGCAGAGCCGTCACAGAATCTTCTTCCACGGTGCCTACGTTTATCGTCACACTTTCAGGTGGCGGCAGCAACTCCGGTGCCGTGGACGTGACGTTATCCTCGTCCTTTGTGACTTTGTCAAAAAAAGGACCTTCAGTTGACCCGTTGGTGCTCAGGACCTCGGCTTTGACCTCTGACCCTTCCATCACCGTGGTTACAATGAGTTCTTTAGAGACACACTCTGCGCCGTGAGACGGGCAGAGCTCCGGGATGGACTCAGCCATGATTAGCTGATGGTCGACGGCGGTGCAGAACAAACGGTGGCTGCTGATGGGAAGTGGAAACTTTGGTCAGGAGATGAACAACAGCTGATTGGTGGGGGCCGAGGTCACATGGGGCTGCCACGGTCCAACATGGCCGCTGGAGAACCTCCCAACCTCCTGACCTCTGCATGCGTAGATATCCAACACGTCTCAGGCTTTCAACATGTTGAAAACTCCGAGTCCAGCGACAGGAAGTTGATCAACAGGACGATGGACGTGAGATGATTTGTTCACCGACAAAATGAGATGGTTGACGGAACTGGAGAGACACAAACACAAGTGTTAGTACTGCAGTACTATTACCGACAATCTGTACCACAGTACTATTACAGACAGTCTGTACCGCAGTACTATTACCGACAATCTGTACCACAGTACTATTACCCACAATCTGTACCGCAGTACTATTACCGACAATCTGTACCGCAGTACTATTACCCACAATCTGTACCGCAGTACTAATACCGACAGTCTGTACCGCAGTACTATTACCGACAGTCTGTACCGCAGTACTATTACCGACAGTCTGTACCGCAGTACTATTACCGACAGTCTGTACCGCAGTACTATTACCGACAGTCTGTACCGCAGTACTATTACCGACAGTCTGTACCGCAGTACTACTACCGACAGTCTGTACCGCAGTACTATTACCGACAGTCTGTACCGCAGTACTACTACCGACAGTCTGTACCGCAGTACTATTACCGACAGTCTGTACCGCAGTACTATTACCGACAGTCTGTACCGCAGTACTACTACCGACAGTCTGTACCGCAGTACTATTACCGACAGTCTGTACCGCAGTACGATTACCGACAGTCTGTACCGCAGTACTATTACCGACAGTCTGTACCGCAGTACTATTACCGACAGTCTGTACCGCAGTACGATTACCGACAGTCTGTACCGCAGTACTACTACCGACAGTCTGTACCGCAGTACTATTACCGACAGTCTGTACCGCAGTACTATTACCGACAGTGTGTACCGCAGTACTACTACCGACAGTCTGTACCGCAGTACTATTACCGACAGTCTGTACTGCAGTACTATTACGACAATCTGTATCGCAGTACTATTACCGACAGTCTGTACTGCAGTACTATTACGACAATCTGTATCGCAGTACTATTACCGACAGTCTGTACCGCAGTACTACTACCGACAGTCTGTACCGCAGTACTATTACCGACAGTCTGTACCGCAGTACTACTACCGACAGTCTGTACCGCAGTACTACTACTGACAGTCTGTACCGCAGTATGTGTTTTCTTCATCGTTTCGTGGACACAAGTCGATGTGTGTTCTGTGGACAAAAGGCATCATGGTGTTTTACAATTTCATGATTATTTTGTCCATTTCATCCACGAAATGAAGTGTGTTCCACTCATGTCTTGGCCAATACTGCTTTAATGGATGAAAGCTTATAAATGGTGGGACTTTAGTTCAGATATCCATTAGTATGGAATGACCTCGGTTAGATGTGTATGCGTGGCTGGTGCAGCAGTATTTAATATAAACTAAATCTTATTGGTCAAAGGCCCTCCCACCCTGTAGCAAACTCATACATTTATCAATTTTCCCACGAGTTGATCATATTTTGTACATTTACTGTTTAATGTGAAGCGCTTCTTTCATTGTGCTGCTGCTTCGTCAGCTTCTTTCAAAAAATGTTAAAGTTCAATAAAATAAAAACTGTGCACAAACATTAATTTTGCCTGCACGAACAAAGCACAAATGATTTTCAGGTGATTAGGATGTTAATGGGGTGCTGAGTAACCTAAAGTCACCAACCTCTTAAAAGTTAAATATCTTAAAGACCAAAACGACCATGTTGTCTGCACTAACGATGTACAAATGAATTAAAGTGCTTTCATTCATATTTTTAATATATGGGGTGCCAAACTTCACACAGGTGACTTACCACCTTATCAATCTCTTGTAATAAGCGGTTATAAAGGCATTATTATTATTATTATTATTATTATTATTATTATTATTATTATTATTATTATTATTATTATTATTATTATTGTTACATTGTTTGAAAGGCTGGTTTTTGTTGATGTAAACATTGTCATTGTTTAATTCTACTTTTTCCACTCTAAACACAAACATTTTTTTGGAGTTTACAATATCTATGTATTATTTTATTATAATTTCACTGGTTCGGCCCAGTTCAGATCGCATGTGGCTGAAAGTGACCCCTGAAGAACAAATGAGTTTGACAGCCCTGGTTTAGAAGCTTCTGTACTGACACTGTCATGCTAAAACAGGCACAGCAGTGATTATAAACGGTATAAAGAACAGTACCAGGACTTGCCTCGCTCTGCGTGGTCCATTACCTCCAATTTATTCTGGGGGGGGGGGGTTGTCACACACCCAGAACCACGCAGCTCCTCACGGCTCCGCTTTAAGCCGCTTTCCCCCCGGGAGCTAACAAACACGACGTTAAACAACCGCTATGCTAGCACAGTTAACCACTGCTTTTAAGAGAAACAAAAAGATGAAATGACTGGAGTCGAAGGCTGAGCTTTGGCACTGACCCCCCCCCCCCCCTTAAACCTACACGTACATTTGGTTCAAAGCCGCTCTGCTTACCGAAACCGGGTCCAAGGCGGTTAGGGTTAGCTGTTTACATTCCACCAACAGGAGGCTCCGAAACCACGCCCACTACGGGACGCAAACAACAGCTAGCGTATGACGTAATATCCGTGAAAATGAAGGTTAGCTTTCTAATGCTAATATTTAGCTATGATTTACACGTAAAGATAAATTGCCACTCGCGCACACATTGTACAATAAAACAAACATACTTGAAATAAATGTATAAAACTCATGTTGTGTTTCAAGTTGGCTGATATTAGGGATGTATCCACGATGTTAGCTTGTCTATGTTATTACTTGGCTATATTAGCTAGCTAGTTCTTGTCACACAGAACTGCATGCAAATAAGTAATAATTTAATGTTTATATGGCCAGTTACTTTTTCATACGTAAAAAAGACACTAATCTTCCTGATTTAAATTTTCGTAGGAGCACACATAAACATTCGGTATTTGTCATTTTAAGAAAACCTACCAAATACTAACTTTTATTTGTTTCGGAATAAGGTCATATGGGGATATAAAGTAGTGTGTCCGTTTGCTGCTTTGCTCGGTTAGCTAACTCTGTTCACAAACAGAACGTAATTAAAATAGACAGTAATTTTATATATTCTGTGGTCATCAATACAGTTACACGTGAGCGTACGTGTTAATACTTACCTTACTCATTTCTTTACGATTCAGCTAAATATTCGGCATGGCTCATGTTTCGAAAAATGAACAGATATTAACTTTTAAAACATTTATTTCACTCATTGAGACCCGTTATTCTGCAGAATTGGCGTTTTAAAAGCACACACGACTTTCACATATTCAGATGAGCGTAAAAATGTAGTGAAACATTACAGACACTATATCGACTCTTCCTGACAATCAAGACGGATTTGTTTTATTTTTATCTATTCTTGAGGTTTTACACACACTGAAGCCTCTGCTTCTGTTTTACTGTGTATTTCAAATGACCCAAAAAAAGAGCCAGGTTTGATGAAATGGTTTAGTTTTAATGAGACAGAACTTTTTACCTTTGTCTTCTGTACCCTCAACGCAGTATGTATTTGGTTTGAGTCACAGAGCAGCCGGGAGGGGCGGAGTCATTCCCTTTACCTGCAGTTTTTGCCTGGGTTTTCATACATACAATCTAAATGTGAGTACATCTCTACTGTCAGGGTCAAAATGTACATCTACAAAATAATATACATTACATTCAGACATTTTTAACAATTATATTTGAGAGTTGTTGGGTTTTTTCATCTGTCTTCAAACACTGAAAATTATTAAAATATAGAAATGTAACAAACACATTTTTGTTCATTTTGGCTGTTTTTGTCCAATTTGTTGCTTATTCTTTTTACTGTGGAACAGTTAAAGTTTTAGTAGTTAAAGTGTTAAACTGAATGACGTGAAAGAGGGAAATATCTAAAACATGCAGGACACCAGCCCTACAGGGCTGGAGTTTGACACCCCTGGGTTAATGTGTTCATGGGTTTAGGTCTGTAAGAAAGAAACACAAACATAAAGCAGAGCAGATCCACTTCCATTGTTCTACCTCACACTGAAACTGTTCTGCCTGCAAACCTCTTTTTATTCAGGGGGGCCTTAAATGTACATGGGTCCACTTAGTCTAAAGTGTCACAAAGACAAATGGTTAGGAACCATTTTTCCAAGTGAGACGTCGTGTTCACTGGTAAATTAGGTATTTATACTTGAGTATTTATTTTTCTAGCAACTTTTTACTTTTACTCCCTCCATTTTTACATCATTATCTGTACTTTATACTCCTTATATTCTCCAAATAGACTCATTACTTTTTCAAACTAAACAGATGTGACAGTATGAAAAATAAGTGGAGGAAAGTGTGACTTTATATATTATAGTTATATGATTATTGTCTCACAATTTTGACTTTTTATCCCATCATTTTGACTTTTAATTTATCTTAAAATTCTGCCTTTTTTGTTTAAATCTCATATTTCTATAACTTTTTTAAAAATCTCATGATGACTTTTTTATCTCAATTGTGACTTTTTTCCATTTTACCTTAATGTCCTGCCCATATCCACAAAACTGAGTAACTATGACCTGATCCAACACATTATCTACACACTAACTCACTTTTAAAAGATTTATTTTACATACTTTTGAAACTTTTCCTGGTTAAATAAGTATTATTGTGTTCATGGTAAAAAAAAAAGAAAAAAAGTTTTACTTTTGTATTTTCTTTACTTAGGTAAAGACGTTGAATCAGTACTTCTACTTTTACCAGAGTATTTTTTCACAGAAGTAGCTGTAGTACAAAATGGGAGTACTTTTACCACCTGTGGTGAATAGTTAACTGCAGACTCTCCCAATAAGACAGGAATACAGACCAACACTATACATTAGAACGATAAGAATATTACATATTAACAATGAGTTAATGAGTTAATGAGTTAATGAGTTAATGTGTTAATGAGTTAATGTGTTAATGTGTTAATGAGTTAATATGTTAATGTGTTAATGAGTTAATGAGTTAAGGAGTTAATGGGTTAAGGAGTTAATGTGTTAATGAGTTAATGAGTTAATGAGTTAAGGAGTTAATGGGTTAATGAGTTAATGAGTTAATGGGTTAATGAGTTAATGGGTTAATGAGTTAATGAGTTAATGAGTTAATGAGTTAATGAGTTAAGGAGTTAATGGGTTAAGGAGTTAATGGGTTAATGAGTTAATGAGTTAATGGGTTAATGAGTTAATGGGTTAATGAGTTAATGGGTTAATGAGTTAATGGGTTAATGAGTTAATGAGTTAATGAGTTAATGGGTTAATGAGTTAATGAGTTAATGAGTTAATGGGTTAATGAGTTAATGGGTTAATGAGTTAATGAGTTAATGGGTTAATGAGTTAAGGAGTTAATGAGTTAATGAGTTAATGAGTTAATGGGTTAATGAGTTAAGGAGTTAAGGAGTTAATGGGTTAAGGAGTTAATGAGTTAAGGAGTTAAGGAGTTAAGGAGTTAAGGAGTTAAGGAGTTAATGAGTTAATGAGTTAATGGGTTAATGAGTTAATGAATTAATGAGTTAATAGGTTCATGGGTTAATGGGTTAATGAGTTAATGAGTTAATAGGTTAATGGGTTAATGGGTTAATAGGTTAATGGGTTAATGAGTTAATAGGTTAATGGGTTAATGAGTTAATAGGTTAATGAGTTAATAGGTTAATGGGTTAACGAGTTAACGACTTAATATGTTAATGGGTTAATGGGTTAATGAGTTAATAGGTTAATGGGTTAATGGGTTAATTAGTTAATGGGTTAATAGGTTAATGTGTTAATGAGTTAATAGATTAATGGGTTAATTAGTTAATAGGTTAATGGGTTAAGGAGTTAATGAGTTAATGTGTTAATGAGTTAATGGGTTAATGAGTTAATCAGTTAATGAGTTAATAGGTTAATGTGTTAATGGGTTAATGAGTTAATGGGTTAAGGAGTTAATGAGTTAATGTGTTAATGAGTTAATATGTTAATGTGTTAATGAGTTAATGTGTTAATGAGTTCATGAGTTAATGGGTTCATGGGTTAATGGGTTAATGAGTTAATGAGTTAATAGGTTAATGTGTTTATGGGTTAATGAGTTAATGAGTTAATAGGTAAATGGGTTAATAGGTTAATGGGTTAATGAGTTAAGAGGTTAATGAGTTAATGAGTTAATAGGTTAATGGGTTAACGAGTTAACGACTTAATATGTTAATGGGTTAATGTGTTAATGAGTTAATAGGTTAATGTGTTAATGGGTTAATTAGTTAATGAGTTAATAGGTTAATGTGTTAATGAGTTAATGTGTTAATGAGTTAATGAGTTAATGGGTTAATGTGTTAATATGTTAATGAATTAATGAGTTAATAGGTTCATGGGTTAATGGGTTAATGAGTTAATAGGTTAATAGGTTAATGTGTTTATGGGTTAATGAGTTAATGAGTTAATGAGTTAATAGGTTAATGGGTTAATGGGTTAATAGGTTAATGGGTTAATGAGTTAATAGGTTAATGAGTTAATAGGTTAATGAGTTAACGAGTTAACGACTTAATATGTTAATGGGTTAATGAGTTAATAGGTTAATGGGTTAATGGGTTAATTAGTTAATAAGTTAATAGGTTAATGTGTTAATGAGTTAATAGGTTAATGGGTTAACGAGTTAATGAGTTAATGAGTTAGTAGGTTAATGGGTTAATGAGTTAATGAGTTAATAGGTTAATGGGTTAATGAGTTAATAGGTTAATGTGTTAATGGGTTAATTAGTTAATAAGTTAATAGGTTAATGGGTTAATTAGTTAATAAGTTAATAGGTTAATGTGTTAATGAGTTAATAGGTTAATGGGTTAACGAGTTAATGAGTTAATGAGTTAATAGGTTAATGGGTTAACGAGTTAATGAGTTAATAGGTTAATGTGTTAATGGGTTAATGGTAACCTAAACTAAAACTAGTGTGTTATTTTTGAAGTCCGTTAAAGGGTAAAAGACAGAGTTTATTGTGAAAGTAATGATGGAAGTGCTGCGTCCAGTTTTCAGAGGACAGTAAGGTTAGTGTGTTCACATCTACTGACACTTGGCCCCGCCCACACACACTTGGCCCCGCCCACACACATCAGCGTCTCCACATGATCACACGTCCAGCAGCATGATGGACGTCTTTCTGCTCCAGAGCAGCACTGCACTGAAGGTAAATGACCTTTGACCTCTGGGCTGTCCCAGTAAATGGACTGTATGTCTGTCTGTCTGTGTCTGTCTGTCTGTCTGTCTGCCTGTCTGTGTTTGTGTGTCTGTCTGTCTGTCTGTGTGTGTGTGTGTGTGTGTGTGTGTGTGTGTGTCTGTCTGTCTGCCTGTCTGTCTGTGTGTGTGTGTTTCTGTCTGTCTGCCTGTGTGTGTGTGTGTGTGTCTGTCTGTCTGTCTGTCTGTCTGTGTGTGTGTGTTTCTGTCTGTCTGTCTGTGTGTCTGTCTGTCTGTCTGCCTGTCTGTGTGTCTGTCTGTGTGTGTGTGTGTGTGTGTGTCTGTCTGTCTGTCTGTCTGTGTGAAACACAAAAAAATAAAGAAATAAATAGCAAATAATTTTTTAAAAATACAAATAAAAAATAAAGTAAAACGGAAATAAAAAAAACTGCAAATAAAAGAAAATAAAATTAATGAATTAATGAATAAATATTATTTCATGGTAAGGAAAAAATGCAGATTTACTTTTTACAATATTACAGTTCAGTAGCTGAATGTTTTTACTTCAGTAAAGCAGTTGAATCAGTACTTTTACCTTAGTATGTGTACTTGTACTACAGTCCAGAAAGTTGTGTGTGTGTGTTTACAGATGATAGAAGGTTCTGGAAGCTCTCACAGACAAACCAGTCTAAATATAAGAATATATAATAAACACAACCTTCTGCTCCAGGAACATTTGATTTCAGTTTTATAAACACATTTAAGACTGAATGGTTTTGTGATGTTTCTGAAGTTGAATAGAAAATCTAAAAGAGTCAACTTAAGACAGTGTACTCAGAACAAGTCATTTCATGACTGTAATTTTACAAAATATTCAGTAAAATGAAGAAAAATGATCAAAATATTTCCAGTTTGGAAAAGCAGAAGGTTCAAATGTGTTGATAAAAGCCACAGTGGTTGGTTCTGCACATGCTCAGTATGGTTCTGCACATGCTCAGTGTGGTTCTGCACATGCTCAGTGTGGTTCTGCACATGCTCAGTGTGGTTCTGCACATGCTCAGTGTGGTTCTACACATGCTCAGTGTGGTTCTACACATGCTCAGTGTGGTTCTACACATGCTCAGTGTGGTTCTACACATGCTCAGTGTGGTTCTGCACATGCTCAGTGTGGTTCTACACATGCTCAGTGTGGTTCTGCACATGCTCAGTGTGGTCCTGCACATGCTCAGTGTGGTTCTGCACATGCTCAGTGTGGTTCTGCACATGCTCAGTGTGGTTCTACACATGCTCAGTGTGGTTCTGCACATGCTCAGTGTGGTTCTACACATGCTCAGTGTGGTTCTGCACATGCTCAGTGTGGTTCTACACTTGCTCAGTGTGGTTCTGCACATGCTCAGTGTGGTTCTGCACATGCTCAGTGTGGTTCTGCACATGCTCAGTGTGGTTCTACACTTGCTCAGTGTGGTTCTGCACATGCTCAGTGTGGTTCTGCACATGCTCAGTGTGGTTCTGCACATGCTCAGTGTGGTTCTGCACAACTTAAACTTGCAAAAATTGCATATAAGAATAAGGTACAAACCCTATTAATCTCGGGCAATTCTAGACCTGCATGGGAGGGGGTTAAATCTATCATGGGCATGCAGTCTACTAAGAGCCCTATTTCCCTTGCTGGTATGTCTGATTCTGAGCTGGCTGATGATTTAAATAGGTTTTATAATCGTTTTAATACTGTTGATTTTAGTAATGAGCTGTTATCTTACAGGGACCCTCCCCCTACACAGGTGGACATACCGGTAGTCATCAATCCGGGAAATGTTTGTAGACTTTTTAAGGGTGTGAAGGAGAGGAAAAGTCCTGGACCAGACAACATTGGGGGCAGATTGCTTAAGAACTGTGCTGAACAACTGGCTGGCATTTTTGCCTTCATTTTTAGGAAATCTCTCCAGCTCTGCAGGGTCCCTCGTCTTTGGAAAGATTCCATAATTGTGCCAGTGCCCAAGACTAAAACTCCCAAATCCCAAAATGACCTTCGCCCTGTCGCACTCACCTCCCTCATCATGAAGACCCTGGAGCGGATCATAAAGGCTGAGATCTTGGGCTCAACTCAGAGCAGTTTGGATTCTTTGCAATTTGCATACAGAACAGGGAGGGGTGTTGAGGATGCTGTCAACACTCTACTCAACCTGGTACTGGGCCACCTGGAGGGGGCACAGACTTTTGCTCGTTTACTTTTTATTGACTTTTCTTCTGCTTTTAACTGTATTCAGCCACACATTTTAGCCCATCGTCTTCTTAGTGTACATAACCTGGACCAGGGTCTAGTGAACTGGTTAGTCGACTTTTTAACTGACCGTCCACAGAGGGTGAAGGTGAACGGGGTTTTATCAGATGTACTTTTATCCTCCACTGGCTCGCCCCAGGGCTGTGTCCTTTCACCACTTTTATTTATCTTCTATACAAATGAGTGTCGGAGTCAGCATCCAGACAGACACTTGGTTAAATTCGCTGATGACACAGTGATCGTGTCGCTTCTTAACAGCCTGGACACTGATCACGGCCCAGTGGTGAAGGATTTTATCGACTGGTGTGAGAGCTCATTTCTGAGCATAAACGTGGCAAAAACAAAGGAAATGGTGGTTGATTTCAGGAAGAAGTCTCCACCAATCCACCCTGTTTTTATCCATGGCCAGGTAGTTGAAACAGCACAACAGTACAAATACCTGGGTAACATAATTGACAACAAACTAGCGTTTGGATTGAACATTGATGCTGTTTGTGCAAAGGCCCACCAGCGCATGTATTTTTATCGAAAGTTGAGAAGTTTTAATGTGGATACCTCTTTTATGAAGATGTTTTATTCTTGTTTTATTGAGTCTGTTTTAACCTTCTCTTTTATTTGCTGGTTTGGGTAAAATAAAACCATTGCTAAACGGGTGTTAAAAGTTGAATGTGTGCTATTTCGTGGTGAATGTACAGATATGACACCTCAGGTTACTGACCTTTGAAATGAACTGGTGCACAGCTGTAGAAAATGTTACTAAAGTGAAATGAGCAGAAGCGTATGGCTGGAGTTGTGTCTGACAAAGGAAGAAATATCTGCTGTTCACTCACAGGCGGAGCTACCATAGACATTGTGAGGGGACACACACGTCCCCCCCAATGTTGCAATAGTGCCAATCTGCCCCCCCCCCCAATATTCAGTTTAATAAGTGACATATAAAGTCCTTCTTTCTTAGATCAGTCACTTTCTGTTCCCCATTTACTTTCAATGTAGGAAACATGAGTGAACGAATCCACCAAACAATCAAGGGAAAACATTACCCCCCCCCCCCCCCTATTGTAGACTTGATGTCAAGTTGTAGAATCCTTCAAAAATTCTCCATAGTTTTTTTTTTATAGCAATTGAGTTAGCAGCTAAAAAAAAGAAAGAGTGAAAAAAAAGGAGACGTTGGATGCTTTTTCCTGCAGATAAACTGAGCGTACATGTCCTACGATCATCCAGACGTTGTCCTTGTCTTTGTATGTGGCTTCATGAGAAGTAATAGCGATAATACTGAAAAACTATCCACCACCGTTATGTTAGACAAACACAAGTTGAAGTTGTCATGTGTCAGTATCAGAGTTGTTGAATGGACAGTGTCCACACCGTAGTATAGCAGGACAGGCAGATTCCTGCAGTGAAGAAGACCAGGTAAGACAAGACGAAATGAGGATGACGTGTGTGTGTGTGTGTGTGTGTGTGTGTGTGTGTGTGTGTAGTTATATGGAATACGTTTACAATTACTCTTTTTGTATTTGATGTTTTGCTACTTTTTTCCTACTTGACATCCAATAAAAACAAGCTTTTAATTGTAAGGTGTTAATTGGTCATTATACTGTGGTCTGTACAGGCACATATTTATCAATGGACCTATATAAACATTGGGAAGGGGCTCACATTTGGACCAATAGCTGAAATCGACTGTTCTACATCTACTTCATGGGTTGAGGATTTGTCTTACAGGTCACCCTAAAATGCACTAGAATGTAGGAAATTACATCTAAAAATCTGACATTTTCTGGGGAAGCCCCCCCTCCGCACACACTGAATGTGCAATTCACAATGCTGTACACCTCTAAGTTGGGACCCCCACCCCCAATATCTATACTATGGTTTCACCCTTTTTCATATGTGGAATCTGTTTGTCAGTGTTTATGGACTGAGTCACTTCTATTAAAGCTCCTCCCATTTTATGTTAAAGCTCCTCCCATTTTCTGTGAGTAAGGGACTTTCCCCGTTGCCATGGAAACCAGCCTGTAGTTCCACACGCAGACACACAGAGCTGACTGGAGTAAAGTCTGTCTGAATGTTAAACCATGCCTCTGAACTCCTGTGATTTTTGGTAAAACTGTAAATAATTGTTGAAAACAAAGTTGATCATTAGTGACAGGAGGGTCTGAGGAACAAGTAGATATATTTATTTTTCCTGTACTGTGAAAAATAAGTGAGATACAGCAGTTTATAACCACTGAACTCACCAAAATGAAGCAGATCTGTTAGTCTGTCAGTCAGTCAGTCTTCACAAAGATTTTCAACCGCTCACTGGAGCTGTGTGAAGTCCCCTCCGTTTTCAAGCGCTCCACCATCATCCCAGTCCCCAAGAAATCCCGCATTACAGGACTGAATGACTACAGACCGGTGGCACTCACATCTGTGGTCATGAAGTCCTTTGAAAGACTCGTGTTGAGCCACCTGAAGTTCGTAACAGGACCCCTGCTGGACCCGCTGCAGTTTGCCTACCGGGCAAATAGGTCAGTGGACGATGCTGTCAACCTGGGACTGCACTACATCCTGCAGCACCTTGACAGCCCGGGCTGCTACGCGAGGATCCTGTTTGTGGATTTCAGCTCGGCGTTCAACACCATCATCCCCGAAATCCTCTCCTCCAAACTCTCCCACCTCAACGTGTCTCTGCCCATCTGTCAGTGGATCACCAGCTTCTTGACAGATAGAAGTCAGCAGGTGAGGCTGGGAGACGTCACCTCAGCCACACGGAGCATCAGCACTGGCGCCCCCCAGGGGTGTGTCCTGTCCCCTCTTCTCCCTCTACACCAACGACTGCACCTCCACGCACCCAGCCATCAAACTCCTGAAGTTTGCAGATGACACCACAGTCATCGGCCTGATCCAGAACGGAGATGAGTCTGCATATCGGCAGGAGATCGAGCGGCTGGTGCTCTGGTGCAGCCAGAACAACTTGGAGCTGAACACGCTCAAGACTGTGGAGATGACTGTGGACTTCAGGAGACAGCCCCCGCCTCTGCCCCCCCCACCATCTGCAACAGCCCCGTGTCACCTGTCGAGACCTTCAAGTTCCTGGGAATTACCATCTCTCAGGACCTGAAGTGGGAGAAGAACATCCACTGCATCCTGAAGAAGGCCCAGCAGAGGATGTACTTCCTGCGACAGCTGAAAAGACATGGCCTGTCGCAAGAGCTGCTCGTCCAGTTCTACACGGCTGTTAGAGTCTGTCCTGTGCTCCTCCATCACTGTGTGGTTCGGAGCAGCCACACAGCAGGACAGAAACAGACTGCAGCGCAGAGTCAGGACGGCAGAAAAAATCACAGGAGTCCCCCTGCCCTCCATCCAGGAACTGTACTCCTCCAGAACCAGGAAGAGGGCAGCCAACATTATTAAAGTCTCTGCCCACCCTGGTAACAACCTGTTCTCCCTCCTCCCCTCCGGCAGGCGCTACAGAGCCCTGCGCACCAAAACCACCAGACTTAAAAACAGTTTTTACCCCACTGCCATAACTTTAATTAACAGCTGACACAGTCTTGCACTGCCATACATTCAAGCCCTACAGTCAAACTGATTACACTACCTCGTGTACTTTGCACCACCCTTTTTGTAAAATATTATTTATTACCTTTATTTTTATTTTTTTTTCTCTTGTACATACTATTTTTATATTTTATATTACTATTACTATTCTGAGAGTGACACCACCTGCCGGAATAGAATTCCATGTATGTGCAAATGTATCTGGCGAATAAAAAACGATTCTGATTCATGTTAAAGCCCTGCCCACAGTGTTTGTCAATCATGTTAAAGCCCCGCCCACAGTGTTTTTCAGTCATGTTAAAGCTCCGCCCACAGTCTTAATTGTCTGCAGGTGTTTCATAGTGCCAGGAGCACTGTTGCCATGGTGATGAGCAGTGGCGGGAACTTCAAAGGGCAGACTCATAGACAGCTCCACACTCTGTTACATGGAAAAAATAGGTGTGAACATACTGCCGAACTACTGCCATTTTTGGTAAAAGTGTAAATAATTGGTGAAAACAAAGTTGATGATGAGTGACAGGAGGGTGTGAGGAACAAGTACATGTACTTTTTATGTGTGTACTGTGAAAAATAAGTGAGTTAGAACAATTTGAAAAACACTGAACTCAACATGAGACAGAAATGATTTTTCCAATAGAAGTCTATTGACTATTTCACATTTGATAAAAACTCCGTGCATGGTAACCTGACATAACATCTGTTCAGACCAGTCCACACATTTTAGTTTCTAAATTTTGGCAGGGGATGCTTGGGACGTTTTACGTGTTTCTGTAGTTGATTGTGTTTTCTGTAAAGCCCTGTGAGATGACTGTTGTGATTTGGTAGTTTATAAATAACATTGAATTGACATGTTTTGGTCCATTTACAGCTGGAGGGGCCCGCATTTTTTCCCCAAAGTTGTTTGTATCATAAAATGTAATATGACGAACAATATGCAAGTGTTTACTGTGAATGGAATGTTCAGATGGGGGGGCGGGGGATTAGGGTTGTAGCTCAGCCTTCACTGTGCCCACTTCGTGCGCTGCTTCGGCCACGTGTGCAGCACGAATATTTACATTGCATAACGGGTGGGGATTTATGACGATTAATGCAACGGTTGCAGACAATTGTATAAAAGGACAAAATGTGAAAAAGCTGGACACTTGACAGACGGCCGGACAGATGGTCACCCTAGTGGGGGCTACTGTGACTAGACTGTTCAGATGGGGGCGGGGCTGACTGAAAGTCTGCCCCTGTTTGAAGATAAACACAAAAAGTCAGAATTGCCTTAGTTTCACTTTTATTTTATTTTTCTTCTACATTAAAAACTGATCCAACTAAAAGAGTGAAAAAGTTTCTGCTCGGACAAAAGAAAAATACACAAAAATAAGAACAAAAGTGCAGAAGAAAACCTCATCTGCATTTAAACATCTGATAGAAAAGCACTTTATGGAGGGGGACTCCGCCCCCTCCGCTTGCATTGATAAAAGTTTGTACCTTCTGTACATCTCAAGGCATCAGTTTTCTCACAGGAAACTCACTCCCATCTTTATTTTTTACATAAATATTCACAAGATAAAAAACACATGATTTGTTTTCTCCAGTCACAGCAGTTATGCTAACTGTTAGCATAACTACTTCTGTTGTCAAACAATAGTGGTTTAAAGCAGATCTACCTGTTAGCTGATAGCATAATTGCTAGCTAGCTGTTAGCATAACTGATAGCTAGCTAGCTGTTAGCATAACTGCTTCTGTTGTCAAACAATAGTGGAGTTTAAAGCAGGTGGCTAACTGTTAGCGTAACTCTTAATTAGCTGTTAGCATAACCATTAGCCAATTGTTAGCATAACCATCAACTAACTGCTAGCACAACTGTTAGCATTACCATAAGTTAACAATTAGTATAACCATTAACTAATTGCTAGCATTACCATTAGCTAACACTTAGCATACCCATTAACTAACTGCTAGCATAACTGTTAGCATTACCATTAGCTAACAGTTAACATAACCATTAACTAACTGCTGGCATGACTGTTAGCATTACCATTAGCTAACAGTATAATTATTAACTAACTGCTACTATACCCATTAGCATAACCGTTAGCTAATTGTATGTATCTGTGTTTCGACACTGGATCTAAATCCCTACAATTAACACTCTCTTCAATGGTTTCCTCCATAGGGACAGTCTCCATAGTTACTTCCTGCCCTCCAGCTAAAATCGCAACATCATCATAGTCATGTGACTGAAACCGATCTATTGTTCCCAATTAATTCAGTGGTTTATTTTCCACAGACATAGCATTAGTGGAATGTAGCTAATCCTCCCGGTCTAGTTATAATCTTTAACATAAACAACGTATTCAACACGTATTCAGTGACAAACACATAGATTCAATTATTTCGTAACTCGACACATTAAAATTTAATCGCATCTTTTTTCACCAGACACTGGTCACATTCACAAAAAACTTTATCCATCTTCAGGTTTTGTGAAATAATTGAGAGTAAAAATATTTGTTGTAAAAGATAGCATTCCAGAGGCATGCTAAGGTTAGCATGTTAAACAGTTCATTAGCAACAAGAGAATGTGGTCATGCTAACTGGTTTAACTGGCTTGCTAACGTCATACATGCACGCCTCCCACATGTCAATGATGCGTCAAACATCACATGACTGATCTGACCACTGCTCAGTTTTGGAAAATCTGAGAAACATGCATATGTGCTCTACGTTAGCACGTTGACAATGATTAGTGTTAGCATTTTGGCCTTTACAATGTTAGCATGTTGACAACGTTTAGTCTTAGCATGTTGACAATGTTTACAATGTTAGCATATTGACGACCTTTACAATATTAAGGACGTTCCGAGTGTTAGCATGCTTTGTTAGAATTAATTTTGACATTGACTGAAACGGCAGACATTCAGTCTTTCGATTCACATCATAAACTTTTGAAAAATGTCCCGCTCTTAAGAGAATAAACATCCAAAAATTTTATTTTTCTAGAACTTTGTTGCTAAAAATGTGTGGATGTTTAGCTTAGCTTAGCTTGACTGCTGCAGACGTGTGAAAAATGTCTGGTGAAAAAAACAAAGCAATTAAAATAAAACTAAAGGTTATTAGGAACATTTTGAAAATTAAGACACATTTTCAAAGTAAAAGCAGGTTCAGTCTGTGGTTTCAAAATAAAATCAGGTTCGGTCTGTGGTTTCAAAATAAAATCAGGTTCAGTCTGTGGTTTCAAAATAAAAGCAGGTTCAGTCTGTGGTTTCAAAATAAAAGCAGGTTCAGTCTGTGGTTTCAAAATAAAAGCAGGTTCAGTCTGTGGTTTCAGTTTCTTTTCTCTGAACAAACAGAAGAAGTGATGGAAAAAAAGAAAAATGACCAAAAAATCTGCTTGTGCTGAAATATTTCAGTTTTTTCTCCTCGTTCTTTAAGAAACAAACCAACGACACAAAACATCGTCAGCTCTTCTGCTGCTTTTTGATTCTATCCAAACATTTCACTTTTTGATTCACAGCAGTTTTGAGCTAATATTTTCAGAGCTTTGGGAACAAAAGCTTCACTTATTTAACCCTCTGTGGGACAAACTCATTTATAAATAAGATTTAAAAAGCCCTTTTAAAACCAGTGTTCCCAGAATGCCTGCTGTTCAACACTGGGACTGAGTTTTATTTAACTTTTTAATGTATTATGTTTTGACCTCAGTTGATCTTTCTTAACTGGTTGAATGTGGTGACTTATTTATTGCCTGTTTTTTATACTGAGGTTAACCTAGGAGTACACCGTTTAATTTATTTTGTATTTTTTACCGAGAAATGACAAATAAATTGAATCGAATTGAATTAAAAGAAAATATTTTCATAATTTAATGGAGATGTTTTGAACTAAATCAAAGACAAAAATGTGGAAATATCATTAATTACAGATTATTATCATATTATTTTACTGGAAATAAAATCAGACTGAATGAGAGCCCTGCCCCAATGAGCCCTGCCCTAATGGGATAAAATAACTTAGAAATAACCCTAACCCAAACTAAAGGTCAAAGGTCATTTATGTAAAGTGAGCAGAGGACATTTCAAATCAAAGGTCATTCATTAATATTTTTTATTCATTTCCCACAGAGAGTTAAAAATATTTCAATGTTGTGACGTTGCATCGACAGAAAAATGTTCACGAGAATAAACTGGAATTTTTTTACAGAATTTTATGAGATAAAACTCTCATTACAAGATGATGAAATCTTTTCAGATTTTTGTGCTTCCGGGTTCAAGTTTTGTTCAAATTTATTTGCCCGACAAAATGTTTTACATTCGTTTAAAAAATTCTTTAAGTGAATTTCTTTAAGAAAACTTCAACTCTGACCTGACACCCACTTTCACATTGTTTTTTCTTTTTTTAAAAAAGGTCTTTTTTTTAACATATTTAAAGATGTCGTCCAATTAGGAATTAATCAATAACATTATTGATCCTGTAACTGTCATTTTATAAATGGTCATTTACTGTTAAAATAAGCATAAAAATATATAAACTGATGTGTTCTACCATTAAAATAATAACTGATCGGTCCAAACCCAAAACAGGGGTCTGAATATGTGGCCTGAGGGCCAAATGTGGACCGTCAATGATTCCAATGCGGCCCGTGGGATGAAGAACATAACCTGTTAATGACTTCATTTTGCCTTTTTATCTGATCATTTAGATTTTTTATTTCTTGCACTAAAGGGGTTGCACTAAAACAATGACATAAATGTGTAGTACTAGTCATTATTTATAGGTTATTATGTTTTCATTTTACTGGTCTGTCCATTGGACATGAAATCAGACTGAATGTGTGTCAGTGACTCCTGGTGTTGAACTTCATTTTCTATAGTGTTTGTTTAAAGTCAAACTTTTTCCTTAATGTTCAAACAAATATTTCAGTCTAAAGTGTTTAAAGCAGCAGATTTTTACCAAAAATCGTTGTGTCTCCTTCGGGTCTTCGAAAGCATCCTGTGTCCTTGTACGTTCTGGTTCTGGTCCAACACAAAATCCAGTCCAGTTTAACTGTTGTTTCTTTAATGTCTGGGGTGATTCTCTGAACTGGGTGCACATGAGAACAAGTTCAAGCTTCAACCTCATAATAAAGACTCAACCCCATAACAGTGTTTTCTTGTTATGGGGTTGAATGTTACGGGGTTGAAGATTTTAGTTCAAAATAGCCACAGATCTAGCTTAGCCTAGCAGCACTATCCCTATTAAAAAAAATTAGTCAGTAACCAGTTTTTTCTGCTAAAATAATCATTTTTCTGTCGACTTTCACCTTAATATAAGAAATATGAAAACAAATATTTGAATTACCTCCATGAAGGAGGGTATATTTTACTTCACATTTGTTTGTTAACTTTGCAAACCAGTGATTTGCAAAGTTCTGTCGCGTTAACGGTTTGTGTGTTCGTACACATTTCCTCTGTTCTCACTCTAGCGTCGCCAATTATTGATGGATCATTCGAAAATTTATCATGTACAAGGAGACAGAAGAAAGATGAAACAGTATTTTAACTGCATCTACTACTTATGGTCTGACGCCATATTGGATTTTCGTGTCGTCACAGCAGAGATTTGTCGTTTTCAACATGTATTGATGATTTAACATGATAATGATGATAATGATTTAACATGATAATGATGATAATGATTTAACATGATAATGATGATAATGATTTAACATGATAATGATGATAATGATTTAACATGATAATGATGATAATGATTTAACATGATAATGATGATAATGATGATCATTTTACATCATAATGATGATAATGATGGATTTGTGATTTGACAAGATCACAGATTTAATATGATTCCTGAAGTTACTCCTCTGAGTGGATTTATAGTTTGTTTGTTTGTTTGTTTGTCAGTAAGATAACTCAAAAGTTATGGACAGATTCTGATGAAACTTTCAGAGATGATTGATAATGTGTCAACAAAGAAACCATTACATGTTGATCTCTAAAGGTCAAAGGTCAAGGTGACAGTGAAGGTCAACAGTTCAAACACATCAGTGGTGATATCTCAGAATCCAGACCAGATAGTATCAGCTGTTTTTTTCCTTCACTTCGTCTGACCTTCTGACCTCAGATGAGATAACACCCATAGGCTCCATGACGTCACGTAAAGACGTCACGTGACGTCACGTAAAGACGTCACATGACGTGGCACCAATGGTATATTTGGTAAATGTATGACCTTTAACCTTAAAGCAGGTTATTGACATATTTAGGTAAATCAGACAATATCTTGTGCTTCATATTTAACATTAGATCTAACATGTGACATTTGGTCGTTGTGCGACGTCACACAGAGTGACGTCATACGTGGTCGAATATTGAAATGGACATATGTGAAAAACAGGAGCCAGGATTTCTGGGAATGTTTTTAAATGCTCTAAGGGATTGTTAATGATCCATAAAATAAATGGTTAGTGAACACAGAACACTAGTTTATAAAGACGTTCTGAACATCCAGATCCAAACCTTGGCAGATTTAATGTGTTAGCGTTAGCGTTAGCGTTAGCACAGACTGGTGCTGCTTCACTGAGGTCTGAACTCTACCACTGATCTAATTATTTATAAAATAACACTATTTAATCTTCTACCCTTTTATTGTTCAACCCGTAACAGGATATCAATTATGGCCAACATCCTGTACACCCTGGAAGTGACATCACTGAAGTCTTTTCCCACTCTAACCATAAACACAGCTCAGTATTATCATGTACTTTATCTATATTTCATTGACATTGTCCAGCGCAACCTATCAACCCTGTTACAAGCATAAGTTATATTTAGTTGTCTGGGAATTGTTTTGGAAAAGTTTATAAATGTTTTGTTTTCCACGTTTTCTAATTCTCCATACCCTAGCTAATGTGGATCTGTGGCTATTTTTACCGAACATTTTCAACCACATAACAGGATATCAATCACTCCGTTTTAAAAATAATGGTTAGTCCAACTTCCTGCACACCCATGAAGTGACATCACTGAAGTCTTTTCCCACTTTAACAGTAAACACAGCTCAGTATTACAATAGTCAGATTGAAATTTTTGACCTCAACCTGTCAACCCCGTTACAAACATAAATTATATTGGATTATACTCATTGTGGACATGCTCAGTTGGCTGAACTCTACGCCTCAGAAACCCTGAAAATATGTGAAAATATAATATTTTAAATCAGTTTGTGTTCTAATGTAAAAACACCTGGAAATGTTGAGGTCAAAGGGCACCGAGTTCAGAAAATCACCCTTAGGTGACTGCTTAAATTAACTTGCACCAATCGCTGGAATTTCCCAGCTGCACCTGAAGGCAACAGAGAAAAAAAACACTGCAAGCCCTGCCCATGGCTCCACCCACTCCTCTGTCAGTTCATCAGAGTGGAATCGAACGGCGTAGACCACGTCCGAAGAATCCGTTGCTGAAGGAGAAAAAAAAGAACGTCCGACAGAGCCGGTCTCCATGGTGACAGCGTCTCACATGATGCCGTTGGTGACGTACTGGAAGGAGTCGTAGAGTTTGGTGGTGATGGAGCGCATCGAGCCATCCACCAACTGTTCCAACAGCATCTGCAGCTGCTCCTCTGTCAGGCTCATGTGGAAACGCTCCTTCAGCCCCCGGATGGTGCTGCTGCCATGGAAACAAGGCAGATGAGAACCTGAGGGAAACAAGGCAGATGAGAACCTGAGGGAAACAAGGCAGATGAGAACCTGAGGGAAACAAGGCAGATGAGAACCTGAAGGAAACAAGGCAGATGAGAACCTGAAGGAAACAAGGCAGATGAGAACCTGAGGGAAACAAGGCAGATGAGAACCTGAGGGAAACAAGGCAGATGAGAACCTGAAGGAAACAAGGCAGATGAGAACCTGAAGGAAACAAGGCAGATGAGAACCTGAAGGAAACAAGGCAGATGAGAACCTGAAGGAAACAAGGCAGATGAGAACCTGAGGGAAACAAGGCAGATGAGAACCTGAAGGAAACAAGGCAGATGAGAACCTGAAGGAAACAAGGCAGATGAGAACCTGAGGGAAACAAGGCAGATGAGAACCTGAAGGAAACAAGGCAGATGAGAACCTGAAGGAAACAAGGCAGATGGCTGGAGTTACTATAAGTCTAAGTTTGTTCCTCAACTGAAAAAAGCAAGAACGAGTCAAACATGTCACATGTTGGTCCAGAGACAGAGTCTGGTCCACAGTGACCATCGATGTATGAAAACCTAGATGATCCAGTATGTGGGACCTGCAGAGCAGGTATAGAGGAGACATCCAACTGACCTGAGCCATACATTTAAAATGTGTCACAGTTGACACATCAGGGGTTAAAGGGTTAATAAAGTTTGACTGACTGATCTGACTGTTGTTTCAGTTAATGCACTCTATCGTCCAGTGGACGCTACCGTCCAGTGGACTCTACCGTCCAGTGGACGCTACCGTCCAGTGGACTCTACCGTCCAGTGGACGCTACCGTCCAGTGGACTCTACCGTCCAGTGGACTCTACCGTCCAGTGGACTCTACCGTCCAGTGGACTCTACCGTCCAGTGGACGCTATCGTCCAGTTGACTCTACCGTCCAGTGGACGCTATCGTCCAGTTGACTTTATCGTCCAGTTGACTTTATCGTCCAGTGGACGCTATCGTCCAGTTGACTTTATCGTCCAGTTGACTTTATCGTCCAGTTGACTTTATCGTCCAGTTGACTTTATCGTCCAGTTGACTTTATCGTCCAGTGGACGCTATCGTCCAGTGGACGCTATCGTCCAGTTGACTTTATCGTCCAGTTGACTCTACCGTCCAGTGGACGCTATCGTCCAGTTGACTTTATATATGAAAATAAATAAATAAATAAGCTGTTCATTAATGGATCAGAAAATGTGATAAAAAAACATAAAAGAGGATTTAACACATGAACATGAGTGTGTTTACTGGAAAGTTTTGGACATGGACGTGTGTGGGACAGATGTGTGTGTGGGACAGATGTGTGTGTGGGACAGATGTTACCTTGTGTCATGATCTCTACGATCTGCAGAACCTTCTCCATGTGTTTCCTGGCAGCGATCAAACCCTGAAGCATTAACATCTTATAGTAGATGAACATGTCCCCATGAAGACCCCCCATCACCTGAAACACACACACACTAGTCGATGAAAAATGATGAGATAAAAAGTCAAAAGTGTGTGATTAAAAAGGTCACATCTACTCCCCCCCTCAACACACACACACACACTAGTGGAAAAACTCACAGAATGTATCTGTCTTTTCAAATTAAAAGCCATCAGGTTTTACTCACATCCACGAACTCTGAGGTGAGTTTGAAGGCAGATGTTTCAAAGCCCAGGTTTCGTGGAGAACTGGACAAGATGAAACCGAAGTCGATGTGGATTATGTGTCCTTCTGAGTCCAGCAGGATGTTCCCATTATGTCTGTGGACACACGTTAGCTTAGCTGTTAGCATGTTCCGTTGGGTCTGTGTACACACATTAGCTTAGCAGTTAGCATGTTCCCCTTGTGTCTGTGGACACACATTAGCTTAGCTGTTAGCATGTTCCCGTTGTGTCTGTGGACACACATTAGCTTAGCTGTTAGCATGTTCCCCTTGTGTCTGTGGACACACATTAGCTTAGCTGTTAGCATGTTCCTGTTGTAATCAAGCTCATTATGTTAATATTTTAGCTTCAGTGGGAATTTTTGGGGATTGGTTAAACTATATATTTTTATAAAGGTTATGGTTTATAGAATCAGAAAATCAATGTTTGCATTTGTCCAGATGTTTATATGGCGGCCATGTTGATTAATTAAAAAATGGCCACCATTAAACTGGAATTTGGAACATGTCAAACTGTGAACAAGTTAAAATGTTGGTTTTAACTGTTAAAGCCACGTTTTAAGGCTCAGGGAATCCAATGGTACTACTGTACCTTCTGGACTATAAGGAGTCATTCCACTAAAACCACTTTTGTCCTTTTGGAATCTGATGGCTCACCCAGCGTTACCAACACATGCTCCTTAGACAGTGGTTTGTCACCCCCACTGGCTGCATACCTGGGGTTAAGCCCCTCCCCCATTGCAGCCAATCTGCAGTAGCATTAGCATTAGCATCTACTAGAGCAGACGGCGCCACAGTAGCTGCTGCACAAACTGTAAAAAACTGTTGGATCAAACTGGTTCATGTGTCTCTGTGGAAATAAAGACTGTTTTTTTACTGCACGTTTTCAAAACAAGTGACGTCACCAAACCTAGCTGGATGTTACTCTGGGATGGTAAACACACACAGAGCCAGAGGGGAGGGGGGAGTGTTCCTTCACACATTCTGAGCCAATCACAGACGCCTCATCAGCGCGTCATGGACATGTATGAGGAAGTAGAAGTAAACTGTGTTGTTCCACCTCCAGTCATTTTTCTACCGTGAAAAAAACAACTGGAAACAAAACAATCTGAACGTTTTCATAAATAGAACCAACACACAATGAATTCAATAACAATGAAGAACAACAATATTAATAAATAAGCATAGAATGAGTCCTTTAATAAAGTTAATAATAAATAAGCATAGAATCACTGGCTGTGTCCTACAATCAGGTCTTAAAAACCCAGATTCCAAAGTTCAGTTCCATAGACTCATCACCCCACCCCCCAAGGACATATTAGTGTTTTCAGTAGTAAGCAATGTCATCCTACAGTACGTATAAAAAGGTACATTTGTGAACCACCGGGTCTCTTTGACCCGAAGGACCACACAAGGGTTAATAAAGTTAATATTAATAAATAAGCATAGAATGAGTCCTTTAAGTGAAGTCAAAATCATCACTTTTTATCTGATCATTTAGGCTGAGGCTGTATCCACCTGTCTGTCTCTCACCTGTCTTTCACCTGTAACAGGTAACAGATGAGGCTGTATCCAGCGCAGCTCTGGACAAAGTTTCTCTGTGCGCTGAGAAAAGCTTCAGTGGTGAAACTGCCGTGTTCCTGCAGGAAGTAGTCCAGCAGAGACAGCTGACTCTGTTTACGCACCTAAAACACAAACAAACATAAACAAGGTGATGGTGATGAGCAGTGGCGGGAACTTCAAAGGGCAGACTCATAGACAGCTCCACCCCGCCCACAGTATTTGTCAATCATGTTAAAGCCCCGCCCACAGTGTTTGTCAATCATGTTAAAGCCCCGCCCACAGTGTTTGTCAATCATGTTAAAGCTCCTCCCACAGTCTTAATTGTCTGCAGGTGTTTCATAGTGCCAGGAGCACTGTTGCCATGGTGATGAGCAGTGGCGGGAACTTCAAAGGGCAGACTCATAGACAGCTCCACACTCTGTTACATGGAAAAAATAGGTGTGAACATACTGCCGAACTACTGCCATTTTTGGTAAAAGTGTAAATAATTGGTGAAAACAAAGTTGATGATGAGTGACAGGAGGGTGTGAGGAACAAGTACATGTACTTTTTATGTGTGTACTGTGAAAAATAAGTGAGTTAGAACAATTTCAAAAACACTGAACTCAACATGAGACAGAAATGATTTTTCCAATAGAAGTCTATTGACAGAAATCCCTGACATCATCCCAAACAGGTTCCTGTCATTTCACTTTAAAAAGAGCTAGATCTTCAAACCCTGGTTTGTTTGAATTCTCACAACCATGGCAACATTTGTGGAAAAGATTGTTTGTCTACTATTTATGGTTTTGCCGTGAGGACGAGTTATTGAGACATTTTTCAGCTTCATTTTTTCTTCTCTCGTGCTCTAGCGATGACATCACCCACTGATAAAAAGTCAGATTTTGGTCTTTTCAGGGTGGATTTACTGAGTTCTCTATCGACAACCGTAAATCACACCCTCATGACAATCACATCCTAAAGACACCACAAAAATGACTGTGTTTGAAAGTTTAAATGAAGTCTGTGCCACAAAGTATGAAGAAGCAGGAGTGTTGGAAAAAAAGGTCCCATTAAGAATGAATGGAGTTTTATTTGGTATAATAATGCGAAATCCGTACGACATATTGGAATTATGAGACCATACCTGTAATTTTTGGGACAATCTGACAAATTTTTCCTATTTACTGCAAAAACTACGTTAACATGGTCCAATTCATTTCGGATGGACATTTTTGAGTGGTTTCCGTGAATCGCATTGTCAATCCTGATAGATAGCACATCTTTCCAGACCAGTTGGCATCAAACTTTTGGGTCTATTTACAGCAGTACGGGCCACATTTTGTATAAGTCATAATACTAATACTAATAATAATAAAATAACCTGATGAAAATCATCTGGTTGTTTCTCTACGCTCACACAACACCCGTAAGGTTCAGGTTTTCTTCAAAATGAAGGAGCCAATCAGTGCGGGTGGGCGGGGCTACCCTGTGGTGTTGTGTTTGGTGTGACATAAAGCAGAAGTGATGTCAGTGTAGTCTTTTCACATACACAACAATGACAGTGTGTGTTAACTATGAACTGGACTATTTCCAGTGTTTGTCGACCACATGTTCATTAACAGATGAACAGACGACGACTGTGGAAGAGTTTGTTAATTCAATTATGTTTTCACTCTTTTTTTTTTTTAAACTTTGTTTATCAAACCAAAAAATATTTCAGATGTTTTCTCAAGAATGTACTTTTTTCCCCTTTTCAACACAAAAAAATGTAAATATAAAAATAATATAGTCCTCCCAAACCCAAACATAAATAACAAACAAAAACAAACAAAAACCTACCCACACACATCAGTCAGCAAATGGTAAATATAAGATACATCCAAATTTGATACATAAACAAAACCAGAAAGTAAGTTCCAACGTCCGTCACTTTATAGTTAGGGTTAGGGTTAGGGTTAGGGTTAGGGTTAGGGTTAACCACTCAGAGAAACCACCAGTTTAGTTGAACATGGACTATGAATTGAAACACATTGTACAACAACTATTTGACGGTGTGTCACCAGTCAACATGTAAGTATTGGAGTCCTAAAAAACTTGAATCACAGGGTTTTCAACATACTCAAAAAAAGGTCCCCATATGTTCATAAACCCTCCACCTCTACCAGACATTGTTAATCTAATTTTTTCTAATTTAAGAAAATAGAGGACGTCTCTAATCCAACAGGTGTGTGAAGGTGTGTTGGTCATTTCCAGTTCAAAACGATCAGTCATCTAGCTCCACGGTTCTCAAACTGGGGTCCTCGGACCCCTAGGGGGACGTGGCGCATGTCCAGGGGGTACGCGAAATTATTCACAGTTTTGTTTTTTTTATTTTGTTTTGTTTGTTTTTTGCTGTTTTATTTTGAAATGCGGAAGTTTTATTTTGTAGCGAGCGGGCGGAAGTAACAGCGCTGTTTGACGCTAGCTTGACTAAATTGAGACGGAGCGAGTCACAGGCTATTTTTAGCCACCCTGCAGCGAACATGGATCGATTTTTGTGTCCGCCAAGTTCCTCAAGAAGTGGTAAAAGAAATGACAATGAAAATGACAATGACAAAAACAAACGCCCTAACCCTAAAAAGAGAAAGTACATTGATAGTTATATTGAGTTTGACAAGATCATCCCTCTCATTAAGTCTCTGTCTGTCTGTCTGTCTGTCTGTCTGTCTGTCTGTCTGTCTGTCTGTCTGTCTGTCTGTCACACAGACACACACGGTTTTGTGTGTCTTTTGTTCCGTTTATTATTTTAAAATTATTTAAAATTGTTGTTTCTGAAGTGTTCATTTATATTATAATACCTGAAAATGTGGCTGGTTTGCACAAAAGCACTATTAAAAAAGGTTATCATTGTTTCATAATAATCATTGTTGAAGTGGTTTTTTATCATTTTCAGTATCGCCAGGATGAGGGGGGACATGGAAAAATGTCACCCCTCCAAGGGGGACCTGGGCCAAAAAAAGTTTGAGAACTCCTGGACTAGCTAGTAGAGTGGTAACGGCTAGAACATCTGTCTTAGATTTTGGGATTAAGACCAGAGAGTACGTATCCCTAAGAGAGGGGCAGATCCCAAATATTGCAGTGATTGTATTAGGTTCGACTCTTTCACCAATTATTTCTAAAAAGTGACAAAGATCTGTAACCAATAACTACTGAATGATGGACAGCTCCAAACATGTGCATTGGACAGTTGACATGTGTCCCAGGTATCAGTTCTACCATCATATGAGCCAGTCTAGCTTTAGTACAATAGACACCATGGACCAGTTTACATTGAATGAGCTCATGCCTGGGACAGATGGAACATTTATGGATTGGCTTTAATATTTCTGTCCAGATATCTGGTTAAAAAGTCACCCTGAAGTCTTCTTCACATGCAGTTTTATGGAGTTTAGAGGTTTAGAATGAAGGAGACTAATATTATTGGAAATGTAAGATATGGAACTTTTAGGTATTTTTAATGGAGTAAAAAAAAAACATCAAGGGCTGTGTCCTCTGGTAAGGTGGGACACCCAGGGAATGTAGAATGAACTAAACTACAGACCTGTAAATACCTAAAAAAAGTGCTGCTGAGCCAGTGAAAAACTTTACACAACTTCCTGAAATGACAATGGATGAAAACAATAGATGAAGACTGTATGGGGACAATGGCTGGAAACAATAGATGAAGACTGTATGGGGACAATAGATGAAAACAATAGATGAAGACTGTATGGGGACAATGGCTGGAAACAATAGATGAAGACTGTATGGGGACAATGGCTGGAAACAATAGATGAAGACTGTATGGGGACAATGGCTGGAAACAATAGATGAAGACTGTATGGGGACAATGGCTGGAAACAATAGATGAAGACTGTATGGGGACAATAGATGAAAACAATAGATGAAGACTGTATGGGGACAATGGCTGGAAACAATAGATGAAGACTGTATGGGGACAATGGCTGGAAACAATAGATGAAGACTGTATGGGGACAATGGCTGGAAACAATAGATGAAGACTGTATGGGGACAATGGATGAAAAGCCACCAGAGGTCTGCACTGTCAGAGTGATTTTTATAGTCAAGTTATTAAATGAGTCGGAATAAACCGGAATGTTGTAATTGTGCTTCACACTTATTCCGAGTGCTGCTGTCACTAACGGTCGTCTTGTTTTTGGAATTGTAATGTTCGACACTTTAGTTAAAAACTGAAACACCGTTCCTTCATAAATATAGTCAAGTCAGACACTGTTAGAAAGATGAGAATGTCCAGAATCATTTCAGACCTGTCAATCAAACTGGTGCTCACAGACAGAAAGGTAACAGCTGTTAGCTCAGTTAGCTCCTCAGCTAACGTGAGGCTAACATATCAACATTAGCTGTTCTGCTCCAGTATCAGTAAAGCAGGACAAGACGACCAACCACCTCAAACACCAGGATGAAGGAACAGAACCAAACAAACCCCTGAAAATGCACGTCCAAAAACACACACGCCTATAACGGACACTGAACACAACCCAGCTCCAGCAGGAAAAAGGAAAAAACTGCAGCCATCTGTTATCACGTTACTAAAGACACTATGGACTCATTTATGACACGGTAAAACATGACAGATTAAAAAAAAAAGATCAATGATATTTTGAAGTGATTATATGAACAAACAACATTAATTATCAACTAAGCTTATTGTTCATAATAATCTATTTATTAATATATAATATTACACTTGATAAAGGGCAAAATTAATAGTTTAACAATAGTTAAATATTTTGTTATGAAAATTGCAAGTATGTAAATATTGGGTTTGAGTTGAATAAAAATTTAACTGCAGAGAATCGTGATATCAATGTTTATCAAGAAAACCGTGATATAAATTTTTTCCAGAATTGTGCAGCTCTAATACATAGTTAAATTCTCAGCCTCATTTCCACTGGTGAGGAAATCCACTTTCAACAAAGTCCATTTCCCATGATCCTTTGTGTTTTGTAAGCTCACCTGGTGCAGAGAAACAGCATTGAGGACGGGTTCGATCATCCCGCTGTCAGACGACATCACCAGGATCTTGTATGGTTTGATCCACAGCGGGACGTGTTCCTGCTGCCAGATGGACTGAAACACATCACACGACTGACGTTAGCTTCCTGTCACACGACTGACATTAGCTTCCTGTCACACGACTGACATTAGCTTCCTGTCACATGACTAACGTTAGCTTCCTGTCACACGACTGACATTAGCTTCCTGTCACATGACTAACGTTAGCTTCCTGTCACACGACTGACGTTAGCTTCCTGTCACACGACTGACATTAGCTTCCTGTCACATGACTAACGTTAGCTTCCTGTCACACGACTGATGTTAGCTTCCTGTCACATGACTAACGTTAGCTTCCTGTCACATGACTGACGTTAGCTTCCTGTCACACGACTGATGTTAGCTTCCTGTCACATGACCACAGGCAGGGCCGCTTGCTGCTATAGGCAAACTAGGCCAATGTTTATTTGTGTGCATGTGTGTGTTTCTACCTGCAGTTGTCGGAGCACCTGATAGGCCAGCAGCTCTTGTCTCAGGTCGTCCCCACATTTCACGATGACCGACTGCAGCCTCCAGTTTAGAAGGTGACCGTACGGGGACGCTTCTCGAATTCGCCTGAACGCAGAAAATCACGTCACAGAAAAGTTGACAACCACCAGGTTGGTGTTAGTTATGATATATTACATATTATATCTTAATATTTTTGCAGATGTTATGAATATTTGATCACATTTTTTGTTCATCATTTTTGTATATTTTATGGGAAATTTAAGAACACAAAACCCTAAACTGACAAAGTTGTGATGGTGACTAATCATAAGTTAATTCAAAGCAACATTGTTTTGTTTTAAAATGACTGGAGGTGGAACAACACAGTTTACTTCTACTTCCTCATACATGTCCATGACGCGCTGATGAGGCGTCTGTGATTGGCTCAGAATGTGTGAAGGAACACTCCCCCCTCCCCTCTGGCTCTGTGTGTGTTTACCATCCCAGAGTAACATCCAGCTAGGTTTGGTGACGTCACTTGTTTTGAAAACGTGCAGTAAAAAAACAGTCTTTATTTCCACAGAGACACATGAACCAGTTTGATCCAACAGTTTTTTACAGTTTGTGCAGCAGCTACTGTGGCGCCGTCTGCTCTAGTAGATGCTAATGCTAATGCTACTGCAGATTGGCTGCAATGGGGGAGGGGCTTAACCCCAGGTATGCAGCCAGTGGGGGTGACAAACCACTGTCTAAGGAGCATGTGTTGGTAACGCTGGGTGAGCCATCACCATGGTAACGCTGGGTGAGCCATCACCATGGTAACGCTGGGTGAGCCATCACCATGGTAACGCTGGGTGAGCCATCAGATTCCAATAGGACAAAAGTGGTTTTAGTGGAATGACTCCTTTAAGACATCAGATTTATTTTTCCCTCTCTATTTCCTTTATTTTAATTTAATTTTAGATTATTTTTCTTTTTTATTATTCAATTAATGAATTATTATTAATAATTAATTTCTTTATTTTTTGTCCAGTTCTTGTTCTGGTACTTTTCTTTAATGTTCATCTATAAATGAGTTTAAAACATTCAAACTGACCGGACTTTTTCCTCCCAGGGTTCTTTGAGGGCTACAGCTGATGGATCTTCGGGGTCTCTCCTAAATGAGGTCGGAGTGTGAGCTAGGTTTTCCGACAAACGCCGCCTGGTGGATGAAAAACAAACCGGGTCAAAGATCCATTTGTTATTACTAGTATCCATGGTAACGGCTACAACATCTTTATTCACATCTGCACTGACATGACTGTCTTCTATGCTAACTGCTAATGCTATATATGGCTAACCGCTAGTACTATATGTGGCTAACCACTAGTGCTAAAGGGAACACTCTGCCATAGCCTGCCTGCTAATGCTATATGTTATGGGTGTGAATCTTTCACTCATACAACGACATACATACATTCGAATCTCCATTCACAGACCATTATCCGATTCAGGGTGATTCAGAAAAATTAGTGAACGATTGAATGCGATTCGATATGATTCGAACCGATTCAGTTAAATCTGATTCAATATAAATTGACAATTTAACTGCAAGAACTTATTTTATTTTGTTACTAAGAAGGAAAAGAAACAAAAATAATTTCAAAACTATATCCTTTTGTTTATTTAGTGTCACAGAGACAATAGAGCAGGAACTCCTGAACAATATACCTGTAGATAAGTGATATTAATGATATATATATATATATATATATATATATATATATATATATATATATATATATATATATATATATATTCCTCTCGCCCCACCTGGGCGGTGTCTCCTTCAGACTCGGGTCCTCTACCAGAGGTCTGGGAGCCTGAGGGTTCTGTGCAGGATCTTAGCTGTTCCTAACAATGTTCTCTTTTGGACACAGATCTCTGATGTTGTTCCTGGTATCTGCTGGAGACATTGTCCCAGCTTGGGGGTCACTGCCCCTAGTGCTCCGATCACTACTGTATTTCTCTTCTCTTCTTCTTTCTTTCTCATGTTGCTATCACTGGGGACTGCTACATCCATCACCACCACTGTCTTCCATGTTTATCCACCACCACTATGTCAGGCTGATTGACCATCGCCATCTGGTCTGGATCTGGAAGTCCCACAGGATCTTGGCCTGTTTGTTCTCTGTCACCTTTGGGGGGGGTGTCCCATCTTGACCCTTGACCTCCAGTCCATACCTGGGTTTCCATTGTCCATTAATTACTGGACTTTGACCGTTAAAATTTGAGGGTGACCGAAATTTTCAAACCCTGCCGGTCAAAGTGACCGGTTGAAATATTCGTAGGAGCAAGAGACGAGGGAGCGCGTGAGAAAAATGGCGATAGAGTGAAAGTGTGTGTGTGAGAGAGAGAGAGAGTGGGGGGGGGGGCAGGTACTTTCAACCAATCAGCAATAGCAAATTAAGAACAGTGCAGGACAGTGACTACAAGCAATGCGATCACAGAGCATTCAAAACTCTAATATTCTATGACAAACTTAAATGGTGATGATGTTAAAATGACTTGTTTTAGGTGCTAAACACATATTAAAGAATAATAGGAATGATAAAGACAGAATTGTCCCGCGATGTGAGGAGTGATTTTTATGCTGAACTAAATATATAGTACTTGTTTATTCAGTGGCTATGCAAAGCTGCCACAGTAAAAAACAGCGGGAAAGGGTGAGCCAAGACAAGACTGGAGAAATGTCAAAGCAGGCGAATTTAAATAACTATTTCCTGAAAAAGGATCTTTGTCCGGTCATTATCAGAGCGCCGGCGGCGGAGGAGAAAGAAGCGGAGCTGAGAGCGGCGGGTGTCCGCAGAGCAGTGAGGTTAGCCCGGGTTGTGCTAGCACAGGGAGCCGCTGGAGCTGGAGCTGGGGTAGCACGAGAGCCACTCCGGCGGGCTTTCAGTCACCATACCCACTCAAAGTACCACTGGACCCCGGGAAACTTTGGAGGACGAGGCTGAGGAGTGTGAGCCCCACCAGCACCAGGACCAGGACCGAAGCCAAGAGCGACGTGGAATCCGAGTGTGTGAGTAGCTAACTGCAGGAGGGAGCTAACGTTAGCCCAAATTACGTGACGGAGACGTCCAGGTGCAGCACATAACAAGACTAATCTCGTCATCACGCAGGTGGGATCGTTCCCTCTTACATTCACGCCTAATCATGCCAAACACACGCAACCAAAAAGGGCAAACCGACGATGATGTGGTTACTGTTAAAGAAATGAAAGAAATGCTTGAACAAAACAAACAGCATTATGAAGACCTTCTAAAACGACAGGAATCCATATTTCAAAATTTCACTCAGATGTTAATGGAATCCTCCAACAAACGGATCGACTCGTTGGTGAGAGAAGTGCAAGAATTAAAGACCTCTCTTCAATTCTCACAAGCTGAAATTGATTCACTTAAAGCGTCAGCCAAAGATTCGAACAAGAACCCAACACCATCAGTAGAATCAGAGATGGCCAAAAAGGTTGATTACCTTGAGAATCAAAGCCGACGAAACAACATCATCATCGATGGTATTGAAGGAGATAATAACAGTGAATCCTGGGCTGACACCGAGGTTAAGGTTCGGGACATAATCACAAAGAATCTAAAGCTGGAAGCGAATGACATCGAGATTGAGAGGGCACACCGGAATGGTGCATTCAATAAGAATAACCCTCGACCGAGGCCAGTTGTTGTAAAACTGCTAAGGTACAAGGACAAACAGCTTATCCTAAACAAAGCAAGATCTCATCTAAAGAACACACACATGTACATTAATGAAGACTTCTCCGATGCAGTTAGAAAGAAGCGAGCAGAACTTCTCCCTGAGCTGAGAGCCGCTAGGAGTCGTGGAGAGTATGCCGTACTGAGCTATGACAGATTAGTCATCCGAAAGAATCAAAACCCGGACACTTAGATCATGATGTTCCTCTTGAAAGTTTTGTTCTTATGGTTGTATATTTATATGTATATCAATTATAACTATGTCTTCCACTACAATTGTTAATAGTAAACAAGGAACCCAAACATATTGTCCTCGCTGCAACAAGAAAGTGTGCTGTAGTGGGGAAAATGTAGTCTCCTGTACATGTTGTAAGAAACCATTCCATAAACAATGCACTCCTATTACTAAACATAGCCAACATTATTGGATATCTTGGATATGTTCTGACTGCTGTGTGCTCTTTCCTTTTTGCTACTTAGAAGATATTGACATTTTATCATGTATACACAGTACAAATGCTAGATTTGATTATACAAATAGGGTGTTTAATCCCTTTATATTGGATAATAAAAATGGGATGAAATATACAGACAACTGGGATCTGGATTCTAACTTTTTCAACAGTTCTTCAGTAATGAACTCAGCCAATAAATGTACATATTATTCTGAAGATTCTTTCAACAAAATGTGTGGAAAAAATGTATGTAATAGTGAATCTTTTTCCATTTTTCACCTAAATATTAGGAGTTTACCCCAAAATTATGACCACTTCACACATTTCATGTCTACACTTAAACATGATTTCTCCGTAATTGGTCTGACTGAGACGTGGCTTACGGAAGATATTTCACAGCTGTATGACTTACAAAATTACGTTTCACTTCACCACTGTAGGTCTAATAAAGTTGGTGGCGGAGTGTCCCTGTTTATTCGTGAAGATTTGGAATTTTTAGAAAGAAAAGACCTTAATTTAAATTCAGAACATGAAATTGAATCTCTTTTCATAGAAATCCCTACATCATTATCGAGTCCCTCAAAAAACATAATTCTGGGTTGTATTTACAGACCTCCTGCCACTGACATAAAAAGCTTTATTAGTCAACTTTCAGTTAGCCTAGACATCATTAACAAGGAAGGCAAATGTTGTTACCTACTAGGTGATTTTAATATTGATCTTCTTAAGAATGCCAATCATCAGCTAACAGCTGATTTTCTCAACACTCTATTTTCCTGTTGTACCTATCCAACCATTTCAAAGCCAACCCGAGTAACAAATAGGTCAGAAACACTAATTGATAACATTATGACAAACTCCCTGAATGATTCTTACATAACAGGTCTGTTTTTTACTGATATATCTGATCATTTTCCAATCTTTTATATTAAAGAATTGCTTACCAGAGATAAAATCAATTGTAATGAACGTACTCAACATAGATTTAATAGTATTAATAAAAATAAATTTGAAAGATTATTAAACGATGAAACTTGGGAGGGCATATATCAAAGTACCGATACTAATTCTGCTTTTACTTATTTCAGTAAAATCATTCATTCTCACTTCACAAAATGTTTTCCTTTAAAGACATGTAAACAGAACCATAAATTGGAGAACAGCAAACCATGGTTTACCACTGGTCTGTTAAAATCGTTAACTAGAAAAAACAAACTCTATAAGGTGTACACAAAGAGTCCAACTCCAACTACTTTAAAATGTTACAAAACGTATAGAAACAAGTACAACTCCCTTATTCATTTGTCTAAAAAGAAATATTACAACGAAAAGTTAAAAGCCGCATCCTCGGATATATCCAAAACCTGGAAAATAATCAACGAACTCCTTAACAGAAAAAAAACAAGTATTGTCATTCCTAATAAATTTCGTGATGGAGAGTCATACATAGATGGTCCACAAGACATTGTTAATAGATTCAACGATTTTTTTCACCAATATTGGGCCATCCCTTGCAAACAAAATCGAAAAGACTGATTGTTCCCCTTTGCAATATTTTGAATGTTCCTATCCACACACTAACTCTTTTGAAGAGCCAGATTCTACAGAGATTCACGATATTATCATAAATCTGAAAAATGCAGCTCCAGGTAATGACGAATTAAGTGCATCTTTGATAAAGCAAAATGTCTCCTCCCTTTTAGAACCAATTACTCATATTTTTAAGCTTTCTTTGTCAACTGGATCAGTACCAACAGAATTGAAAATGGCCAAAGTAATACCCCTATACAAAACCGGAGATCTTGACATATTTTCAAACTACAGACCTATATCAATCCTTCCTACGTTTTCAAAAATCTTAGAAAAATTAGTTTATAAAATAATTTTAAGTCACTTAGAAAAAAATATTCTTTATTCTCATCAATATGGATTTCGCAAAAAATATTCTACGTACATGCCCCTGTTATGCTTAACTGATAAAATAACCGAAGCGTTAGAAAACAACGAATACACCGTAGGCATATTTCTTGATCTTTCAAAAGCATTTGATACCGTTGACCACAGTTCATGAATGGCTTAAAGATTATCTTGCTAACAGAAAACAATATGTTACCAATGGCATTTACAAATCACAACATAACTCGATAACATGTGGCGTTCCGCAAGGATCCATCCTGGGACCCCTACTTTTTCTAATTTACATAAATGATTTAGCACAAGTATCTCAAAAATTATTTGCTCTTCTCTTTGCTGATGATACAAATCTATTCATGTCTCATAAAAATCTCAGCACGTTAGTAACTGCAATGAACGAAGAATTGGATAAAGTAAATAAGTGGTTTAAAACAAACAAATTGTCTTTAAATGTTAAGAAAACAAATTTAATAATATTTGCAGGTAAAAATAGAAATTACCCGAAGGAAAACGTACAAATATTCATAAACAACAACCTTATTACTCAAGTAACACACACCCGTTTTCTAGGGGTTTTAATAGATGCAAAATTAACATGGAAAAATCACATCGATCTTATTAGTAAAAAAATATCCAAGAACATTGGTATTATACGGAAAGTAGGAAATCTTTTATCTCCTAAAACATTTATCACTCTCTATTATAGTCTTATCTATCCTTACTTAAGTTATTGTAATACTATATGGGCAAGTACGTACACTACATCACTTAAAACGCTTTTTTTGCTTCAGAAACGATACATCAGGATAGCTTCAAAAGTTTCATTCACTTTCCCTACTGCACCATTGTTTAAAAAGCTCAAAATACTGTCCATAAATGACATAAATAAACTACAAACAAGTATTTTAATGTACAAGATAATGAATAAATGTCCTTGCCTTCCTGAAACCTTGTTAAACGACCCTTAAAATACGCGATCGTACCGTATTAAAAAAACTAACTGATGTCCGATATTGAGCTGAACTTAAGCGAGACGAAATTCTTATTTTGCCATTGATGATTATATAAAAAGTCAGAGGTCTGTAAATCTGATAGGATTCGCCATAGTGTCCTGTATTTCCCCTCACGGAGTTGGCAGCTCTATCTGTGTGTGTGTGTGTGTGTGTGTGTGTGTGTGTGAGAGAGAGAGTTCACTTTATTCTTCTATATTAGTGCTTAAATGCAGATATTGATCCTCCTCAGAGGTTGTCAGATTGTTCATAGCTTTTCTGTCTATTCCAATGGAGTCCATGAAATACACACAAATCTTGTCGTTGGTTACGTCGTCATATTCTCCTCCAGGTCTGCACCACATTCAGGTGGGGGATAATAACTCAAACTCCAGACAAAGTACCAAAACTATGTCCCCAGGACATTATAGCTCACAAAACGCTAGCAATCGAAGTCTGTTCGTATCTTCCGGACGGAAGTAGCTTACATATGTGGACAGTAATTGTGGCGCCCAGGGTTTGTGGTGTGAACTTGTCTATAAGGGCACTATTTCAGCTTTTTACTCATGTACAAGCATTCAGCTATCAGGACCAATCGTCTCCGTACACTAACAGCAGCGCTCAGCGATGAAGACATGATCAGCCTAAAGCAACCACTGGTTATCATTGCACAAGGCAGTGGAAAGCATGCATTGTAACATAGCCTAAGCCCTGTGCCTCGATAATAATTCCTTATTTATCACTTTAAGGTCAATACATTCTGATAGCCTATAATTGACCGGAATTTTAAACATTTCACCGGTAAATTGAAAACCAACTATATAAATATGCCTTACGTAAGGCATATATATATATATATATATATATATATATATATATATATATATATATATATATATATATATATATATATATATATATATATATATATATATATGAACAGACAAATGGTAATCATGAGGAGGCAGCTTGGAAGTCAGCCACAGGCAAATACCTACAGAGGGTAAGACAGGTCCTGAAAAGTCAACTGAACGGCAAAAATAAGATCCAGACCATTAACACCTATGCCCTGCCAGTAATCAGATACCCAGCTGGGATAATATCCTGGCCATTGGAAGAGATACAAGCCACTGATATCAAGACAAGGAAACTCCTTACCATGCATGGAGGGTTCCACCCCAAGTCCAGTGTCCTGAGGCTGTACACTAAGTGAAAGGAAGGGGGCCGAGGACTAGTAAGTGTCAGAACTACTGTCCAGGAGGAAACGGCGAACCTCCAGGAATACATCAAGAAAATGGCCCCCAATGACCAACTGCTAAGTGAATGCCTCAGGCAACAAAAGCCCAGTAAGGTCGAGGAACCAGAGGGGCTATCATGGAAGGACAAACCCTTGCATGGCGTGTACCATCGACAAATTGAGGAAGTGGCTGATATGGAAAAGACATACCAGTGGTTGGAAAAGGCTGGACTAAAGGACAGCACAGAGACACTACTCATGGCTGCACAAGAACAAGCCCTGAACACCAGAGCAATAGAGGCCGGGGTCTACCACATCAGACAGGACCCCAGGTGTAGGCTGTGTAGAGAAGCCCCTGAAACAGTCCAGCACATCACAGCAGGGTGTAAGATGGTGGCAGGTAAGGCATACATGGAGAGGCATAACCAGGTAGAGGACATACTGTACAGGAACATCTGTAAAGAGTATGGACTGGAGGTCCCAGGGTCAAGATGGGAGAACCCCCCAAAGGTGAGGCCAAGATCCTGTGGGACTTCCAGATCCAGACTGACAAAATGGTGATGGCCAATCAGCCTGACATAGTGGTGGTGGATAAACATGAGAAGACAGTGGTGGTGATAGATGTAGCAGTCCCCAGTGATAGCAACATGAGAAAGAAAGAACATGAGAAGAGAAGAGAAATACCAAGGGCTGAAAGAGGAGTTAGAGAAAATGTGGAGTGTGAAGGCAACAGTGGTACCAGTAGTGATGGGGGCACTAGGGGCAGTGACCCCCAAGCTGGGACAATGTCTCCAGCAGATACCAGGAACAACATCAGAGATCTGTGTCCAAAAGAGAACATTGTTAGGAACAACTAAGATCCTGCACAGAACCCTCAGGCTCCCAGAACTCTGGTAGAGGACCCGAGTCTGAAGGAGACACCGCCCAGGTGGGAGGGGCCTCTGGTAGAGGACCCGAGTCTGAAGGAGACACCGCCCAGGTGGGAGGGGCCTCTGGTAGAGGACCCGAGTCTGAAGGAGACACCGCCCAGGTGGGAGGGGCCTCTGGTAGAGGACCAGAGTCTGAAGGAGACACCGCCCAGGTGGGAGGGGCCTCTGGTAGAGGACCCGAGTCTGAAGGAGACACCGCCCAGGTGGGGCGAGAGGAACATTTTATATATATATATATGGTCTACAGATGATCAGACAGTCTACAGTCTGAGGTCTACAGACATTATTTAGACTAATCGTCACCCTGTGCTCTGTACCTATCACTTCCCTGTCATCAGTTGCCATTGCGTATTCTGACCTGATGTCTCCAGCGGCGATGAAAACGGGTTCTCTACTGTCCAGACTGGTGATGCTGTCCACTGAGAACTGACTGATGTTATCACTGCTGCTGGTCTGAGCCTCCGCCTGGAAACACCCACACACGCCAGGACACACCCACACACGCCAGGACACACCCACACACGCCAGGACACACCCACACACGCCAGGACACAGCCACACACGCCAGGACACACCCACACACGCCAGGACACACCCACACACGCCAGGACACACCCACACACGCCAGGACACACCCACACACGCCAGGACACAGCCACACACGCCAGGACACAGCCACACACGCCAGGACACAGCCACACACGCCAGGACACACCCACACACGCCAGGACACACCCACACACGCCAGGACACACCCACACACAATGCAACACGTTTAAGTAAAAAAAAAACAACAACACTAAAAAAAGAAAGGCACAATTCTAACCTGGGTCCAGGTCTGAATACAGGTTTGGTTCCAGGTCCAGTTTCCAGGTCATGTGACTCACCTCTACCTGCAGTTGTCCGATATCGTCGGTCGCCCAGGCCTCATCGTCGTTGTCATAGTTCTGGACGGTGGAGAAGCTTCCTGCTCTGTGTTCTGTCGTCATGGCCATCGTTCCGCCGCCGTTCGCCACCGCACCGCAGTCCAGGTTCTCTGCTGACCGAGCTGAACGGATCCTGGTCTCCGGGATCCGGATCGGAACAGGAGACGTCTCGAAACTCTCGCACTCCAGGACCTCCACGTAGATGATGTACGGCGCCTGAGAAAGAGGAGGAGTAGAGGAGGAGGAAGATTTTGTTATTTTAGTGATTTTTATTCATGTTGTTGATTATTACCTTCACCAAGGAGGTGATGTTTTTGTTTATTTGTTTAGACAACTCCAAAAGTTTGATGACATTTTCAGGGAAGGTTGGTACTGAGGAGATCATGTTCTCATGTTGTTCTTTCACCTCCTCTGTTCTCATGTTGTCTTACCTTGTCTTTGGAGTTGAGGACCACAGCCTGTGTGTGTGGGATCCTGCAGACGTGGTGTTGGTGTTCGGCCGTCGGCAGCCAAACTCTGGCCGGTAGTTTATGGTTCAGCAGCGACAGTTCAGAGATGAGTCGTTGAGTTTTCTGCTCTTTGGTCGGCAGCGTCGCCAGACGCTTCCCAATGCACAGAAGAGATTTAACGAATTCACGCTGAGGACGCAGACGCTCCGGCTGCCGAGAAAAAACACACACACACACACAGACAGACACACACACACACACACACACACACACAGACACACACACACACACACACACAGACACACACAGACAGACACACACACACACACACACACACAGACAGACACACACACACAGACAGACACACACACACACAGACAGACACACACACACACACACACACACACACGGACACAGACACACACACACACAGACACACACACACACAGACAGACACACACACACACACACACACACAGACACAGACACACACACACACAGACACACACACACACACACACACACACACACACAGACACACACACACACAGACACACACACACAGACACACACAGACACAGACAGACACAGACACACACACACACACACACACACACACTTGGATGAGCGACAATTATCTTTTATTGAACCCTGAAAAAACTGAAGTCGTTATAATTGGTCTTAAAAATGCCACAGACTCCCTAACTGACCAGATAGTTACTGTAGACAACTTAAGTGGAACACCCAGTGACACAGTTAAACATTTAGGAGTTTTATTTGATCCACATCTTTCATTCAAAGGGTCAGAGGTCAGGGCACATTAACCAAATATGCAGAAGAGCCTTTTTTCACTTGCACAACATTAGCCAAAATTAGGAATATTCTGTCTAAAAATGACCCCTGACCCTATCACCCCTGTGCTCCAAACCCTGACCCCTGACCCCTAACCCTATCACCCCTGTGCTCCAAACCCTGACCCCTAACCCTATCACCCCTGTGCTCCAAACCCTTCATTGGCTACCAGTTGAGTTTAGAATTAATTTTAAAATCCTCCTCCTTACATATAAAACCATTAATGGTATGGGTTAGGGTTAGGGGTCAGAGGTCAGGGGTTAATGGTATGGGCCCCTCTTATCTTAAAGATGATCTGGTTCCGTACCAGCCCAATAGAACCCTTTGTTCTCACAATGCAGGTTTATTGAAAGTTCCTAGGGTTTGTAAAAGTACAGTAGGAGCTGGAGCCTTTAGTTACCATGGTTACTGTCTTATGGAGCTAGAGCCTTTAGTTACCATGGTTACTGTCTGATGGAATCATCTTCATTTAATATTAAAGAGGTCGACACAGTCTCTACATTTTAAATTAGGTTGAAAACATTCGTGTTTGATAAAAACTATGGTCAGGTTAGTTAAAAACAGACTGAAGTCACAGTTCAGTCTAAGCTGAGTTCTCTCTCTCTCTGTTTCTGTCATTTTTATAACCTATCTTTCATACCAAGTCTGTTCATGGCTCGTCACCTTGTGTCCCCTTTCCCCCCTCCCCCCCTGGGGGGAGTGGTGGCTCTCCTGACAGTGTCTGCGTGGGAGCCATGGACGACAGGATCTGCAGTGACTCGCCTGTGCCGACCTGTGACCCCAGACCCTCTCCCTTGCTAGTGTCTGGACCTGCCCCCCCCCCGCCTTCATTTATAAATAAACATTCATCTATAGCAGCCATGGGTAAACTATTCCCAAAGGGCCGGTGTCGCTGCAGGTTTTGTTCCAACAGCAGCAGCACACCAGACTTGATTCAATTAATCAACTGATCTCAGCCTTCAGAACGTTGATTGGTCAAACTGTCAACTCTTGGTTGGTTGGAACAAAAACCTGCAGCTACACCAGCCCTTTGTGGTCTGGTCTATAGTCCGTCCTTCAGTGTGGTTCTCCTCAAGACTTCTTTTTCACTCTGGGTTTGGAAGTTTTTTCTTGCAGAGAAGGAGGGTGTAAGGACAGGGGGGGGGAGCTAAAGACAGAAGGAGGGTGTAAGGACAGGGGGAGGAGCTAAAGACAGAAGGAGGGTGTAAGGACAGGGGGAGGAGCTAAAGACAGAAGGAGGGTGTAAGGACAGGGGGAGGAGCTAAAGACAGAAGGAGGGTGTAAGGACAGGGGGAGGAGCTAAAGACAGATGGAGGATGTAAGGACAGGGGGAGGAGCTAAAGACAGAAGGAGGGTGTAAGGACAGGGGGAGGAGCTAAAGACAGAAGGAGGGTGTAAGGACAGGGGGAGGAGCTAAAGACAGAAGGAGGGTGTAAGGACAGGGGGAGGAGCTAAAGACAGAAGGAGGGTGTAAGGACAGGGGGAGGAGCTAAAGACAGAAGGAGGGTGTAAGGACAGGGGGGGGGAGCTAAAGACAGAAGGAGGGTGTAAGGACAGGGGGGGGGAGCTAAAGACAGAAGGAGGGTGTAAGGACAGGGGGAGGAGCTAAAGACAGAAGGAGGGTGTAAGGACAGGGGGAGGAGCTAAAGACAGAAGGAGGGTGTAAGGACAGGGGGAGGAGCTAAAGACAGAAGGAGGGTGTAAGGACAGGGGGAGGAGCTAAAGACAGATGGAGGATGTAAGGACAGGGGGAGGAGCTAAAGACAGAAGGAGGGTGTAAGGACAGGGGGAGGAGCTAAAGACAGAAGGAGGGTGTAAGGACAGGGGGAGGAGCTAAAGACAGAAGGAGGGTGTAAGGACAGGGGGAGGAGCTAAAGACAGAAGGAGGGTGTAAGGACAGGGGGAGGGTCTTTTCATATATCTCTGTAGTTGATTGTGTTTCTGTAAAACCCTGTGAGACGACTTTGTTGTGATTTGAGGCTTTCTAAATAAAATTTAATTGAATGAATCAAACACTTATTACGTTTACACGATGGTTTTTAATTCACTATTATTTATTCTGAAGAAAATGATTCAGAATTAAATCTATTTCCTTCCTGTTTACATGGACGTGTTAATTCTAAATAAAGGTTTCCATGGAAACAGGTGTATTGTGCTCTAGTTAATTGGTCTTTCAGAAGTGGAGGTGCAGAGGGTTCTGATTGGACAGAATGAGCGCTTAATGTCTGGAAGAAAACCATGGAGTCCACTTCCTGTTTTAACCTTTATTCTGAATTAAACAAGAATAAAAAAACTCACGTAAACAGGTCTAATGCTTTAAAAGACTTGAATAAACATTTATAGTTTCACTCAAACACATTTTTATTGGCCTTATCGTCACTGTTTCCACCAGTTCTATTGATCACATGATGATGAAATGCCTGGAGAAGTTTTTTTTGATCCGTATAATTTTTTTCACCTCCTGTAAAAGACTTTTTTTTTTGCTTGTATAATTATTTTTTGCCTATAGGTTTTTTTGCCTATATTATTATTTAGAAAAAAATTATCCATGTTGAATTATTATTTATTTTATTTGCCTGTAATATTTGTGTCCAGCAGGGGGCTCCACAGCTCCTCCAGACCATCCAAACACAGCTCATAACTCCCATGGCCTCCTGTTTCCATGGCGATAGCAGCCCGAGTGGAGCTGTTGATGCTGTGTTCACTGACGCCCAGTTTTCCATACTTTAACTCCCAGTTTTCCGTACTTTAACTCCCAGTTTTCCGTACTTTAACTCCCAGTTTTCCGTACTTTAACTCCCAGTTTTCCGTACTTTAACTCCCAGTTTTCCGTACTTTAACTCCCAGTTTTCCGTACTTTAACTCCCAGTTTTCCGTACTTTAACTCCCAGTTTTCCATACTTTAACTCCCAGTTTTCCGTACTTTAACTCCCAGTTTTCCATACTTTAACTCCCAGTTTTCCGTACTTTCTTGCTGTGTCTCCGACACTCTGTCCTGTTGTTGTTTGTAAACCAACCCTCCTAAGTCTGACTTCCTTTCCCGTCTGTTGCCATGGCAACCAGCAGCGGACGGGGAGGAGTCAGATGTCTCTTCTCTATTTTAGTTTGTCCTGTGACCTGATCTGACAGAGCGTCTTTGTGTGTAAATTATTGATTGATCAGAGGAAGCGACTCAGTCCTTAAAAAAACTGTCTGAAGCAAAGAAAGAAAAAAAGAGAAACAGCTGATTTTCGTTAAATTCAGTTAAACTCCATTTAGCAGCTTCTCTTCAACACCAACATAAAACCATCAATAAAATGATCAACAATTCATGACCAATAAAAGAAGTGGATCATCAAACACACACTGTTCCATTCTCTCCATCTTTAATCTTTACTGCTCACCTCTCCTTCCTTCCTCCCTCTCTTCATTCCCACCCTCATTTTCTTCATGAATGTCCTTAACTTCATGAATCAGAGATTTGCAAAGTTATGTTGCTTTAACAGTTTGTTTGTTTGTTTGTTTGTTTTCACTCTATCGACCACATTTGTGGAGCAAATTGGCTGTAATTTGATGAGAAGTTTTGTTCATGTCAACTGCGGTACAGGATCTATTTTTGTGGATCTAGGTCAAAGGTCAATAAAAACAAATTGTTCACTGTCCAGTACTTGAACAGTTTTAATGCGATTGATTACAAATTTCTTGGGTAAATATAGATTTGATATAAGGTTCATCACACTGAATATTAGACTGAAAAAGACTTGACCTTCATGGTCAGCTCCCAAGGTCAAAGGTCACCAAATATTGACCATTTATTCTTCACACTCTATCGTTGCCAATTCATGACGGATCGTTCTGAAATTTTGTGTGAACAGGAGACGGATACAAGGAAGAAACTGACCAAATATCAGCTGATTATCGTGCTATGCATGACCTTTTATTAACTTGGATTCGGAAAGTTCTGTTGCTTTAACAGTTTGTTTTTGGTTGTTTGTGTGTTCATACACATTTCCTCTGTTCTCACTCTACCATTGCCAATTCTTCAGGGATCATTATGAAATTTGGAGACACATATATGGAAGAAACAGAGCGGATTTCAGCTGAATGGACTCACGACTTCCGGTCCGACACCACATTGAATTTTTGCGTCATCACAGCAGAAATTTGTTGAGGATAGTTGAGGATTTAATATGATAATGACTGACAATGATGATAATTTAATATGATAATGACTGACAATGATGATAATTTAATATGATAATGACTGACAATGATGATAATTTAATATGATAATGACTGGTGATGATGATGATTTAATATGATAATGACTGACAATGATGATAATTTAATATGATAATGACTGACAATGATGATAATTTAATATGATAATGACTGACAATGATGATAATTTAATATGATAATGACTGGTGATGATGATGATTTAATATGATAATGACTGACAATGATGATAATTTAATATGATAATGACTGACAATGATGATAATTTAATATGATAATGACTGACAATGATGATAATTTAATATGATAATGACTGGTGATGATGATGATTTAATATGATAATGACTGACAATGATGATAATTTAATATGATAATGACTGACGATGATGATAATTTAACATGATAATGACTGACAATGATGATAATTTAATATGAAAATGACTGGTGATGATGATAATTTAATATGATAATGACTGACAATGATGATAATTTAATATGATAATGACTGACAATGATGATAATTTAATATGATAATGACTGGTGATGATGATGATTTAATATGATAGTGACTGACAATGATGATAATTTAATATGATAATGACTGGTGATTTTGATAATTTAATATGATAATGACTGGTGATGATAATTTAATATGATAATGACTGACAATGATGATAATTTAATATGATAATGACTGACAATGATGATAATTTAATATGATAATGACTGACAATGATGATAATTTAATATGATAATGACTGGTGATGATGATGATTTAATATGATAATGACTGACAATGATGATAATTTAATATGATAATGACTGACGATGATGATAATTTAACATGATAATGACTGACAATGATGATAATTTAATATGAAAATGACTGGTGATGATGATAATTTAATATGATAATGACTGACAATGATGATAATTTAATATGATAATGACTGACAATGATGATAATTTAATATGATAATGACTGGTGATGATGATGATTTAATATGATAGTGACTGACAATGATGATAATTTAATATGATAATGACTGGTGATTTTGATAATTTAATATGATAATGACTGGTGATGATAATTTAATATGATAATGACTGGTGATGATAATTTAATATGATAATGACTGGTGATGATGATGATTTAATATGATAATGACTGACAATGATGATAATTTAATATGATAATGACTGGTGATTTTGATAATTTAATATGATAATGACTGGTGATGATAATTTAATATGATAATGACTGACAATGATGATAATTTAATATGATAATGACTGACAATGATGATAATTTAATATGATAATGACTGACAATGATGATAATTTAATATGATAATGACTGGTGATGATGATGATTTAATATGATAATGACTGACAATGATGATAATTTAATATGATAATGACTGGTGATTTTGATAATTTAATATGATAATGACTGACAATGATGATAATTTAATATGATAATGATTGACAATGATGATAATTTAATATGATAATGACTGACAATGATGATAATTTAATATGATAATGACTGGTGATGATGATGATTTAATATGATAGTGACTGACAATGATGATAATTTAATATGATAATGACTGGTGATTTTGATAATTTAATATGATAATGACTGGTGATGATAATTTAATATGATAATGACTGGTGATGATGATGATTTAATATGATAATGACTGACAATGATGATAATTTAATATGATAATGACTGGTGATTTTGATAATTTAATATGATAATGACTAGTGATGATAATTTAATATGATAATGACTGACAATGATGATAATTTAATATGATAATGACTGGTGATGATAATTTAATATGATAATGACTGGTGATGATGATGATGATTTAATATGATAATGACTGACAATGATGATAATTTAATATGATAATGACTGACAATGATGATAATTTAATATGATAATGACTGACAATGATGATAATTTAATATGATAATGACTGGTGATGATAATTTAATATGATAATGACTGGTGATGATGATGATGATTTAATATGATAATGACTGGTGATGATGATGATTTAATATAATGACTGACGATGATAATTTAATATGATAATGACTGGTGATTTTGATAATTTAATATGATAATGACTGGTGATGATAATTTAATATGATAATGACTGGTGATGATAATTTAATATGATAATGACTGGTGATGATGATGATTTAATATGATAATGACTGACAATGATGATAATTTAATATGATAATGACTGGTGATTTTGATAATTTAATATGATAATGACTGGTGATGATAATTTAATATGATAATGACTGACAATGATGATAATTTAATATGATAATGACTGACAATGATGATAATTTAATATGATAATGACTGACAATGATGATAATTTAATATGATAATGACTGGTGATGATAATTTAATATGATAATGACTGGTGATGATGATGATTTAATATGATAATGACTGACAATGATGATAATTTAATATGATAATGACTGGTGATTTTGATAATTTAATATGATAATGACTGACAATGATGATAATTTAATATGATAATGACTGACAATGATGATAATTTAATATGATAATGACTGGTGATGATGATGATTTAATATGATAGTGACTGGTGATGATGATGATTTAATATGATAGTGACTGACAATGATGATAATTTAATATGATAATGACTGGTGATTTTGATAATTTAATATGATAATGACTGGTGATGATAATTTAATATGATAATGACTGGTGATGATAATTTAATATGATAATGACTGGTGATTTTGATAATTTAATATGATAATGACTGGTGATGATAATTTAATATGATAATGACTGACAATGATGATAATTTAATATGATAATGACTGGTGATGATGATGATTTAATATGATAATGACTGACAATGATGATAATTTAATATGATAATGACTGGTGATTTTGATAATTTAATATGATAATGACTGGTGATGATAATTTAATATGATAATGACTGACAATGATGATAATTTAATATGATAATGACTGACAATGATGATAATTTAATATGATAATGACTGACAATGATGATAATTTAATATGATAATGACTGGTGATGATGATGATTTAATATGATAATGACTGACAATGATGATAATTTAATATGATAATGACTGGTGATTTTGATAATTTAATATGATAATGACTGGTGATGATAATTTAATATGATAATGACTGGTGATGATGATGATTTAATATGATAATGACTGACAATGATGATAATTTAATATGATAATGACTGGTGATTTTGATAATTTAATATGATAATGACTGGTGATGATAATTTAATATGATAATGACTGACAATGATGATAATTTAATATGATAATGACTGGTGATGATAATTTAATATGATAATGACTGGTGATGATGATGATGATTTAATATGATAATGACTGACAATGATGATAATTTAATATGATAATGACTGACAATGATGATAATTTAATATGATAATGACTGACAATGATGATAATTTAATATGATAATGACTGACAATGATGATAATTTAATATGATAATGACTGGTGATGATGATGATGATTTAATATGATAATGACTGACAATGATGATAATTTAATATGATAATGACTGACAATGATGATAATTTAATATGATAATGACTGACAATGATGATAATTTAATATGATAATGACTGACAATGATGATAATTTAATATGATAATGACTGGTGATGATAATTTAATATGATAATGACTGGTGATGATGATGATGATTTAATATGATAATGACTGACAATGATGAAAATTTAATATGATAATGACTGACAATGATGAAAATTTAATATGATAATGACTGACAATGATGATAATTTAATATGATAATGACTGACAATGATGAAAATTTAATATGATAATGACTGACAATGATGAAAATTTAATATGATAATGACTGGTGATGATGATGATTTAATATGATAATGACTGACAATGATGATAATTTAATATGATAATGACTGGTGATGATGATGATGATTTAATATGATAATGACTGACAATGATGATAATTTAATATGATAATGACTGGTGATGATAATTTAATATGATAATGACTGGTGATGATGATGATGATTTAATATGATAATGACTGACAATGATGATAATTTAATATGATAATGACTGACAATGATGATAATTTAATATGATAATGACTGACAATGATGATAATTTAATATGATAATGACTGGTGATGATAATTTAATATGATAATGACTGGTGATGATGATGATGATTTAATATGATAATGACTGGCAATGATGATAATTTAATATGATAATGACTGACAATGATGATAATTTAATATGATAATGACTGACAATGATGATAATTTAATATGATAATGACTGACAATGATGATAATTTAATATGATAATGACTGGTGATGATAATTTAATATGATAATGACTGGTGATGATGATGATGATTTAATATGATAATGACTGACAATGATGAAAATTTAATATGATAATGACTGACAATGATGATAATTTAATATGATAATGACTGACAATGATGAAAATTTAATATGATAATGACTGACAATGATGAAAATTTAATATGATAATGACTGACAATGATGATAATTTAATATGATAATGACTGACAATGATGATAATTTAATATGATAATGACTGGTGATGATGATAATTTAATATGATAATGACTGGTGATGATAATTTAATATGATAATGACTGACAATGATGAAAATTTAATATGATAATGACTGACAATGATGAAAATTTAATATGATAATGACTGACAATGATGATAATTTAATATGATAATGACTGGTGATGATGATAATTTAATATGATAATGACTGGTGATGATAATTTAATATGATAATGACTGACAATGATGAAAATTTAATATGATAATGACTGACAATGATGATAATTTAATATGATAATGACTGACAATGATGATAATTTAATATGATAATGACTGGTGATGATAATTTAATATGATAATGACTGGTGATGATAATTTAATATGATAATGACTGGTGATTTTGATAATTTAATATGATAATGACTGGTGATGATAATTTAATATGATAATGACTGGTGATGATAATTTAATATGATAATGACTGGTGATTTTGATAATTTAATATGATAATGACTGGTGATGATAATTTAATATGATAATGACTGACAATGATGATAATTTAATATGATAATGACTGGTTATGATGATGATTTAATATGATAATGACTGACAATGATGATAATTTAATATGATAATGACTGGTGATTTTGATAATTTAATATGATAATGACTGGTGATGATAATTTAATATGATAATGACTGACAATGATGATAATTTAATATGATAATGACTGACAATGATGATAATTTAATATGATAATGACTGACAATGATGATAATTTAATATGATAATGACTGGTGATGATGATGATTTAATATGATAATGACTGACAATGATGATAATTTAATATGATAATGACTGGTGATTTTGATAATTTAATATGATAATGACTGGTGATGATAATTTAATATGATAATGACTGGTGATGATGATGATTTAATATGATAATGACTGACAATGATGATAATTTAATATGATAATGACTGGTGATTTTGATAATTTAATATGATAATGACTGGTGATGATAATTTAATATGATAATGACTGACAATGATGATAATTTAATATGATAATGACTGGTGATGATAATTTAATATGATAATGACTGGTGATGATGATGATGATTTAATATGATAATGACTGACAATGATGATAATTTAATATGATAATGACTGACAATGATGATAATTTAATATGATAATGACTGACAATGATGATAATTTAATATGATAATGACTGACAATGATGATAATTTAATATGATAATGACTGGTGATGATGATGATGATTTAATATGATAATGACTGACAATGATGATAATTTAATATGATAATGACTGACAATGATGATAATTTAATATGATAATGACTGACAATGATGATAATTTAATATGATAATGACTGACAATGATGATAATTTAATATGATAATGACTGGTGATGATAATTTAATATGATAATGACTGGTGATGATGATGATGATTTAATATGATAATGACTGACAATGATGAAAATTTAATATGATAATGACTGACAATGATGAAAATTTAATATGATAATGACTGACAATGATGATAATTTAATATGATAATGACTGACAATGATGAAAATTTAATATGATAATGACTGACAATGATGAAAATTTAATATGATAATGACTGGTGATGATGATGATTTAATATGATAATGACTGACAATGATGATAATTTAATATGATAATGACTGGTGATGATGATGATGATTTAATATGATAATGACTGACAATGATGATAATTTAATATGATAATGACTGGTGATGATAATTTAATATGATAATGACTGGTGATGATGATGATGATTTAATATGATAATGACTGACAATGATGATAATTTAATATGATAATGACTGACAATGATGATAATTTAATATGATAATGACTGACAATGATGATAATTTAATATGATAATGACTGGTGATGATAATTTAATATGATAATGACTGGTGATGATGATGATGATTTAATATGATAATGACTGGCAATGATGATAATTTAATATGATAATGACTGACAATGATGATAATTTAATATGATAATGACTGACAATGATGATAATTTAATATGATAATGACTGACAATGATGATAATTTAATATGATAATGACTGGTGATGATAATTTAATATGATAATGACTGGTGATGATGATGATGATTTAATATGATAATGACTGACAATGATGAAAATTTAATATGATAATGACTGACAATGATGATAATTTAATATGATAATGACTGACAATGATGAAAATTTAATATGATAATGACTGACAATGATGAAAATTTAATATGATAATGACTGACAATGATGATAATTTAATATGATAATGACTGACAATGATGATAATTTAATATGATAATGACTGGTGATGATGATAATTTAATATGATAATGACTGGTGATGATAATTTAATATGATAATGACTGACAATGATGAAAATTTAATATGATAATGACTGACAATGATGAAAATTTAATATGATAATGACTGACAATGATGATAATTTAATATGATAATGACTGGTGATGATGATAATTTAATATGATAATGACTGGTGATGATAATTTAATATGATAATGACTGACAATGATGAAAATTTAATATGATAATGACTGACAATGATGATAATTTAATATGATAATGACTGACAATGATGATAATTTAATATGATAATGACTGACAATGATGAAAATTTAATATGATAATGACTGACAATGATGATAATTTAATATGATAATGACTGACAATGATGATAATTTAATATGATAATGACTGGTGATGATGATGATTTAATATGATAATGACTGGTGATGATAATTTAATATGATAATGACTGACAATGATGAAAATTTAATATGATAATGACTGACAATGATGATAATTTAATATGATAATGACTGACAATGATGATAATTTAATATGATAATGACTGGCAATGATGATAATTTAATATGATAATGACTGACAATGATGATAATTTAATATGATAATGACTGACAATGATGATAATTTAATATGATAATGACTGACAATGATGATAATTTAATATGATAATGACTGGTGATGATAATTTAATATGATAATGACTGGTGATGATGATGATGATTTAATATGATAATGACTGACAATGATGAAAATTTAATATGATAATGACTGACAATGATGAAAATTTAATATGATAATGACTGACAATGATGATAATTTAATATGATAATGACTGACAATGATGAAAATTTAATATGATAATGACTGACAATGATGAAAATTTAATATGATAATGACTGACAATGATGATAATTTAATATGATAATGACTGACAATGATGATAATTTAATATGATAACGACTGGTGATGATGATAATTTAATATGATAATGACTGGTGATGATAATTTAATATGATAATGACTGACAATGATGAAAATTTAATATGATAATGACTGACAATGATGAAAATTTAATATGATAATGACTGACAATGATGATAATTTAATATGATAATGACTGGTGATGATGATAATTTAATATGATAATGACTGGTGATGATAATTTAATATGATAATGACTGACAATGATGAAAATTTAATATGATAATGACTGACAATGATGAAAATTTAATATGATAATGACTGACAATGATGATAATTTAATATGATAATGACTGACAATGATGATAATTTAATATGATAACGACTGGTGATGATGATAATTTAATATGATAATGACTGGTGATGATAATTTAATATGATAATGACTGACAATGATGAAAATTTAATATGATAATGACTGACAATGATGAAAATTTAATATGATAATGACTGACAATGATGATAATTTAATATGATAATGACTGACAATGATGATAATTTAATATGATAATGACTGACAATGTTGGATTTGTGATTTGACAAGATGACAAATTTAACATGATTCCTGAAGTTACTCCTCTGAGTGGAGTTCTAGTCCGTCTGTCTTCTTTTCTGTCTGTCCATTTGTGCGTCCATCTGTTTATCCGTCCGTCAGCAGTTTTACTCTAACCCTATTGGACCATTTTCCAGTAAAGGTGTCAGTTGGTCCAGAATAGATCCCATTGAATTTTGGTGAATGTAGGTCAAAGGTCACAGTCAACAGTCAAATGTCTTTTTGCAGTGATAAGACACATGGTTAATCAGGTCACATTATTTGTGAGGGGACAGGGTTTGTTGTCCCAACACACCCTCACTCTGATGAACGACAGCTGAGAGACAGTATGTTGTAAATTAAACCCCGCCCCTTCTCTCTGACATTACTGGCCATGCCCCCCTCACCTCCTCTGGGACCGCCTCCACTTTCGGGTTGCTCCCGGTGCGTCGGAGTCCAGCTCCTGTTCCGCAGCTTGCCGCGGCAGCGTCCGACTTGGAGCGCTGATGAGTCCTCCTGGACGGAGACGCCAATACCTCGATTTCACCAGTTGAGGGGTCATCGAGGATGGCGCTGTAGGGGGCAGGGCCAGCCTCAGCGTGGTTGCTGTTGTTTCGTTGGTGGTGGTGTGACAGCAAGGAGGCGGGGCTGCGGGACACCGACGGCACTCTGGACAGGTCGGGTTTGAGCTCGTCAGACAGGATGAGCTTCCGAAATTTAGTTCCTCTGGAGTGACGCTGCGTGGAGATGTGCATGTCGGACGAATACGCCCCCAGTAACCATGCCGACAGCAATGAGAAGGTGATGCTGCCACGGCAACGGTAGATCTGACAGGAAGGAGGCGGGACCAAAGAGCTCAGAACAAAAAAATATCTGTACTTTATGCTCGTTACATTTACATAAATATCTGTACTAAACAAGTCTGCGTTACTCGTAAAGGCATTAGCGCGGGTGTCACTCACCAGATACGGTCTGATGGCGTCGCCCACCTCCGTGTCCATGTGAACATACATACTGAGCAGCTGCGGGAGGTAAAAATCCACTTCCTGGTCAGGGAAACTGAAAAGACGGTTCCCGATATACGCCTGCACGCCTGGCTCCTTCGACTTGTACAGGTAAGAGATCGCCATGGAAACGTCGAACAGCTTCGACTCGAACAGCCGCAGCAGCCACGACTGTTTGGACGACGACGGAGGCGAGGGAGCCATGGGAGGAGGGGCTTTCTTCTGTTCCTCCTCCTCCTCATCTTCCTCTTTGATGGAGTTGCTGTCGGCGCTCATCTGCCACTGACGACCGCCGCCATCCTCAGGATCTT
>CM035793.1:47874132-47949132 GCA_020466265.1 Siphamia tubifer | reverse complement strand
CACATTTACGTCAAATAACAAACATTAAACCATTTAAATCATTTAAAAGAGAAATCTTTACAGTTTTATAAACTACAAGTGTAAGTGGAATGACTTTAAAAAACATATTTTAAGAAAATAATATATTTCAAAATAAAGGCCGTATTTTCCGGACTATAAGGAGCAGTGAAAATATTCTAATTTTCTCCAAAAACCACAGACACTTCTATGTGGATTAACTGTGGTTGTGTTTAATGAGTGGAAAAGTGGACTTTTTATCTGATCATTTCAACATTTTAGTTAAATATCAGACATGAAACCATTAAATGTTTATGTTTGTTTGGGTCCAGAAGGAGCCGCTCCCTCTGGAGGAAAAGTGGCCGAGCAGGAGGCACCACAGCCGGCCTGCGGGAGGCCCACGACCCCCCCCCCCCCCCCACACACACACACACACACACACACCTGGACTACGGAGCCCAGGCCGGACCCGGTCCCGGCAGAACCGGACCGACACCAGGCCCCAGTCCCGAGCCGAACCGGGGCTCACCTACCTCCGCCCTGGGGCGCAGGCCTTGGCGCCCCCGCACACAGGCTCCTAGGTCCGATCTTAGTCCCGTTCCAGTCCCGGAACGGTCCGGGTTTAGTCCAGTTTGTGACCCAGGGTTCAGAACGGGTCTAGTCCGGGTTTAGTCCGGGTTTCAGGCATCGGGTTGGGCCATCTGATCCAGAGGCTTCGGCTGGATTTTAAGCAGCAGTGACGCAACATCCATCAAGTGGCCGGAAGTCAAACAGCAACAATCTTCCGGTTGGGAATTACAAAATAAAGTTAGAAAAAAAATATATATATATATAACTAATGTGTTTAATGGAAAAAATAACTATAATAAAGTATAAAATAAGTAAAACTAAAGATTATAAACTCTTATATGTGACCCGCCACCACGAAACCAGGCATAAGTTGCGCTGACCCGTTCAGACCCGGTCATTACATTGAAATCCAATCAATAAAGGACTTCCTGACTCCCTGATGAAGGCCATTTATGCCTTCATCATGTTTTTATATGATTTTATAGGTTTTTGTAACCAAGCCAGTTTAATAAAGGCTTTTTATTCTTCACTTTGAAGAGAGTGCCTTGGTATTTTTCTTTGTTTTTGCTGTTTTTTCCTATAGTATAGACCAGGGGTTGTCAAACTTTTTTGGCCCAGGTCCCCCTTGGAGGGGTGACATTTTTCCATGTCCCCCCTCATCCTGGCGATACTGAAAATGATAAAAAACCACTTCAACAATGATTATTATGAAACAATGATAACCTTTTTTAATAGTGCTTTTGTGCAAACCAGCCACATTTTCAGGTATTATAATATAAATGAACACTTCAGAAACAACAATTTTAAATAATTTTAAAATAATAAACGGAACAAAAGACAGACAAAACCGTGTGTGTGTGTGTGTGTGTGTGTGTGTGTGACAGACAGACAGACAGACAGACAGACAGACAGACAGACAGAGACTTAATGAGAGGGATGATCTTGTCAAACTCAATATAACTATCAATGTACTTTCTCTTTTTAGGGTTAGGGCGTTTGTTTTTGTCATTGTCATTTTCATTGTCATTTCTTTTACCACTTCTTGAGGAACTTGGCGGACACAAAAATCGATCCATGTTCGCTGCAGGGTGGCTAAAAATAGCCTGTGACTCGCTCCGTCTCAATTTAGTCAAGCTGGCGTCAAACAGCGCTGTTACTTCCGCCCGCTCGCTACAAAATAAAACTTCCACATTTCAAAATAAAACGGCAAAAAAAAAACAAAACCGTGAATAATTTCGCGTACCCCCTGGACATGCGCCACGTCCCCCTAGGGGTCCGTGGACCCCAGTTTGAGAACCGTGGCAATAGAGCACCTCTAATTATTATTACTTATTTTGAGTCCAGGTAGCGCTCCTTAGGTAAACTTTTTTTAGGTTCAATAAAGGTGTTTATTGAGTCAATTATTTAAGCAGTGACAAAAGTTCAGGTATTGCTGAGCAAAGACAAAGACGACTTCCACCTCTTTTCGCCGAACAAAACGATCTCCGTTCCGTGGGTAAACACCCAAGTGTTTGGTACGAGGTAAAAGCTTATATTGAATGTTCTGTCCAATGGTGTAAGCCAAATGATTATAATACGTCACACTTCTGTCCTATTATTATAATATATAAAACTTCTGTGACATGTCCATCAGAGTGTCCTTTAACATCTGTCAACAATTTGTGTCAATCGGATACAAATTATTATGCGTTGCTAAGGACTTCCTACCCCAAAACAGTCCAAAACTTTAACGGACAATATCTAAAAATATGCAAATTGTAAAATATGTCCAAATGTGGATATTAAAATGACCATAACTTTGGTTCTACTTGTGATAGAAACATCATTTTTTCACCATCTTAAACCTTAGTTTCCACTCTACCAAGATACACACATAACTCTGTTTGGATTTACATCTATCTATCTATCTATCTATCTATCTATCTATCTATCTATCTATCTATCTATCTATCTATCTATCTATCTATCTATCTATCTATCTATCTATCTATCTATCTATCTATCTATCTATCTATCTATCTATCTATCTATCTATCTATCTATCTATCTATCTATCTATCTATCTATCTAAACTGATAATGGATCAGATGTAATCACTACTGTCAGTTGTTTTAAAATCAGCTAAACATCATGTGTTTCGACTGAACTGTTTGACTTGTTGTTTTCACTGTTGTACGTCTGTTTGTTTATTGTTTTTATGTTTACCTCCTGATTTTTCTGTGTGTTTTATACTTCTGTAAAACACCCTGTTACTTTTATGCTTTTGAAAGGTGCTATATAAATAAAGTTGTTAATTATTATTATTATTATTATTATTATTATTATTATTATTATTATTATTATTATTATTATTATTATTATTATTATTATTATTATTATTATTATTATTATTATTATTATTATTTATAGAGACACTTATGTAAGGGTTAGAAGTGGTTGAAATTGTTGGTGAGTTGATGTCATGTGTGTGAACTGTACAAAAGTGTAAACACGTATGTGTGTTCATATAATCTGTCTGTCTTTGTGATTGACAGCTGGATATATTACTATTACTTTTCAGGTTTCTTTCTTTCTTTTTTTATTGTAGTCGTCCATGAATGTTTTTGTTACATATACTTTCTATTGTCATCACTGCTGAATGAATAAATACACACTCGAACCTTCTGGTCTGTAGACGCAGCGTAATAAGTTATCTTCCATATTGTCTAATGCAGAGGTGTCAAACATAAAGCCCGGGGGCCAAATGCGGCCCGCCAAAGGGTCCACTCCGGCCCCTGGTATGAATGTGTGAAATGCAAGAAATACACTGAAGATAATTAATAATCAAATCATTTGTCATTTATGTCAATTCAATCTAAAGTGGATGAGATAAGTAAAATACTATCATAATAACCTAGAAATAATGGAAAACAACCTTATACTAATTTTATTTTCTATTTTAGTGTAAAATAAAGTACAAAAAAAAGACTAGCCTTTTACAAAAAAAAAAGTGAATAACCTGAAATATTTTGTGGAATATTCAGCCTGTTACTAAACTATGTATAAATGACAAACTAAAGCATAATATCATTAATATTGCACTTATTTTTCTGACGAATTTAGAAGTTGTTCTTGTGTTATGTTCATGTACAGTTTATAGATGTGACCATTTTTAATGGAAAATTTTGCTTTTTTTTCCCACTCACAAACAGATAATTTTTCACCTGAACAATATTTTAGACATTTTTATCTTATTATTTATAGAATTTTACTGGTCCGGCCCACGTTATACCAAATAAGGATGAATGTGGCCCCAGAACTAAAATGAGTTTGACACCCCTGGTCTAATGCATTCATTACATAGACATAACCTCAGACTTTTATCTTCTTTTCATTTTAGAAAATTCTATAATGTTAAACCAACAATGACTAATAAAACAATATCGAGTGAATTTCTGCCAAAAACCTCACAAACAAAGTGAGTCTGATTATTGGTAACACTATCTATACCAACCTGTTTGACTCTGTACAGAGTCAAATCTAATGATGTCTGACCCAACAATCTGAATAACTGCTAAGAAAGTATCAGAACAAAATAATGTCATCAGGAGGCTGGATGGATCTTTTTTTTTCAGACTGCTGTCACCTACGGAGCTTGTCCATTACCCTGTTAGCATCACAATGAATGAATGAATGAATGAATGGGCTAATTGAGTCGCCAGTAAAAGTCCCCGTTGGAACTCTTTAAAGGCACTAAGATGTCAAACAAACGACCTGGCTGACATCATAAGGGTCTGTACATGTGGTCCCAACAGCGTCAGGTCAAAATATTAAGTGTAAATATGCTTTAGATGAGTTTAAATGAGGGCGGCACAGTGGTGCAGTGGTTAGCACGGTGGTGCAGTGGTTAGCACGGTGGTGCAGTGGTTAGCACGGTGGTGCGGTGGTTAGCACGGTGGTGCAGTGGTTAGCACGGTGGTGCAGTGGTTAGCACGGTGGTGCAGTGGTTAGCACGGTGGTGCGGTGGTTAGCACGGTGGTGCGGTGGTTAGCACGGTGGTGCGGTGGTTAGCACGGTGGTGCAGTGGTTAGCACGGTGGTGCAGTGGTTAGCACGGTGGTGCAGTGGTTAGCACGGTGGTTAGCACGGTGGTGCGGTGGTTAGCACGGTGGTGCGGTGGTTAGCACGGTGGTGCGGTGGTTAGCACGGTGGTGCGGTGGTTAGCACGGTGGTGCAGTGGTTAGCACGGTGGTGCGGTGGTTAGCACGGTGGTGCGGTGGTTAGCACGGTGGTGCAGTGGTTAGCACGGTGGTGCAGTGGTTAGCACTCGTGCCTCACAGCAAGAAGGACCCTGGTTCAAATCCCGTACCAGACCTTTCTGTGTGGAGTTTGCATGTCCTCCCCGTGTCCGCGTGGGTTTTCGTCGGGCACTCCGGTTTCCTCCCACCATCCAAACACATGCACTGATAGGTTAATTGGTTAATCTAAAATTGTCCATAGGTGTGAATGTGAGAGTGATTGTTTGTCTATATATGTTCAGCCCTGAGATGAACTGGAGACTCATACAGGGTGTAGCCCGCCTTCACCCATTGTAGCTGGATTAGGCCCCCAGTGACCCCCGTGACCCAAGTGAGGATAAAGCGGGTTCAGATAATGAATGAATGGATGAATGAGTTTAAATGACAACCGCGAATTAGCATAGAATAGCAATGAATGAATGAATGAATGGGCTAATTGTGTCACCAGTGAAAGTCAATAACATGTCAAACTAACCAGCTGGTTAACAGTTTCAGGGTGTATACATGTGGTCCCCACCAGGGCCGATTCTAGCATGTAACCTTTAGGGGGGCTCAGCCCCCAGTGCTGACAGAGTCACCTGTGTGGAACCAAAGAGTTGAATCGATTTCTAAACTTTTTTTCTTTTAATTGACCAATAAACTATCATCTACCATCCACAAGCACTGAAATAAAGACTTATGTTACAAACTTACCAGTTCCATGTCTATTAGTGATGCGCGGTTAGGGGGTTTTACAGAAACCCGCCCCGCCCAAACCCAAGACGTGGCTCGGCCCGCCCCGCCCAACCCGCATGATGTCACGTATCGATAAACCCAACCCGCCCGCTATCAAGTATTGATAAACCCAACCCGCCCGCTATCAACCCGCGAGCTTAAATTTGTCTCTAAACTCACATAGTACATTCGCAGCATCTTTACCTTGTGCTTCTAATGTTAAAAGTCATGAAGCATCATTTTTGCCTCCTTTCTAACGTCTCAATATGCACTCCAGCACATAAAATAGACTCCACCCACATCATCACTCTATAAAGCCAACACATACAACGTTTCCGTACAACCTTCGCATCGCCTGTTTTAATCTTCTCCCTGATCAAGTCCCACATTTTCACTCTTATCTCTGAGTGTTCAGGGAGATTTGGCGCTAATAACAAATAACAAAAAGTTGGGATAAAAAGCATTCAAAACAGGAAGTGACGGGCTTGCACATGCGCGAGCCGAGCACGTACGCACACACACACACACACACACACACACACACACACACGCACACACACACACACACACACACACACACACACACACACACACACACACACACACACACACACACACACACACACACTTCAGCGGGTATTGATCATCCCTGACCCGCCCCACTCGCATCCGCAATATGTATTAATACTGCGACCCACCCCGCCCGACTCGCGGGTCATAGGAGAATTAAGTGTACGAGTAATTGGAAGGAGAGGAGAGACGAGGATGCTACTGTAGGTTAGCGGGGCTCCTTTCCGTTTCATAACACGGCTGTGGAGACTGCTCCATGCACGCACACACCTCTCTATCCTCCCTCATCGGTCTTAACATGGTCTGTAAAGATATGAAGGCAACCCTTTCCTGTAGATGGCAATGGAAAGGATGTGAAAATAACGTGGCTGTTACCCATTCATTCTGACTGGAGCGTGCCGCCTCTCGTGGAATGAAACTGCCGATGTCAATTGAGTTGTCTTTCATCATCATATTTTTTATATGTCGTTGATTATTCTTACTGAGGTTATTTTAAGTTGAAATATTGTATACCTTCAGTCTATCCATATTGTGCCATTTTTGGGAATGTCGTATGGAAAAATGCGGGTATTGATCGTCCCTGACCCGCCCCGCCCGCATCCGCAATATATATTAAATATAACCCGCCCAACCCGCAATATGTATTAAAAACTGCGACCCAACCCGCCCGCCCCGCGGGTCACCCGCGGATATCCGCGGGCCAGCGGGTAGCCCGCGCATCACTAATGTCTATGTATAAACTTATTGGATGAGAAACAAATGTTCTGGTTCTGGGATGTTCTGGTGAAGTGTGGTGGTGATAAGGTGGTAAGAAAAAAAATACCCATAGACCACTAGGCTGTTTGTGGTTAGCTGCTACTGTGTTAGCTCACTGCTACTGTGTTAGCTCACTGCTACTGTGTTAGCTCACTGCTACTGTGTTAGCTCACTGCTACAGTGTTAGCTCACTGCTACTGTGTTAGCTCACTGCTACAGTGTTAGCTCACTGCTACTGTGTTAGCTCACTGCTACAGTGTTAGCTCACTGCTACTGTGTTAGCTCACTGCTACAGTGTTAGCTCACTGCTACAGTGTTAGCTCACTGCTACTGTGTTAGCTCACTGCTACAGTGTTAGCTCACTGCTACAGTGTTAGCTCACTGCTACTGTGTTAGCTCACTGCGACTGTGTTAGCTCACTGCTACTGTGTTAGCTCACTGCTACAGTGTTAGCTCACTTCTACTGTGTTAGCTCACTGCTACTGTGTTAGCTCACTGCTACTGTGTTAGCTCACTGCTACAGTGTTAGCTCACTGCTACTGTGTTAGCTCACTGCTACTGTGTTAGCTCACTGCTACAGTGTTAGCTCACTGCTACAGTGTTAGCTCACTGCTACTGTGTTAGCTCACTGCTACTGTGTTAGCTCACTGCTACTGTGTTAGCTCACTGCTACAGTGTTAGCTCACTGCTACTGTGTTAGCTCACTGCGACTGTGTTAGCTCACTGCTACTGTGTTAGCTCACTGCTACAGTGTTAGCTCACTGCTACTGTGTTAGCTCACTGCTACTGTGTTAGCTCACTGCTACAGTGTTAGCTCACTGCTACTGTGTTAGCTCACTGCTACTGTGTTAGCTCACTGCGACTGTGTTAGCTCACTGCTACAGTGTTAGCTCACTGCTACTGTGTTAGCTCACTGCTACTGTGTTAGCTCACTGCTACTGTGTTAGCTCACTGCTACTGTGTTAGCTCACTGCAGGTCAACTCCTGGTCTACTCACACACATAGGTACTTAAATGTAATAATTCCTCTAAAGCAGGCAGGGGTAAATGTAACATTTAATTTCCTCACTATTTAATAATAACAGGTGTCTGGATAAAATTCATACAAGAAAAATGTACAGATGAATAGTATACTGTTCAAATATAAATAAACATCCATACTAACTCTTAAAGGTTTTTAATTTGGTCTAATTATGATTCAAACTAGCCAGACATTATGAAGACCAGGTCTTAGCCCAGAGGGGGGTCTGGGGGGCCTCCCCCAGAGAAAAACAAATGTATTAAATGTAATGTTCTGTATTTTAGTGCATGTTAAGGTGACCTGTTTGACAAATGCTAACCTCATGACATAGATATAGAACACTATACAGTATATCAGTATGTTAGCATGTTAGCATGTTAAGGTGACCCGTTTGACAAATGCTAACCTCATGACATAGATATAGAACACTATAGAGTATATCAGTATGTTAGCATGTTAGCATGTTAGCATGTTAAGGTGACCCGTTTGACAAATGCTAACCTCATGACATAGATATAGAACACTATAGAGTATATCAGTATGTTAGCATGTTAGCATGTTAGCATGTCCAGCCTCAGGTGCCACAGCTGCCATCTTGGTACAAGATCCATATGTTTGTCACACTATCAGGGAAGATATTGTCAAGTGATGATCAGGTAAGAAGTGTTACCCCCATATAAAGATGACACTGATTAAAGTGAAACATTCATTGTAATTGACAGAGATAGTTAATGTAATGTGTTCTATATCTGTGACCCTGTGACATGAAGACAAACATTTTTAAATGAACACACTGAAAGGTTTCATTAAACAAAGTTTCCTTGTGGGAAAAAAGGAAACTTTGTTTAATGGGAAGAAAATGTAAATGAGTCCATATTTAATGAACATATTTAACACTGAGTAAATATTAACACTATATTATAAATAAAATAAGAGAATGTAGAAATGTAAACTAAGGATCAGGGTTAGAATAGTTTGGATTTTTCATTATAGTTTTGTTTTAGTTAGTTTGGACTTTTTTCCTCTAATTCACTAAGTTTTAATGTGTCTTTTGAACAGGTTTAATAGTTTTTTTCTGAATGTTTGGTTTTAGTTTTTTCATATATTTTATTTTCCTCACCATCCTATTCAAAGAAAAGTGAGGTGTGGGTCAACTGGGTCAGGTGGAGGTGGGTTATTGACTGAGCAGAGACATAAACATATAGACAGTATGATGGAGAAACTCCCTATAGCAGGTTGGGGGGGGGTGGAGTCAATCTGGGTTTTGATGTAGGATTGATGCCCAAATATCAGTTGTAATATGTGTTGTTTGGAGCGAAGTACACGGGCGACTTTTTTTGACAAGATAAAAAAAAAAAGATCCAGGGCATAAATCCCCAAAGCCACGCCCCCTCTCTACAGATGATTCAAACCCTGTTGTCAGAAATGGACAAGATGGTTTAACATGTAAAGCTACAGAGTTCTAACCTGATTGATCATGTGTTAGCGTTAGGCTATGCTAACCAACAGTCAGGGTAACAGAGTTAAACATCTAGTAAATAATGTGTGTGAACTGTCCCCATGAACACCTGCACACTACACACTATTATGACAATGCACTTATGCACAACAATACATCTATTTTTAACACAAACATGTCACTTTCATTTATTAGTAATAAAGGGGTAGGAACATATTCATTGTAGACGGGACATGACAAAGTTAAAATCCTACAAAAACAACTTTTATAAGCCATAACTTCACACACAGGTCACATTTCCTACCATGAAAGAGGACGTAAATATACATAACACAGTTGTTCAGTGCAGAAATCAGCACAGATACAACTATACTAGTACTGTACTCATTCTTACCTGAATGATTATCCAATCAAACAGATAATTTTAGATCAATAATGACCAAGCCTACATGGTGGTTGTTCACAATGTCCAGTTGTGACAAAATGAGATCAATGATGGTGAAGGTGGTTTTTATAGTTGTCCACAGACCAGGGAACACTACTATTGGATTGAATTGTTGACTAATTGTAATGGCACAGGCCTACCTTCACATCTTACTGTCACTCATCTGCAGTGGAACCACCATCAAATGTCCATTTGTCAAAACAATCAGAAAAGGCTGGAAGTAGAAGGATTTGATTGGTTTAGACCAGGGGTGTCCAAATCCAGTCCTCTAGGGACGGTGTCCTAGATGTTTTAGATATTTCCCTCTTCCACATGATTCAGTTTAACCCTTTAACTACTGAAACTTTAGCAGTTCTCCAGTAAAAAAAAAATAATAATAAAATTAAACAAGCAACAACATGAACAAAAATGGCCAAAGTCATCAATAAAATGATGAATAATAAAATGACAAAATAATTAGTAACATAAGTAAGACACACATGGAGCAAAATGAAAGAAAAAAAAAATAAAATAAAAAGTAAAATGTAGAAAAATAAATAATGAGCAAAAAAATGAACAAAAAACTACTTTGTGTCTTAATTTGTTCATGTTACTAATTATTTTGTCAGTTTATTTGTCATTTTTGTTCATTTTATTAATAACTTTGGCCATTTTTGTTCATGTTGTTGCTTATTTTAATTCTTTTTACTGTGGAACTGCTAAAGTTTTAGAAGTTAAAGGGTTAAACTGAATCATGTGGAAGAAGGAAATATGTAAAACATGTAGGACACCGTCCCTAGAGGGGTGCTGAAGCCCCCCTAAAAATAACCTAAACTCACCTCTGGTCCCCACACTGATAAACACACATGTCCGCTGGTGCATGTGTGTTATATGGACTCAACAGCACCACCTGCTGTTGAGTCATGTAAACTACACAACTGGTGTTTGGAAAGAACTCCTAAATCCTGTGGATGTGAATCAGTAAAGTGGGGGGTGGGGGGTGGGGGGGTTGGCAATGGTCCAACCTGCTGAACTTGTGATTGACATTTTGCTTTTGTAAAACACAATGAGCTTGTTTGTGAATCACTGTCTGTGAATAAAACAACTTTTTGTGTGTGAGGTTTTGGCACAAAGTTCACCCCATATTTGTCTTTTATTTTGAAATGTTCATTCATGTTCACTCTGTCTGCTTTACTTCCTGTCACTGATGTTTCCTCCATTTGTTGATTTTCCCTCGTGTGTGAGTGTGTTCCTATCTTTATGGGGACATTAATATGTTAGTCACACCACAGGGACCTCTGACACTATGGGGACCAAAATTCAAGTCCCCACAAGTGTTACATATAAAGATGAAATACTAATGATGTGACCCGATACATACATTGTTTTATTTTTTCAGAGGTCCCCATAAAGCATGAGGATAACAGTTGTTAAGACAAACATGTGTTTTTCAAAGGTTTGAAGATGAATTTACTGTGTTTTTTTACTTTACTTATTTTTTCCTGTATTTTAATTCTTTTAAAACTTTACTTATATTTTAATTCTTTTAAAATTTTACTTATATTTAAATTTTTTTTTAATTTTACTTATATTTTAATTTTTTTTATTTTACTTATATTTTAATTTTTACATTAACTTATATATATATATAAAATATATTATTATATGCATATATTGATAATTTTTAAATGTAGTTTTCTCATTTAAATTTTTAAATTTAATTTCATTAAAAAAAAAAAAAAAAAGTGTTTACACTCACGACCCATTTGGTGGTTGATTCCAAACCTGGTCGTCATGAGACATAGAAACGAGTGTGTGTTGGGTTTTTGTGTTTTTAATCACAGCTTTAGGGTTTTTTTGGCGAATTATCGTGAACTTTATTGTGTTTTTTTTTTTTTTCTCATCGTATTTTATGTTTCTTCGTGTATTTTTATGTTTTTTGGGGAAATGAAAAAAAAACAAACAGCCCAAACAGAAGAGTCGATTCATCTAAATTAATCTAAATTAACTCTGTCATTAATATGATTAAACATTTCAATCATTTAAAAACACTGATATAAAAAACTGTTTTTCACTTTATTTATTTCAGATCAGATTAATCTGAAATAAAACTACTTTAACATCCAATGATTTCTTAAAATTATCCTTTATTTTTGTTATTTAACTTTTTTAAAATGATTATTTTTTAATTACATTTTTTGACTCAGATGTGTTGGAGGTGAATGAAAATTCATACGCTGTGTTGGTGTCAGTGAACGCATCGTCCTTTATTCCAGTGTCAGTAGGAAAATAGATTCACATTAGAGCTTCTGTCACCTTCTGCTTCTGAACAAACAAACAAACAAACAAACAAACAAACAAACAAACAAACAAACAAGGGTCACAGGTCAAATAAAGGTTCATTTCATTCAGATTTAAACCAAACAGGGTCCAGCTTTTTTCCATAGCTCGAACCTTTTAACTTTTTATCATGTGAACATTTTGGTTTTTTTGTCATAAAGTGCAGAACAAACAAAACTTCAGCAAAAAACAAACACCTTTTTTTCTTAGTTTTGTCAATAATTTACAAAAAAACTAAGTCACAGAAACAAAACATGCAGGAAAAAAAGAAACAGGAAGTAGAATCTGCAACAGGACAAAACTGTACAACTGTCTGAAGGAACTGAAGGAACCGAAGGAACTGAAAAAACTGAAGGAACTAAAGGAACTAAAGGAACTGAAGGAACTGAAGGAGCTAAAGGAACCGAAGGAACTGAAGGAACCGAAGGAACTGAAGGAACTAAAGGAACTGAAGGAACTAAAGGAGCTAAAGGAACCGAAGGAACTAAAGGAACCGAAGGAACTGAAGGAACCGAAGGAACTGAAGGAACCGAAGGAACCGAAGGAACTGAAGGAACCGAAGGAACTGAAGGAACTAAAGGAACTGAAGGAACTAAAGGAACTGAAGGAACTAAAGGAACCGAATGAACTGAAGGAACTAAATGAACTGAAGGAACTAAAGGAACTGAAGGGACCAAAGGAACTAAAGGAACCGAAGGAACCGAAGGAACCGAAGGAACCGAAGGAACCGAAGGAACCGAAGGAACCAAAGGAACCGAAGGAACCGAAGGAACTGAAGGAACCGAAGGAACCGAAGGAACTAAAGGAACCGAAGGAACTAAAGGAACTGAAGGAACTGAAGGAACCGAAGGAACTGAAGGAACTAAAGGAACTGAAGGAACTAAAGGAACTGAAGGAACCCAAACCCACAGATGGAAAAACTCATTGCAGCTGCATTAGCTTTAGCTGCCTTAGCTTTAGCTTCTTTAGCTTTAGCTGTATTAGCTTTAGCATCGCCATTTGACGTCAGTTCCATTCAGGTTTTAACCCTGAAGAAATAAGTCTGGGGTAAAAAAAACCCATAGGTTCAAAGGTTCCTGAATGTAGAGAGGACGATTAGGACCAAAAAAAAAAAGCACTAGTGTTGGCAAAAAAGGACATTTTTTTTTGTTGGTGCCATTAAGAATGAATGGGATTTTATTTGGCATAATAATGCGAAATCCGTACGACATATCGTCATTATGAGACCACATGTGTAATCTTTGGAACAATCTGACGATTTTTTTTCCTATTTACTGTAAAACACTACGATGTATTGTTTTGGGAGTTAGAGCCACGTAAACATGGACCCATTCATTTCAGATGGAGGTTTTTTTTTCGCAATTTTTTTACAAAATACTTTCATTGCAATGTCAATCCTGATAGAAAGCACAAACCGCACATTTTAGCTTAAAAATTTTGCAGCGGTACAGGCCACATATATTCCCAAAATGTTTTGTATAAGTCAGAAGTCATAATAATAAATAAATACGACAAACAATTTACACACGGAAGAAAATGAAGAAAAAATGATGCGCTGCGGGACGCATTCTTCTGCGAAGGTTTTTGTCAAAGTCATAATAATAATAATAATAATAATAATAATAAACATGATGAACAATATAACACGAAGCACACGGAGAATAACAATTTATGTTTTTGTTTTGATACTTGGTAATCGTCGTCTGTATGAATTTGTCGGAAACTCCAGAGTGGATTAATGACGAACAAATGGCTCTGCTTTCACTTTATATCATCTTCATCATCATCATCATCATCATCATCATCATCATCATCATCATCATCATCATCATCATCATCATCATCATCATCATCATCATCACAGCATTGGACCTGATCAGACCAAATCCATGAGTGTTTGACCTTCAGTCCATCACATCTGAACTCTGCTTTATACACGCATGTCAAACATAAGGTCCCAGGGCCAAAACTGGACACAAAAAGGCCGTGATCCGGTCTGTGGGATGAACACCACAATGAAAGACCTTAAAGTCATTTTAGTTCCAGAAGATTTCACTTCTTTCTTTTTCTTTCTACTGATTCATCTCAAAACTAAAATGATGAAAAAAAAATACAATCAATCATTAATAATAATAATAATAATAATGATAATAATAATAATAATAATAATGATAATAATAATAATAATAATAATAATAATAATAATAATAATAATAATAATAATAATAATGGATTGTATTTCTATGGCACTTTTTTTTGGACACTCAAAGCACTTTACATTAGTGATCCATTATTCATTCACTCTTACATGCTCCCTCTGGTGGTGCTAAACTACATTTGTAGCCACAGTTGTCATAGTAACCGAATGACAGATGCACCCGTTAATGTTATTTGTCAGAAAAGACGAAGAAAAAAAATTTACAATACATTTGTCAGAATCTTGGCAGTTTTGTTTTCCCGTCATTACGACAAAAACGTTTGACAAATTCTGCGACATGGACTGAACGTGAACGAGCATCTCACCAAGACCGCCGGACAATAGTTTTGACCTGAAACCCGAACCATTAACTTTGACCCGTTTCTGGTTTTGTTTGTGAGCAGAAGCTCCACAGTGAAAGAGTCGCATGAGAAACACACTGACACATGCCAGGCTCAAACTGGGTCCAACTGGGTCCAACTGGGTCCAACTGGGCCAGTTTCAGTTCTAGTTGTTAATTTCTCTCTCTCTCTCTGTTCTGGCTCTAACTCAGATTCTGACTGAAGATCCACTTCCTTGTCAGACTGGTCCACTTGGTGCAGGTCCAGGACCAGGTCCTGGTCCAGATGAACTCAAACTGGATCCAAACACTGTGAAGTGTTTTTTCAAACTCTTGTTCTTTTATTAAAAATCTAAACAGTTTTATTTAGTTTTAGTTTTTCATTCCACATCTGATCCTCCTGGTTTCCCATGATCCTCCTGGTTTCCCATGATCCTCCTGGTTTCCCATGATCCTCCTGGTTTCCCATGATCCTCCTGGTTTTCTCCAGTTTGAACCTGGCAGGTGTCGTCACATTTTCCGAACACAACATTTGACTGTGACGTTTGCAACGTTTACGGACGGAAGGAAAATGGACCATTTATTATTTACTGATTATTTATAGATAATTATTTATAGATCATATGTGAAAGCGTGGACTCATCATTGAATGAAAACAAATCCAAACATTTTCAGTTGTTTAAAAAAATATTTTTTTAAAGACTTGGGATCTGAATCTCGTGTGAAGAAAACTGCGATTATCGGACATTTGAATTTTTAAAAATGTCGTGTTTGTAAAATATTTGTCATGTGATCGAACTTCAAACATGTTCCATCTTATTTTTTGTCACATTATTCACAGGATATTACAAAAAACTGGCATTAAGATTTAAAAAATATTTTTACATATATTGCGAAGTGAAAAACTGGTCATTAGTAAATAACAGCTGTTTGGTGACGACACTAATGTTAGTGGTTGATACTGAATATACGTTTAACTGTCATCCTTCTGTAACTGAAATAATTAAATATAATTAATAAAAAACAAATGCATTAAACATAAAAAAGTGAAAAAAAAGTAATGAAAAAAAGTGAAAAAAAATTAAAATGGGAAAATTAATTAATGAATTAATTAATATGGCAAATAATTATTTAATAATTATAAAATAAATAAGACAAATAAAATAAATAATAAATTAAAATGTCAATTAAAAATGTAAATAAATTCATAAAAAAGAAATAAATAGATAAACACATAATAAATCACTAAATAAAAATGTAAAAAAATTAGAAATGAAAAATTAATCATAAAAATAAGTGAATAAATTAAAAAAGGAAAAACTAAATAAAAATGGTGAAAAAAAATTATATATTAAAAATTTTAAAAATAAAATAATAAAATAAATCAATAAAAAAAATTAATAATACATAAAAATAAATAAAAAAAACTAAAATATATAAAACAAAAATTAATTCACTTAAAAAATATACACAAACCAAAAAAATAATAAAAAATTAAATAAAAATAATTGCAGGACCTGCTTATGACAATAACGAACACATATATTGTGATGTCGATACATTATGCAGGTCTAATCTTGTCTTTATATTATTACCATAAACGTCGTTGTCAGAATCACGTGTCGCGTCCGTTTCCTCCAGTTACTGCAGTTTGAATCCATATCCCCCCTTTTTTTTAATTATTTTTATTTTTACCACTGAACCGTCCACTGAATCCAAACTACTATGTTTTGTTTTGTTTTGGTTTTTTTTACATTTTTGCGATTAAAAATTAAAGCAGACGCTGTCTGGTCGTATTAGTGGAGTGCAAGCAAAAAGCAGAACGATACCTCATTCATAAACACTTATATTTTCTTAATGCATATAACAATAAATCCATAACATACAAGAACTTTTTTAGTCTATTTTAACGTTTTAAACAGTGCAACTTGTTCCAGTTCTGTTTGAAAAACAGCTGTTAAAGGGACGCCATATGTGCTAGCAGATGCCACATGTGTTAGCAGACGCCATATGTGCTAGCAGATTCCATATGTGTTAGCAGATGCCACATGTGCTAGCAGACACCACATGTGCTAGCAGACGCCACATGTGCTAGCAGACGCAACATGTGCTAGCAGACACCACATGTGCTAGCAGACGCCACATGTGCTAGCAGATGCCATATGTGCTAGCAGATGCCATATGCGTTAGCAGACGCCACGTGTGCTAGAAGATGCCACATGTGCTAGCAGACGCCATATGTGCTAGCAGATGCCACATGTGTTAGCAGACGCCACATGTGCTAGAAGACGCCATATGTGTTATCAGACGCCATATGTGCTAGCAGATGCCACATGTGTTAGCAGACGCCATATGTGCTAGCAGATTCCATATGTGTTAGCAGATGCCACATGTGCTAGCAGACACCACATGTGTTAGCAGATGCCACATGTGCTAGCAGACACCACATGTGCTAGCAGACACCACATGTGCTAGCAGACGCCACATGTGCTAGCAGACGGAACATGTGCTAGCAGACACCACATGTGCTAGCAGACGCCACATGTGCTAGCAGATGCCATATGTGCTAGCAGATGCCATATGCGTTAGCAGACGCCACGTGTGCTAGAAGATGCCACATGTGCTAGCAGACGCCATATGTGCTAGCAGATGCCACATGTGTTAGCAGACGCCACATGTGCTAGAAGACGCCATATGTGTTATCAGACGCCATATGTGCTAGCAGATGCCACATGTGCTAGCAGATGCCACATGTGCTAGCAGATGCCATATGTGCTAGCAGACGCCTTATGTGCTAGCAGATGCCATATGTGTTAGCAGACGCCACATGTGCTAGAAGATGCCATATGTGTTAACAGATGCCACATGTGCTAACAGATGCCATATGTGCTAGCACATGCCATATGTGCTAGCAGATGCCACATGTGCTAGCAGACGCAACATGTGCTAGCAGACGCCACATGTGCTACCAGACGCCACATGTGCTAGCAGACGCCATATGTGTTAGCAGACGCCATTTGTGCTAGCGGACGCCACGTGCGCTTGCGGACACCACGTACACTAGCAGACACCACATGAGCTAGCGGACGCCGCCTTATTAAAACCTCCCATCTTTAGTCACATAGTCAGCCACAGTTTAAGTTGAATTAATTTAATGGACGAGTCTTTATGCCATTTTACAGTCAGATATTTTCCATGTCGTCCCTTTAACCTACCTGAAGCGCTTTGTCGCAGGATGGAGGGAAAATTCCCCCACGTTCACACAGAGGTGGTAAAAGTACTCACATATACTGTAGTACAAGTTCCACCTCTGCATTCACACCTGGATTCAACAGATGATTTATACAAATCTGTACACGATGGAGGCGGAGCCTGCGCTTTGTAGCACCAACAAAGAAGAATTACCCCCCCCCCATGAACCATAGGGAGGCTGTTTGGCAAAAAGACAGGTAACGGCGACGTGACGTTGTGAAACTTGGAAGCTGCAAAAAAACCAAAGAAGATTGAAAACAGGAAGTGAATTTATATCAAACAGCTCTGGAAAAAATGAAGCTTTCATTTTCATGTCTGATGTCACAAACTGTAAAAAGACACTTTGAAGAAAAAAAGGAAATAAAACGTTCCAAAATTATGTCATAATGAGTAGAAAACAAACTTCTAAAAATGTGGAAAAGATGTCGTAAAAGTAGGAAAACTGTTACGAAGACGAGGAAAGATGCTGCAGCTAGTTTAACAACTATTTTCTACACTATTAAAAAAAACTGAAAAGACGAACTTAAAAAACACAGAGCGCCTTATATATGGATTCATTATATATGGATTCATTATATATGGATTCATTATATATGGATTCATTATATATGGATTCATTATATATGGATTCATTATATATGGATTCATTATATATGGATTCATTCTGGTTGTGCTCAGTGACTTTTGAGCTTTTATCTCATAATTTCAACGTCACTTAATGCACCTTATAGTGCGGGAAATACGGTACATTTATCAAAAATAATTTGAAACTGAATAAAAATATCTGAATGATGAGGGAAATAAAACTACTTCAATAATGAGAAAAGAATAATTTATGAGAAAAAAGACACTCATAAAAGACAGTCGTAATATTTATAAGAAACATCTGCAGTAATTATGGAAAAATCTCAAAAATACTGAGAAAACATTTTGCAATTTTCATAAAACAAAGAAATTTCAGCCAAAATCTGCATAATTTAAAAACAAAATCTACTGAATAAAAAAAATTAAAAACAGAAACTGTGAAGTAAAACAGAAGCTTAAACCCACTCAAATTAATGTTATTTATTAACATGTCATCAAATTATTTTATTAGAATTCCTCTGGTTTATTTCACTGCCTTTAGGCTTTTTAGTTACATTAAAGTTCATTAAAATCCCATAATAATAATAATAATAATAATAATAATAATAATAATAATAATAATAATAATAATAATAATAATAATAGATTTAATGATATAATCTGCTTCTGTACAAACTCCCAAAGTTTAAATAAATAATTAATAATAATTGTATAAATAGTGCATGTTACCTGGATTTGAATAAATGTGTTATTATTTTTTTACTGGATTTAAACTTGATATTTTCTAGAATAAACATATATTTTCCAGAGCTGAAATAAAAATTTTTTTATTTTCTAAACCCACGTCTGGTTTCATTCCACCTTAGAGTCGGATGATTCTCTGAAATGGGTTCACATTGGAAGCTCCAACCTTCAACCCTGTAACAATGAGTCACCCCGATAACAGTATTTTTTTGGTTACGGGGTTGAAGATTTTAGCTAAAAATAGCCATACATTCACATTAGCTAGGCTATTGGTGTTTTTTTTTATGGCATTGACGACCAAAAATAGAAGAAACCGGTGGAACATGTAATGTCACGCCGCCGTTCCAGACTAGTTAGTGCAAAAGACGCATGGACGAACACGACAACAGGACGTGACAAGGAAACGGTAGGCAACACGTAAGCATTGCTCATGCCAGGCGACACGCAAGTGCCGCTAACACTGTTTCGTTCCCTGGGTTCCACAGTTCGTGCAGTTCGCTCTCGGCTGTTTGGCGACACGTATGCGGCAGGCACCTTTGTGCTTTGATCTTTGTAGCTTTTTCACGAATGAACCTTGAACTAGCCTAGCCATGCTAGCCCTCCCCTATCGTAGTAGCCTAGCCACACTAGCTCCTCCTAGCGTCAGTAAAGCTAATGTTCTATCGTAGTAGCCTAGCCACACTAGCTCCTCCTAGCATCAGTAAAGCTAATGTTCTATCGTAGTAGCCTAGCCACACTAGCTCCTCCTAGCGTCAGTAAATCTAATGTTCTATCGTAGTAGTCTAGTTTCACTCAATGTAACTTTTGTCTAGATTTCCCTGAAACTGGTCGACCAATCACAGTGAAGTATAGAGTCAGAGGGCGGGCCTAACAAAGTGACACTGCAATGATTGGTAGAGAAACAAGTGTAAACAACCATAGAAGAAGAACAACAACAGGTGTAGATTTCCTTTTATCACAGATGAGTGAAGAATGTGAGAAAACGTCAACAATCTTTAAATTCTTTTTACAGAAGCGACAACAGTCGTTCAGCTCCATAATCCACCATTTTGTTTAGTCATTCCTAACTTTCTCCAGACTCCTCCGTTAACTTTCAGTCGCTCTAACTACGTCATCCTAAAGATTACACTGATTGGTTGTAGTACCGTCCTATTGCATACAGAGGATTTGGAAGACAACCTTTTAGCCCCGCCTCCTCTGACTATGAAGCACCACTAGACCCATACATGGAATGAATAGAGATAGCACTGCTAGGCTAGGCTAGGCTAGGCTAGACTTGAACTTTGTTTTTGAGTGTGCTTCTTTGTAAGCAGGTTTACGCCAAAACTACTGGATCAATTTCTATTCAATTTTCAGTAAAGGTGTGAGGTGGTCCAGAATAGATCACATTAAATTTTGGTGACTGTAGGTCAAAGGTCACAGTCACCAAAAATTTGTTTTCACAATGATCAGAGATAGGTCATAGGTCATGAATGTCAATACAATCAGTTTAGCATATAGCTTCTTTTTGCTAACACTGTTGATGTGCATTGACAGAACCTCGAAGGACACATTTAAACACTCTCGGTCAAAGGTCACAATAACAGTCAACATTGAATTATAGATATAACTTTTGAATTATTAATTTTACACACTTCACATCTGCACCAGAATGGGGGTCTTTCAATTATGCATCTTCTCTGCAAAGAGTTTGACCTATTATTGACCCAAGAGGTCAAAGGTCACTGGGTCAATGCCTAAAAACCTCAAATAGTATATAAGAGAAAAACCAGTGGAGATAGAGACTGAGTTACTTTTGTTGACAGATAAGAAACCTAGTATGAGCTTCAAAATGGTGTCATGACCTTTGACCTTGAGTGACCTTGAAAGGTCAAAACCATAGTCTGACATTTTGAGAGGGAGGTGTCCATTAAGAGCTAAACCTTTACTGAGGGGGTGAGGTTTGTTGTGCCTTCAGTAGTTTTTTTCATATATTTTAGATCCTCAGTCCAACTGATCACAGAGAAATAAAAACGATTAAATCATCTTTTAATGAATTATTTAACGGCCAAACTCAATTAACCCTTTAAACTTCCACTCAATTTTCAATACATTTCTTAATAAAGTCAATTGAATGCTGTTGTTGAACCATTTTAACAACATGCAATTGGTAATATTATAAATGAAAACATTCAGATGAAAACTAGGATATTAGAGGCGGAGCCTGTTAAATGATGCAATAGATAAAACATTTGTTGATATTTATTGATGTTTTAGACAGGGTGGGTTATGGTCAATGTGGTGCCCAATGCCAACAACAGGCCAACACGAGACCAACACTGCACCAACACTTGACCAACTCTTGGCCAACACTAGGTGAACACTAGGTGAACATTAGGCCAACACTAGGTGAACCTTAGGCCAACACTAGGTGAACATTAGGCCAACACTAGACAAACACTAGGCCAACACTTGGTGAATACTAGGTCAACATTAGGCCAACAATAGACCAACACTAGGTGAACACTAGGTCAACATTAGGCCAACACTAGGTGAACATTACGCCAACACTAGGTCAACATTAGGCCAACACTAGGTCAACATTAGGCCAACACTAGGTGAACACTAGGCCAACACTAGACCAACACTAGGCCAACACCCCTCTTTCCTTTTAGTGTAATTGTAAATGATCATCTGTAAACATGGTGTCCTACATCTGATGGAGTACGTATTGAGTGTCCATGAATAATCACTATCAATGTTAAGTTTAATGATTTATTTAACATATTTTTCACACTAAGGTGAACTGTCAACGAATATAAGGTGTATTATGTGAAACTAAACCGTCACACTAACTCTCAACCTTGTTGAGTTGTAACACAGAACAAAACATAATCTGATTATGATAAATCAAACTTTAAGAGTCCAAATAAAAAGATAAAAAGTCAAAATTATGTAACAAAAAGTAAAAATTTATCCGATAAAAATGCCATTTATCCGATAAAAGTTAAAATGAATAAAAGTCTAAAGTATGCGACAAAAAGTCAAAATTACGCAATAAAAAGTCTAAATTATGTGACAAAGTCAAAATTCTGCGATAAAAAGTCAAAATTATTAAATAAAAAATACAAATTATCAGATAAAAGGTTGCCAATCACTAAACACTAACAGATTTAATCCATATATTAGTTTCACTGTCAATAAATTAAAGTCTTTTCAGTTCACCTTATAGTCCAGAAAATACACTATCTTAATATTCTAATTCTGTGGGATTTGGCGCCACCAAGACATCTGGTTGCCTAGGCAACTGCCTAACACTGATCCTGGCTTTGGACATTTTTGTTGTTTGTTTTTATTGGACTATGACTATGTTTGTTAGAATATGGTTCCTCTGTGGATAATTATGAGACATAAAGGTTCAGATCAGCTGTTTGACATTTGTATTTTGAACAAAGGAGTGATTGTACCTGCTGTAGATATTTGATCTGACAGTGGTTTATATTTTCTGATGTGTGAGAATCTCTGTTGTCAAACTACATTAGGTCATGTGACATTTGGGACAGGTTTGGGTGGTTTGTTATGGTGGCTGGGATTTTACATATCGTAAAACTAAATAACATTACCATAAAACATTTACAAGTCCCCAGACAAATTTACATTAAAGAAAACACTTTTACAAAACATGAAACACTTACAAGTAACTCCAACAGGAAGCAGAATGAACCAACTGTAGGTTTGAACCAGAAATGGTAGCGGGACGAGGTGTTGAAGGCGTTCATGGTGACCTCAGATGGAAACCAGTCAAGTGGTGTTCTGCCCGTTTTGTGGCGAACACACGAGCCCATTAATGCAGTTCTGTTTTTCGTGTGGTCGGTCCTTGGAGTTTTTAAAATGCTCAGACCAGACAGAAGGAAGAGCTGCACATAGGACGATCAACAACTCCACCTCGTTATCATTTCTGGTTCAAACCCACAGTTGGTTCATTCTCCTTCCGGTTGGAGTTACTTGTAAATTTGTTTCAATGTTTGTAAAAGTGTTTCATGTTTTGTTAATTTGTTTTCTCGAACATAAATGTGTCTTGGGACGTGTAAATGTGTTATGGTAATGTTATTTTGTTTCATGATATGTTAAAAATGTTTTCTACAATGTCATTTTGTAAACGTGGTTTGTACGGTCGTTTGATGAACATTTTTGAGCGACTACTTCTGGTCTATATGTGGACCCTTGGAAGTTTAAAGGGTTAAAAGTCAGGAGGCCAGTGCATTTCACAACAGCCTGATCGTTTACCTGCACGGACGTGTGAACTTCAAAGGAACAGGTGTTCTGTGTTTTTGGTGGCAGGTTTTCTTTCGTCTTTCGCTCATAAAAACACAGAACATTTAAATCTACTTATTGACCAACACTGGAAATAAAAACACAATGAACCAAAACTGTTCAGAAAAGAGAGGAGCAGGGCCTGCCGCCGAGTCACCTTCAGCCCACCGCCGCCGAGTCACCTTCAGCCCCCCGCTGCCGAGTCACCTTCAGCCCACCGCCGCCGTTCCCTCCAGTCACACCCTGGCTTTATTGCTGTTCATCGTGGGACCTAACGAGCGCATTTTTACCACGTGAACTGAAGGTGAATCTTCGCCGAGCTCAATTCGAAGTCATTGTTTTGCACAAAGAGCCTTTAGAAGACTCTGACCCGTAGTACCAACACAAACACCTTACCCCGACCTCACCACCAATGCCATGTACCGCCTCCATCGTCTTCCATCTTCAAGCGAGAAGGAGGAGTAGGAGGCGTGGCTTCAGGCCTGGTCACATGCAGTTAAAAGTCTGTTTACATTAAGTGCAATGGAACCAATGGAACCAATGGAACCAATGGAACCAACGGAACCAATGGAACCAACGGAAGGATGGAAGGGGTTGGCTTCATTTATCCTCCTTGATCAGCTTTTTTTCTGCTTTAGCGATCTGGGATTTTCCACCAGCGGGGGAGTAAAAATAAAAAATGGAGGACGGAGCAGTGTGGAAGTCAGTTTAGCATCTGGTTCCCTCGTATCGAAATTTGTGGGTTTTTGGATCTGACATAAAATAAACACATTCATGTTTGATCCTACAAAACAAAATCCACAAATAAACCCTGAACAATGGACAGAGGTATGAAGTAATGAAGTAAAAGTACTTTGTTACTGTACTTAAGTAGGTTTTTACATATCTGTACTTTGAGTATTTATTTTTCAGGTCACGTCTGATTTTTCCTCCTTAAACTTCTGCATAAATATTTGTACTTTATACTCCTTACTCTGTACTTTTTCAAACTAAATGGATGTGACAGTATGTAAATAAATGGCTGCACAGGTCAAATCAGTGAAGGAAAGAAAATGTGACTTTTTTTATCACATAATTATGTATTGCTTATTTCATATTTAGGAATTTATATCTCAATTGTGCCATTTTATCTCAGAACTTTTTCCTCATAATTATGCAGTTCTTATCTCATATTTATAACATTTTCTCATAAGTTTGACTTTTTATTTCATCATTTAAACTTTTTATCTCATGAGTCAAAATTGTATATTTTTTTTAATCTCCTATTCATGACTTTTGAATTTTTCAAAAATTTCCTGTCAATACCCACTAAACTGAGTACCCAAACCTAATAAAACACATCATCTACACACTAACTCACTTTTAAAGGGTTTATCTTTGGGTATTTTAGAATTTTTCTGGTTTTTCCTGTTTAAATAAATGTTATTTCATCAATAGCAAAAAAAAAGCACTTTTACTTTTTACTTTACTCCATGTGAGAAGTTGTACTTCTTTACTTTTACTTTTGGATCAGCACTTCTACTATTTTTTTTCACACTAGTAGGTGCACTTCTACTGCAGTACATAATGTGAGTACTTCTACTGCAGTACATAATGTGAGTACTTCTACTGCAGTACATAATGTGAGTACTTCTACTGCAGTACATAATGTGAGTACTTCTACTGCAGTACAGAATGTGAGTACTTCTACTGCAGTACAGAATGTGAGTACTTCTACTGCAGTACATAATGTGAGTACTTCTACTGCAGTACATAATGTGAGTACTTCTACTGCAGTACATAATGTGAGTACTTCTACTGCAGTACAGAATGTGAGTACTTCTACTGCAGTACAGAATGTGAGTACTTCTACTGCAGTACAGAATGTGAGTACTTCTACTGCAGTACAGAATGTGAGTACTTCTTGCTGATCCTTAATTTGACGTAAAAAAACCCACAGTCGTGTTTTTATTTGAGGGAACTGGAGTGACGCTAACTTTAAAAACACGTCATCCAGGCAGAGGGCGGGGCGAGGGGCAGGGGGCGGAGCTAGTGCTCCTCCCTGTCACCTGATCCCACCTCCTCCTCTTCAGTTTTCACCACAACAGATATGGTGGGAGCAGATGAAGAAGACGAGAAGGCGGAGGAGGAAGAGGAGGAGGAGTGGGGTGGAGTGGGATGGACATGAACCTCCACCGGCACTGGCGTTAGCGTTATCTCTACCTCCCCTCGCTCCTGGTGCATCGTGGGTAGAGGGAGGACAGAGGCAGGAGGAGGAGGAGGAAGCGGCGGGTGGAGCTGTGCTACAGATATGGTGCCGGTGCTGTTGCTGGGCGGTCTGGGTGCCTTCTGGATCACCTCCACCATCGGGGTCCGACCTGACGCCGCCAGCTCCCAGCCCGGCGCCCCCGAACTCTGGAAGACCAGCAGCGGGCGACCGTGGTGCTCCGCCTCCAGTGCTCCACCCGGCTGGCAGCACTGTACCATCACCCCCCGGTGCTCCGCCGCCGCCACGCTCGGTAGCTGGCTCAGCACCAGACCGGGTCCGGGTTGGTCCTGGATCACCAGCTCCAGAACCTGCTGCTGCGAAGAAGAAGACGAGGAAGAAGAGGAGGCCTTTTGGATGACGCTGCCCGTCACTGAGGTGATGATGGGGGTGTGGGGGGAAGGGGCTGGCAGCTGAGGCTGAGGAAGAGGAGGAGGAAGAGGAGGGGTGTCTTCGGGTCGAGGTTTTCGCGGTCGGCCTCTTTTCCGTTTCACCAGCGGAGCATTGGCGGTCGAACCGCACGCTGATGTCACGGCCTCCAGAGGGCGCTTGTTGACGTTTCCTCGCGCCTTTTGTACGACTGACGTAGGCGCCACTGCTGCTACTACTGCGTGCTGCTGCTGAGAGGAGGGTGGGGCTTGGGGCGGAGGGGGCGGGGCAACTGTATCCCTGTCGTACGACAGACAGCCCTGAGGGAGGATCATCACAGGGAGAGGCCCGCCCTGTTGCTGAGGCAGCGTTGCCATGGCGATGACTTTCACACCGCCCCCGCTGGCGGCGGCGGCAGCGGCTGGGCCTCCAGTTCCAGAAGCCCCACCCACACCCGAGGCATCTTTAGGGGCCAGTGAGGGTGGAGAAGAGCGAACTGACAACTGTGTCTTATCGGGGATGGAGCTCCGAGGGAGGATTGTGGGTAATTTTTTCATGAAGGCTTCGACCTGCATCAACAGAACGTCAGGTTTAACGTCTAACACTTTGATTTACGTGTAAATATAAGGAAGTGGATTAAAAGGTCAGTTTGGATTCTTAAAAGTGTGGTTGTTTAATCAAACATGAGCACAACATTCTCCAAAATTCACAAACATTCCTCTTATGAAAAAAATACCAACTTTTACACTCATATCTCCTTCCAAAATGTGGAGTATTCTTACAATTATTATTATTATTTTGTCAAAGTCTCGTTTGGTCCAACTTTGAGCTTCCACTTTGTCCTCTATCATTTGACCTACATATTAAATGTGTGGTCTCACTGGATAACTTTTCCTCTAGAAGCACAATCTATGCTGACATTACAAATATCTACCTTAGTTGATCCACAATAAGGCCAAAGTTGGCCAAAAACTACAGTAAAATATAGAAAAACTACAGTAAAATATAGAAAAACTTCAGTAAAATAAAGAAAAACTACAGTAAAATATAGAAAAACTACAGTAAAATAAAGAAAAACTACAGTAAAATAAAGAAAAACTACAGTAAAATATAGAAAAACTACAGTAAAATATAGAAAAACTACAGTAAAATAAAGAAAAACTACAGTAAAATATAGAAAAACTACAGTAAAATATAGAAAAACTACAGTAAAATATAGAAAAACTACAGTAAAATAAAGAAAAACTACAGTAAAATATAGAATAACTACAGTAAAATACAGAAAAACTACAGTAAAATAAAGAAAATATATGGTGTTTTTAATCCAGAGTTGTTGTGCTTATTTAAAGTTCCTTATCTCGTCCACAGCTGCTGGGAAATGTCACCTCGTCCTTCTAACAACCACACTTTAAAAAAGCCAGACTGCCCCTTTAAGGAGGTGCGTTCAGGTGTAGATACCTGCAGGCGGCGACCTACTGCAGGACGCAGCGAGGACGACGAGGGGGGTGGAGCATCCAGGGACCCTTTGGCCGCTCGCTCTCCTGGTGAAGCCTTTAACGCAGACGAGTCTCTGTGATCCTTCTGAACACAAACAGGAAGCAGTGAGCGACAGGCTGCTGTCATGTGATCAGTAACATGTGTGATGTCATCAGTCATGTGACTGGCGTGTGATCACCTTCTGATCTGCAGCTGCGTCGCTGTCAGATTTAGAGATGGTGGGTGTTTTCTTTATGACCTTGTAGGGTTTGGCAGGACCTCCTGAAGCACAAAGACACAAGCACACGTGTGATGATCAATATTCACAACTATTTCAATCAATCAACTTTCTTCACTGACAAAAGAACAAACATCAGCAAGGAATTCAGCCGAAAACTTTACTCCTCTATCCCAAACTGATGTCACCAAACTCATCAGTGAGAGCCGTCCCACTACCTGTCCCCTGGACCCACTGCCAACAAACCTGCTTCAGGACATTGTGTCCACAGTCGTCCCAGCTATAACTTACATAATGAACTGTCCTCTGGAACTGTCCCCAAGGGACTGAACACAGGTAGGAAACTACCACACTGTCTCACCGCTTCCCTTCCTGTCTCACCGCTTCCCGTCCTGTCTCTCCGCTTCCCTTCCTGTCTCACCGCTTCCCGTCCTGTCTCTCTGCTTCCCTTCCTGTCTCTCCGCTTCCCTTCCTGTCTCACCGCTTCCCTTCCTGTCTCACCACTTCCCTTCCTGTCTCACCGCTTCCCGTCCTGTCTCTCTGCTTCCCGTCCTGTCTCTCTGCTTCCCGTCCTGTCTCTCTGCTTCCCTTCCTGTCTCACCGCATCCCTTCCTGTCTCTCTGCTTCCCTTCCTGTCTCTCTGCTTCCCTTCCTGTCTCACCGCTTCCCTTCCTGTCTCACCGCTTCCCGTCCTGTCTCTCTGCTTCTCTTCCTGTCTCACCGCTTCCCGTCCTGTCTCTCAGCTTCCCTTCCTGTCTCACCGCTTCCCGTCCTGTCTCTCCGCTTCCCTTCCTGTCTCACCGCTTCCCGTCCTGTCTCTCTGCTTCCCGTCCTGTCTCTCTGCTTCCCTTCCTGTCTCACCGCATCCCTTCCTGTCTCACCGCTTCCCGTCCTGTCTCTCTGCTTCCCTTCCTGTCTCTCTGCTTCCCTTCCTGTCTCACCGCTTCCCGTCCTGTCTCTCTGCTTCCCTTCCTTTCCCTTCCTGTCTCACCGCTTCCCGTCCTGTCTCTCTGCTTCCCTTCCTGTCTCTCTGCTTCCCTTCCTGTCTCACCACTTCCCGTCCTGTCTCTCTGCTTCCCTTCCTGTCTCACTGCTTCCCGTCCTGTCTCTCTGCTTCCCTTCCTGTCTCACCGCTTCCCGTCCTGTCTCTCTGCTTCCCTTCCTGTCTCACTGCTTCCCGTCCTGTCTCTCTGCTTCCCTTCCTGTCTCACCGCTTCCCGTCCTGTCTCTCTGCTTCCCTTCCTGTCTCACCGCTTCCCTTCCTGTCTCACCGCTTCCCTTCCTGTCTCACCGCTTCCCGTCCTGTCTCTCTGCTTCTCTTCCTGTCTCACCGCTTCCCGTCCTGTCTCTCTGCTTCCCTTCCTGTCTCACCTCTTCCTGTCCTGTCTCTCTGCTTCCCTTCCTGTCTCACCGATTCCCGTCCTGTCTCTCTGCTTCCCGTCCTGTCTCTCTGCTTCCCTTCCTGTCTCACTGCTTCCCGTCCTGTCTCTCTGCTTCCCTTCCTGTCTCACCGCTTCCCGTCCTGTCTCTCTGCTTCCCTTCCTGTCTCACCGCTTCCCTTCCTGTCTCACCGCTTCCCTTCCTGTCTCACCACTTCCCGTCCTGTCTCTCTGCTTCTCTTCCTGTCTCACCGCTTCCCGTCCTGTCTCACCACTTCCCGTCCTGTCTCTCTGCTTCCCTTCCTGTCTCACCGATTCCCGTCCTGTCTCTCTGCTTCCCGTCCTGTCTCTCTGCTTCCCTTCCTGTCTCACCGCATCCTTTCCTGTCTCACCGCTTCCCGTCCTGTCTCTCTGCTTCCCGTCCTGTCTCTCTGCTTCCCGTCCACGGCAATCACTGGAGCTGCCCATGTCATTTTAAATGTTGACAAGTGCAAGGAAATGTGCCAGTCCCAATACTCATTAATGATCATCCAGTAAAAGGTTGTGACATCTTATAAACACCTTGGCATCCACCTTGATGACAGACAATAGTATTATCTTTAAAAAGGCCTAGTCCAGACTATTTGTTCTTACAAAGTTAAGGTCCTTTGATTTGGGGAGACATATTTAAACACATTTTATCATGGAATTTTGGCAAGTGTTTTATTTTCTGCTGTTGTATGCTGGGGAGGAAACATGGCACTGGAGGACAGGAACAGGTTAAATAAGCTTATTAAGAAAGCAGGGTCCATCACGGGCATGTGTGTGAGTACAGTAGTGGAAAATGAGGAAGGTGAACAGTGTTAAAGATAACCACCCACTGTACAGCCTGTTTGTGACGAGTGGGCGGAGTCAAAGGACCCTTCTACCAAAGTGCTCCACTGAAAGGGTTAGGACGACTTTTATTCCTGCAGCTTTTTAACAAGAACTGCTAAGGACTTTTAATGTTGTAATTGTTTAACTGTGCTTTTAATGGCTGTTTTAGAACATTGCTGTGATTCTTTGGGAGTTTTATGATGAACTGTTTTTTTTTTTTTCTCTGTTTTTATTTGTATTTTTTCTTATATTTATGACGTGGTGTCCTGTCTTACTGCTATGTGTTGTATGTATGATCAGATGACATTTAATTTGCCCTTTGGGGATTAATAAAGTTTTATCATCATCATCATCATCATCATACCTGCATAATGTTCTGTCCATACTCACGAAACTCAGTCCCATGACCCAATAAAACACATCACCTACACACTAACTCACTTTTAAAGGCTTTATTTTCGGATAATTTTGAAATGTTTTTTGGTTTTTCCTGCGTAAATTATTATTATTTCATCCATTGAAAAAAAATGCAGTTTTACTTTTGCTTTTTTAGTTGAATCAGTACTTCTACTTTTCCCTTTATTTTTTCCACATAAGTAGCTGTACTTCTACTTAAGTACAGAATGTGAGTACTTTCAACACCTCTGTCTGATTCTGATTCTTTGCGACGGACAGACTGCCACTACGAACCGCCACCGACCTGCGAGGGCTGCGGAGCTGACCAGTTCAGCCTGGCTGCATCGAGGGTTGACGATGTGTTCCTGGATCAGGTAACGTGCGATCTCCACCACCGTGTCGAAAGAGCGCTTCAGGATCTTCTGCGCCCAATCACAGATCAGCTCGCACGCCGCCTCCGTCACTTCCTGTTTGTAGGTTTGGACTAGCTCGGTCAATTCAGCCTGGAGATGAAGATGAAGATGAAGAGGAGGAGGTCAGCTGTGGCTGGCCTTTACATGCCTGTGTAAGGCTTTATGTTTAAGTTACAGCTTCACTTTATTCAATTATTTATTTTAATTATTTATTTATTTTTTAATCATTTTCCAGTGACGTACATTTCTGCAGTGGTTATAGATTTTTCATATATACAATGTACATTAGTGTGAATTTACACATGTACAGTATTTTCTGCACTATAAGGCGCATTAAGTGATAAGTCATAATTTTGATTTATAGTCCAGTTGACTTTTATAGTCCAGTCCACCTTATAGTCCAGTTCACCTTATAGTCCAGTGTACCTTATAGTCCAGTGTACCTTATAGTCCAGTGTACCTTATAGTCCAGTTCACCTTATAGTCCAGTGTACCTTATAGTCCAGTTCACCTTATAGTCCAGTGTACCTTATAGTCCAGTGTACCTTATAGCCCAGTTCACCTTATAGTCAAGTGTACCTTATAGTCCAGTTCACCGTATAGTCCAGTGTACCTTATAGTCCACTTCACCTTATAGTCCAGTGTACCTTATAGTCCAGTTCACCTTATAGTCCAGTTCACCTTATAGTCCAGTGTACCTTATAGTCCAGTGTACCTTATAGTCCAGTGTACCTTATAGACCAGTGTACCTTATAGTCCAGTGTACCTTATAGTCCAGTTCACCTTATAGTCCAGTGTACCTTATAGTCCAGTTCACCTTATAGTCCAGTGTACCTTATAGACCAGTGTACCTTATAGTCCAGTGTACCTTATAGTCCACTTCACCTTATAGTCCAGTTCACCTTATAGTCCAGTTCACCTTATAGTCCAGTGTACCTTATAGTCCAGTGTACCTTATAGACCAGTGTACCTTATAGTCCAGTGTACCTTATAGTCCAGTTCACCTTATAGTCCAGTGTACCTTATAGTCCAGTTCACCTTATAGTCCAGTGTACCTTATAGACCAGTGTACCTTATAGTCCAGTGTACCTTATAGTCCACTTCACCTTATAGTCCAGTGTACCTTATAGTCCAGTTCACCTTATAGTCCAGTTCACCTTATAGTCCAGTGTACCTTATAGTCCAGTGTACCTTATAGTCCAGTGTACCTTATAGACCAGTGTACCTTATAGTCCAGTGTACCTTATAGTCCAGTTCACCTTATAGTCCAGTGTACCTTATAGTCCAGTTCACCTTATAGTCCAGTATACCTTATAGACCAGTGTACCTTATAGTCCAGTGTACCTTATAGTCCAGTTCACCTTATAGTCCAGTGTACCTTATAGTCCAGTGTACCTTACAGTGTGGAAAATACTGTAGATGTTTGAAAGATTCGCTCTTCATCTGTCACCATCCAAATACACATCAATTTCAGTTATGACATTAAAACAGTTGATGCAAGTGTTTATGGGAAATAGAGGCCACCGCCGTTTACTGTCAGAGGTGTCGCTGTTACTCATTTAACTCTAACTATGGTCAGAACCTTTAAGGTAAAGGTTACAGCAGGGTTCCCCAATAGGCTGCCCGCGGCCCGGAAGTGGCCCGCGAGAGGACATAGACTGACCCACACCAACTTGTGAGAAAAAGATTATTTTTTTGAAATATTGTGACGGTGCGACATTCGCGCGCCATCATCTCTGCCCCGCGTGTGTTTTTCTTTTTTCTCGTCTTTTTTTGGAGTGTGTGAAGCGCGGCTCTCCTGCGACATATGTTTAAACTGGACATAGTCATCTGGACCTTGACTCACTACTCAGCCTTTTCTCTAAGTGGTGGACGTCTGGAGGTGCGCACACACACCTGCTGCAGAACCGAACCACTAGTGTTGCGCGGGCTACCCACTGGCCAGCGGATATCCGTGGGTGACCCGCGAGTCGGGCGGGCTGGGTCGCAGTATTAATACATATTGCGGATGCGGGTGGGGCGGGTCAGGGACGATCAATACCCGCTGAGAGAGGTGTGTGTGTGTGTGTGTGTGTGTGTGTGTGTGTGTGTGTGTGCTCGGCTCGCGTATGTACAAGCCCGTCACTTCCTGTTTTGAATACTTTTTTATCCCAACTTTTTGTTATTTGTTATTAGCGCCAAATCTCCCTGAACACTCAGAGATAAGAGTGAAAATGTGGGACTTGATCAGGGAGAAGATTAAAACAGGCGATGCGAAGGTTGTACGGAAACGTTGTATGTGTTGTCTTTATAGAGTGATGATGTGGGTGGAGTCTATTTTATGTGCTGGAGTGCATATTGAGACGTTAGAAAGGAGGCAAAAATGATGCTTCATGACTTTTAACATTAGAAGCACAAGGTAAAGATGCTGCGAATGTACTATGTGAGTTTAGAGACAAATTTAAGCTCGCGGGTTGATAGTGGGCGGGTTGGGTTTATCCATACGTGACATCATGTGGGTTGGGCGGGGCGGGCCTAGCCACGTCTTGGGTTTGGGCGGGGCGGGTTTCTGTAAAACCCCCTAACCGCGCATCACTACGAACCACTGTTATATCCTCATAATTCGCGCTTCATAGAACACGTGATCATTGACTACAGGACACAGATTCATTCATTAATTGTTTTGGGTTTTTCTCCTGTTTGTGTTTATGTATGGAGGATAATTGGTGCCATTGTTTATATCAAACATATAAATATAGATATAAATATGAATACAATTGAATTGAATATGAATTAATATGATTTCAGTTTGATGTATGTTCCATGTAAATATAGTAGATTGTGTGTTAATTAAATAATGTGGTAATTGGTATGTCCATGGGTGGAGCTTAGGGGTAATATAAAGAGGAGCTTTTCCCAGTAGAGTGGGGGTGTAGTTGAGTTCAGCAGATTTAGAGAGATTTGAATTTGAATTTGAAGTAAGAGTGAGGCTGAAATCTGTTTTTTTTTAGTGTTGAATGGTAAAAGACAGCAACTTAATTTTATTGTGTTTTCAGATCTCTTGTAACAATTTTTTTTTCCTGGGTTTTTTGGTATTTTTGCACTGGAAAAACTGTGCACTCCTCATCACTGCTGGTTTTGGATTTGGGTGAAAATAAATGAAAAACCACTGAAGTCAAACAAACCCTTGACATATATATATATATATATTTATATATATATATATATATATATATATATATATATATATATATATATATATATATATATATTAGTATTTATTATTTAAGTATGTCCAACTGGCTGCTGTTACAGGTGTATTACTGTTTATTTGTTCCAGCAGACTAGCAAAGTATATTCTTTATATTTTATTTAAAGTTAACTAGCTGCTGTTATAAATCTGTCAACTTTCAGAGCAGACTGTAATAACCAAATTTTTATTTTGAGTAAATGGTTGGTTCTCAACTTTTGTTTCCAGGGTGTAATTAGTCTTTGTGTGACCCTCACCAATAGTATTACTGAATCCCAGGAACAACTAATAATGTTATAATGCACTAGAAGTGCAGATTTAACATTATTATCTGTACTGTTACTAGAGTGGGGCTGTTGTGGTGCCCCCCTCCCTGCTGCCATGTGCCCCACAGGTGCTGTGGCCCTCGGCTTGGTGCACAGGTCAGAATTTGGCCCTTGATGAAATCTAATTGGGGAACCCTGGGTTACAGGCTGTGTGTGTGTGTACCGGGTCGTTCTTCAGGTCCAGGTTTGGTAGCAGAGGCATGTTCAGAACCGTCTTCCTCCTGATGCCGCTGTAACAGTACGTATGAGCCCAACAGGTTAGGGATTTCAACCAGCACCTCTGGTCATTATATATATAAACCAGCCATTGAACTGAGTTATTTGTAAAATCACTGGACTTAAAGGATATTTGGACTGTCCTCTGCCACCGAGTCTGCGGGCTTTGATGTTTGGGAAAATGTCCCTGATGATCTTCCCAAAGTTAGCGGCGCTCAAAGGACGATGCTGCAGGTTTTCACAGTGACGCCTGAACACAGAGAGACAAAAAACACACCAACATCAGCAACATGAATTACCTTATTTTACAGACATTTAAAATACTCTAATTTACTCCAAAAACCACAGCAAAGTCATTCTGGTTGTACTTAGAGGCTTTGGAATTTGGATTTTTTAAAAGTTTGATTTCGCAGAATTAAAGTGTTTTGTTCCATGTTCCAACTTAACAAGTTATATAACTAACAGATATTGTGACTTTTTAGTTTCACTTAATGAACATTACACATGAAAAAACCTCAAAATAAACCATTCATTGACAGTGTGTCTTATAGACCAGTGTGCCTTATAGTCCAGTGTACCTTATAGACCAGTGTGCCTTATAGTCCAGTGTACCTTATAGTCCAGTGTGCCTTATAGTCCAGTGTGCCTTATAGTCCAGTGTGCCTTATAGTCCAGTGTGCCTTATAGTCCAGTGTGCCTTATAGTCCAGTGTGCTTTATAGTCCAGTGTGTATTATGGTCCAGTGTGTCTTATAGTCCAGTGTGCCTTATAGTCCAGTGTGCCTTATAGACCAGTGTGCCTTATAGACCAGTGTGTATTATGGTCCAGTGTGTCTTATAGTCCAGTGTGCCTTATAGACCAGTGTGTCTTATGGTCCAGTGTGCCTTATAGACCAGTGTGTCTTATGGTCCAGTGTGCCTTATAGACCAGTGTGTCTTATGGTCCAGTGTGCCTTATAGACCAGTGTGTCTTATAGTCCAGTGTGTCTTATAGTGCAGAAAATACATTAAGTGTGACTGTGTGAGTCTGACTTGTAGGTCTCGTAGACATCCTGTTTGGGCAGACAGGTGTCAGAATGTTCCTCCAGGTGACTGCGGATCCAGTTACAGGTGTGGAGCTGATCGGCCGTGTTAAAGGAACTGGAGTCACCGCCACTAAACGCACAAACACAACACAAACCAACACGTTACACACAGGATATGCTTTCTACAGCTTCAAACATGACAAAAAAATAAGTTATTTGAGGTTTGTTTCTATCAAACAGGAACTGGACTGGGTGGAGCTCAACCATCTATCACCATCTATCAACCATCTATCACCATCTATCAACCATCTATCACCATCTATCAACCATCTATCACCATCTATCAACCATCTATCAACCATCTATCAACCATCTATCAACCATCTATCACCATCTATCACCATCTATCAACCATCTATCAACCATCTATCACCATCTATCAACCATCTATCACCATCTATCACCATCTATCAACCATCTATCACCATCTATCAACCATCTATCACCATCTATCAACCATCTATCAACCATCTATCACCATCTATCAACCATCTATCACCATCTATCACCATCTATCAACCATCTATCACCATCTATCAACCATCTATCACCATCTATCACCATCTATCAACCATCTATCACCATCTATCACCATCTATCACCATCTATCACCATCTATCACCATCTATCAACCATCTATCAACCATCTATCACCATCTATCACCATCTATCACCATCTATCACCATCTATCAACCATCTATCACCATCTATCAACCATCTATCACCATCTATCACCATCTATCACCATCTATCAACCATCTATCACCATCTATCACCATCTATCAACCATCTATCACCATCTATCAACCATCTATCACCATCTATCACCATCTATCAACCATCTATCACCATCTATCAACCATCTATCACCATCTATCACCATCTATCAACCATCTATCACCATCTATCAACCATCTATCACCATCTATCAACCATCTATCACCATCTATCACCATCTATCAACCATCTATCACCATCTATCAACCATCTATCACCATCTATCACCATCTATCAACCATCTATCACCATCTATCACCATCTATCACCATCTATCACCATCTATCAACCATCTATCACCATCTATCACCATCTATCACCATCTATCACCATCTATCACCATCTATCAACCATCTATCACCATCTATCAACCATCTATCACCATCTATCACCATCTATCAACCATCTATCAACCATCTATCAACCATCTATCACCATCTATCACCATCTATCAACCATCTATCACCATCTATCACCATCTATCAACCATCTATCACCATCTATCACCATCTATCAACCATCTATCACCATCTATCACCATCTATCAACCATCTATCACCATCTATCAACCATCTATCACCATCTATCACCATCTATCAACCATCTATCACCATCTATCAACCATCTATCACCATCTATCACCATCTATCAACCATCTATCACCATCTATCAACCATCTATCACCATCTATCACCATCTATCACCATCTATCACCATCTATCACCATCTATCAACCATCTATCACCATCTATCAACCATCTATCACCATCTATCACCATCTATCAACCATCTATCACCATCTATCATTTGGACCAAAAATCCCAATTTCAGTCGACACCAGTTTGGAATGTATGTGTATGTGTGTGTGTGTCTGCGTGTGTGTGCGTGCATGTGTGTGCGTGTTTGCGTGCATGTGTGTGTGCGCGTGCGTATGGGAGAAGTGAAACGCCATAATGAAGAAAAGACTTTGGAGAAATAATTTGTTTAATGTTTGTTGGGCGTGATGTGACCGTCAGTGACCGTTTATTCTACAGTAACAAGTAGATGAGACCAACTCTGCGTCCGTTTCCTGGATCCAGTGGAAATATATCCTTAGGAAAAAGTGTGGGGGGTGAAACCATCTGCTTGTAAAACACCCTAACCCAGGGCTCTACACTAACTTTTTTTTCCAGGAGCACACGTGCCCCTAAGTTAAAAAATTTAGGAGCACACAAAAAAAATAGGGGCACAAGTAGGTTTTAGTTTTAAATGTTTATTTATTTACAGTGCAGTACTTACGCACAGATACCAACATTGTTGAATGACTGCTGTCATTTGTGTTAATTTAGAGCAGACCATAACATAACTTTGTATTATGGGATGCTTTGTCCTTTGATATATTTTAGAACGTTGTATTGGCTGCCTTGTTATTAGATCCATTTTAGAATGATTAACCCTTTAACTCCTGAGACTGAGACACAGTAAAAAATAAAATAAGATAAAATAAGAAACACAATGAACAAAAAACCATCAAAGTGATCATATAGCACGCGTTATGGAACGTTCTAGCACGCGTTATGGAATGCGTGCTAGAACGCGTGCCATTGCGCGCACCAGTGCGCATACCAGAACGCGTCCTGTAACGCGTGATAGCGCGCCAGTGCGCGTGCTACAACACGTTCTGTAATGCGTGATATAATAAAGACAACGCGTGGCTATGTGAACACTTTGGCTTTTGCCATAGTTAGCTCCTCAGGTCTGTGTGTCTTATTGTTGCTGCAAGAAGCACTCGCACATGTGCGACTGTTTTGTTTTCCTCGTTCGCATGATGAAATATTTGCTCGCAAATGCGAGTGAAATGGGCGCACTGTAGAGCCCTGCCCCCATCACCCACGGGTGCGACGTCGATGACTGACCTCTTGTCTCCAGAACTGGGTCCCGAGGGCAGCTGGAGGTACAGGTACAGCTTGTCATTGTCAGAGAATCGCTGAACATCTTGCTGTGAAAACAAACAAATACAAAAGAGTAAAATCACACACATGCAGTCACTAAAGGGGAGGGGCTAACTTTTATTCTAATATTAAAGTGGTACTTACCAAAATCTGATCCACTTTAGTCTGTACACTTTTACTGCAGGATAGAAAACAGACTGATCATTTATTTGTAGATCCAAAACACAACAGGGTAGTCTCACAGAGGTGATCAAAAGGTCTAATGTCACTATAATGTCATTTAATCTGATGCAGTCAGTGTCCTCTCATGTCCCTAATGTTAATTTAACATAACAATAACAATAATTTGGACTTTTTATCATAATTTTGACTTATCTCAAAAGTTATACTTTTCATGACATAACTTGGTGGTGTATGGGCAGCTGTGGTTCAGTTAGTAGAGTGGGTCGTTAGGGTCAAAGGTTAAAGCTGTGGTTCAGTTGGTAGAGTGGGTCGTTAGGATCAAAGGTTAAAGCTGTGGTTCAGTTGGTAGAGTGGGTCGTTAGGGTCAAAGGTTAAAGCTGTGGTTCAGTTGGTAGAGTGGGTCGTTAGGATCAAAGGTTAAAGCTGTGGTTCAGTTGGTAGAGTGGGTCGTTAGGGTCAAAGGTTAAAGCTGTGGTTCAGTTGGTAGAGTGGGTCGTTAGGGTCAAAGGTTAAAGCTGTGGTTCAGTTGGTAGAGTGGGTCGTTAGGGTCAAAGGTTAAAGCTGTGGTTCAGTTGGTAGAGTGGGTCGCTAGGGTCAAAGGTTAAAGCTGTGGTTCAGTTGGTAGAGTGGGTCGTTAGGGTCAAAGGTTAAAGCTGTGGTTCAGTTGGTAGAGTGGGTCGTTAGGGTCAAAGGTTAAAGCTGTGGTTCAGTTGGTAGAGTGGGTCGCCCAATGACCGAGAGGTTGGCAGTTCGTGTCACGGCTCTGGTTGTCCACATGTCAAAGTGTCCTTGGGCAAGACACTGAACCCAGTAGGACTGATCTTAGAACCCTACTGGTGTATGAGTGTGTGTGAATGGGTGAATGTGAAGCTGATGTAAAAGCACTTTGAACCATGAAGGTGGAACAGAACTATAGAAGAACATTTACTATTTATGTGTTTGCTGAGTGAACTTACGAGATGTTGTTCTTGAGCTTCTGCAGCAGCATGCTGGGCTCAGTGTCGCCCTCTGCTGCCTCCAGACCGGCCTCGGCGCGCCGGGAGCCTTCAGCTCGCTCGTCCTCCGACATTAGGACCGCTGCTAACAACTGCCCAGGAACACCATCTGATGACCAACGGGACAAACGGTCACAGGCAAGAACGTCTCCATGACAACAACCAGCTGCCATATGAAGGCAGGAACACTAGGCCAACACTAAACAAACACTAGGCCAACACTAAACGAACACTAGGCCAACACTAAACGAACACTAGGCCAACACTAAACGAACACTAGGCCAACACTAAACGAACACTAGGCCAACACTAAACGAACACTAGGCCAACACTAAACAAACACTAGGCCAACACTAAACGAACACTAGGCCAACACTAAACGAACACTAGGCCAACACTAAACGAACACTAGGCCAACAGTAGGTGAACATTAGACGATCACTAAGCCAACACTAGATGAACACTCGGCCAACACTAGGCCAACACCCCTCTTTCCTTTTAGTGTAATTGTAAATGATCATGTGTAAACATAGTGTCCTACATCGGATGGAGTACGTTCTGAGTGTCCATGAATAATCACTGTCAATGTTAACTTTAATGATTTGTTTACTGTATTTTCACACTATAAAGTGAACTGGATTATAAGGAGCATTAAGTGAAGATAAACACTAACAATAACTATAAACCTTGTTGAGTTGGAACACGGAACAAAACACTCTGATTCTGATAAAACAAACTTTAAGAGTTCAAATTCTGAGATAAAAAGGCAAAATTATTTCAGTAAAAGTCAAAATTATGTAACAAAAAAATCTAATTTATCCGATAAAAGTTACATTTATCTGATAAAATTCAAAATTTTGCTACAAAAAGTCAAAATGATGTGATGAATAGGCAAAATTCTGAGATTAAAAAGACAACTTATGCGATAAAAAGTTACAGTTATGTTATTAAAAAGTCTAAATTATCCAATAAAAAGTCTAAATTCCCAGTTACTAAGCACAACCAGGATTAATCCACATATAAGGCACTCTGTAGTTTTTGGAGAAAATACAGTATCTTAATATTCTAATTATGTGGGACTTGCCTCCACCAAGACATGTGGTGTCCTAGGCGACTGCCGAGTCTGACCATGACTAACACTGACCCTAAGTTTATCCACAGTTAGCATAGCATGATTACAGGAGAATGTATAGTGTTTTATATTCTAATGACTGGAAGATTTTTAATGAATAAAGCCATATGTTATAAATAAGGTGAATCATCTTTACATGTGCTTTGTAATTGAAAGTGTATTTGACTGTCCCACAAAGGGCTATATACATTTAAGGTATTATTATTATTATTATTTAGTATTCTCATTTCTGGAGGGATGGGTTATTGTTATTACACAGAAAACATCATAGATGCACGGCAGAAACAAAATATGAATGCACAGTTAATATGATTAAAAACAGATTAAATACTAAAACACTGATATAAACTAAAGTGCATCTAGTTATGTGAACTACTGTATTATCCAGACTATAAGGTGAAATTTGAATACTTTAATGTTCTCCAAAAACTAGTGTGCCTTATATATGGACTTATTCTGGTTGTGCTTAGTGACTGGGAATCTTGAGTTTTCATCTCATAATTGTGGCTTTTTATTACATAATTTAGAATTTTTATCTCATAGTTTAAACTTTTTATCACGATTTATCTCATAATTTTGACACATTTTGTGTGCTCAAAATAAAATTAAACAAAATTATTAATATAATTATTGAAGACAGCTTATCATGTGTTCGTGTTGTGTTTGCTTGGATGGTTAACCCTAACCCCGTGTCCTGTCTGCAGAACTCCAACTCTATTAAACCACCGCTGTGTGTTCCAGCCCGGTTCCGCTGTGACAGCCGTCCACCAGGCCCGTGGCCGCCGGTGGAGGACACATGCCGTCTGTCACACACCACCACCGGAGCGGGACGCGTGTTTCTGCGGACACAACGCGTCCTATCACCGGCCACAGTCAGCGCGGCAGCTAGCATTAGCCCGGGGGACACGGACACGACCGGCGGCCGAACCGGCCGAGATGGCCCGGTCGTGTGTGTCTGTGTGCTGCCGTGTTTACAGCAGGCGCAGCGCCGGTGGTCATGTGGCTGCCATTTACTATTACAACACTCACACTGACACACACCAACCAACACACGGCTCAACATGTTAGTAGCAAGCTAACGGGTTAGCCCACAACACACACCCCGCACGCTAACGGACACACCGCGGCTTCGCCAACCGTTAGCCGTATTTACCACAAGCAGGTATTACCGGTGTTTCAAAGCTTCGTCAGCAGCCGGGGTGACACGAACGAGTCCCGCGGTGACATTTATCGAGTTCTTACATGGCTGGCTGGAAGTGCTGTTAGCCTAGCTAGTTGCTACCCGATAGCATTGGCTAGCAAGCACCGAAACAGCCCTTAAATGTGTTTTTAGCGGCCGTTTACAACTTCGAAACAATCCGCGCGTACGGTTTGGCAATTCCGTTATTAATATATGATCGGTTCGACGAGTCACACTTGAGTTATTATTTTAAAAAAGAAAAAGAAAGTACCTGAGCCAAGATACAGCAAAAATCCCCTTTCAGATTTTTTTGTGATTGGACGACTTTGTTATGTCTGCCTGACTACAAAGCCTGCGTCCATTCTGATTGGCCACATGTCAGAAATCTGCCCAGACACCGAAGGCGGGTAAAATCCTATTCATCGAGCACAAATATTTTTGCGACAGGGCTTATTATGATTGGATATTTTTTGCTGGTCTGCCCAGTTACAAAACAGATGGCTTTATCTGGTGAAATCTGCATAGCAACAGCGGATGGTTTGCACAGTGAAAGCAAAAGTAATTCTGCATTTTATTACTGAAGTCAAGATGAATATCTAAGTGACATTTCAACACAAGTTTTCAAGAACGGAATAACTATAAACAATGTAATACAAACCGCAGCAGGTAAAATCATTTTAGTCATCAATTTGTATTTTCACCTGAAATAAATCTACAAAATGGAAACCAAAAAAACCTACTTTTTCCCCATAGCATATAATTATTATATTTCCTACAGTTTTCAGCAATGATACGTCAAGGATTCATAATTATGTTTAACAAAGTTGTACTCAAAAGGAACTTGTAGTTATCATGGCAAAGAATCGTTTTTTAAAACAACTATAATAATCACAATATTAACAGCAGATAGTAGGTGTGTGTGTGTGTGTGTGTGTGTGTGTGTGTGTGTGAATGAATGCATGAATATGAAGCTATGTAAAGGGGTGTGGAAAAGCGCTGTTTAGTCATTTTACCATATTAAATACATTTTCACTTGTAAGCTTGCATGGAGACCATATTCAGAAATAAAATGTGTCAAACGCCATTTGTATTTGTCAGATTTATTATATTTCATTATACAAAAGTGATACTGAACATCAGAAAACAAACTACATTGGGATGCAAAAGGTGGATGAAAGGCGTTGAAGATCTTGAAGCAGAGAAATGGCGCCCGTTGCAGTTTGTCTTTATTCAAACCCACTGCAGAAAAACAGGAGAAAACAGACATAAACACACTGTGTTTTCAGAGTGCATTTCTACCTTCTTTTCTCTTAGTCTGATTTAGACAAAGATAAAGGTTTTTTTTTTGTTGCTTTTTTGGGGTCAACAGTCTGGCTAGGGTTAGGGCTATCACCACAAAACTATCCTTCAATTCTTTGCTTTCTTCAGTGTCGTTACGTTAAACTCATTTCAAAGCTTCGACTTCATGTAAAAGAGGTAAACAAATGTACAATATAACATGTATTTTCTCCAGTATTTTATTGAGCTGTTCCTGCTCTGCATTTACCTCAGGATGGTCTTGACCTTTTATCTCGTACATCTTGGCTTTTTAATCATATAATTTTGTCTTTCTATTTCATAATTTTGACCTTTTTTATTGTATTTTTGGGGTCAACACTCTGGTTAATATCACAATAAACCTGTCCTTCAATTCGTTGCTTTCTTCAGTGAAGCCATGTGTGACCTTTGACCTTACCTGACCATGTGAGCGATGTCCCAGTTGGTTTCAGAAGACAGAGGACCAATAATCTCCACTCCTTCTTCTGTTACTATGGCGATCTCGTGCTAAAAACAAACCAGTCTGACATTAGACTCTTTACAGTCATTTACTTTTAGAAAAGACAGGAACATTTTTATATTTTTATTAAAATTAACTTAATAATGGAAAAAATGAAATGATAGTTAATTTTTAGTAAAAAAAATTAAGTAAAATTGTCATGTCTAGAAACAGTGGATATTTACACTGGGGTAAAACTGCTAATAGTGCTGCAAAACTAGGTTTGAAGTACATCACTGCTGCACACACACTGAGGAAGGTTTAAAAAATCCATACTTCACTCAGAAAATAATGACACTATTTTCCAGACTATAAAATGCATTTAAAAGACTTTAATTTTCTCTAAAAACTACAGATTACAGAAAACAACCATGGATTATGCTTAGTGATTGGGAATTTTGACTTTTTAATCACATAATATTATCAATCAACAATAATATCTTATTGATGTGCATGTATGTATGCATATATATGGTATACACATGTATTTATATTACATGTTATATGTTATACTATATAATCATGAAACTATTATTTATTATTATTATTATTAACATTATTGCGTGTGTGAATATTGATATTACTGGGGTGTTGTGTAGAAAGAAGCACAGGAGGAGTGGGGTTAGGGTTGGATACGTTTGGAGTTCTCAATCCTTTTTGAACATGTTGCATTTAATGTTGTTTTTATTTTGTTATTTTGTTTTATTCAAAATAAACTTCTATCAATTAATCAATCAATCATTTTGGCTTTTTATCTCACAATTCTAGTTACTTATCCATGGGAGGCCAGTGTGATGACAAAAAGCTTGATGGAAACAATCCTCACCCTGTTGTATGAGCGAGCGTCTCTGTAGTACAGCACTTTGAGGCAGCGCTCCACCAGCTCCCGAGCTTCCTGTTTGGTTATTTCCACTTTGTTCTCGACCACCTCCCTCATCAATGGCTGCACGTGACACAACAGAAAAGATGCATGTTAGTGGTGCGTTCAGGTGCACACAAACATCAGTGGTGCGTTCAGGTGCACACAAACATCAGTGGTGCGTTCAGGTGCACACAAACATCAGTGGTGCGTTCAGGTGCACACAAACATCAGTGGTGCGTTCAGGTGCACACAAACATCAGTGGTGCGTTCAGGTGCACACAAACATCAGTGGTGCGTTCAGGTGCACACAAACATCAGTGTTGCGTTCAGGTGCACACAAACATCAGTGGTGCGTTCAGGTGCACACAAACATCAGTGGTGCGTTCAGGTGCACACAAACATCAGTGGTTCAGATCATCATCAGTTGTTCAAAGTTTACAGTGGACTCACCTGAGCCAGGTACGCTCCAAAACCAGTGGCCACTGTGGGAGCTTCATAGGCCACACCCAATTTATCCACGTAACCTAGGAAACTGCAGAGCAGAGAGAAGGACTTGGTCTCAACCACTTTCAGGGAAAAAAAAAAACCTTTAAATGTGATTTTGATTTCATTCTTCACTTGTGTAATGTGAAGCTAAAGAAGAGTGACCTCTGACCTTTCTCCGTTGTAGAATCCCCCGATCACCACAGTGTTCCAGAGTGGGTTCATCCTGCTGCGGCGGTTGTACATCACTCTGGTCAGCCATGAGTGGACCGCCTTTGGACTGTAGCTGTGCCCATCGCCGAGCAACTCCTCATCGATCCTGGAGTCACAACACACGCGCTCGTTAAAAATACTGGATTTTCCAGAATAGAAGGAGCACTGAACACATTTGACTTTTCTCCAAAAACCCACAAAGCGCCTTATTATATATATATATATATATATATATATATATATATATATATATATTCATTCTGCTTGTGCTTAGTGACTTAGATTTGAGACTTTTTTATTTAAACTGAGGTTTGCCATGGTTCCCTTTGTTCTTTCAGTTGTGTTGTATCGTGCAGAAGGTTGTGTCAGAGTCCTGCACGGGTTTGGGTAACCGTGGGTGACCCGTGGGTGAACCGCAGATTTTCACGAAACGGGTGAAAAATGTTGTGCTGTGTCGGATACGGGTTCGGTTCGGGTCGGACGTGGGTGATCGCGGGTCTAATTTGCGGTTCATAGGTTAAAAACTGTTCTTTAGTTTGGACTTGTATAACTGCCTCCTGTGTGTGTGTGTGTGTGTGTGAGTGTGAGAGAGAGTGAGTGAGTGAGTGTGTGAGAGAGTGAGTGAGTGTGAGAGAGAGTGAGTGAGTGTGTGTGAGAGTGAGTGAGTGAGTGTGAGAGTGAGTGAGTGTGTGAGTGAGTGAGTGTGTGTGTGAAAGAGTGAGTGAGTGTGAGAGTGAGTGAGTGAGTGTGTGTGTGTGTTTGTAAGTGAGTGTGAGTGAGTGAGTGAGTGAGTGAGTGTGTGTGTGTGTGTGAGTGAGTGAGTGTGAGAGAGAGTGAGTGAGTGAATGTGTGTGAGAGAGAGTGAGTGAGTGAGTGTGTGAGTGAGTGAGTGTGTGCGTGAGAGAGTGAGTGAGTGTGAGAGTGAGTGAGTGTGAGAGAGAGTGAGTGAGTGAGTGAGTGTGAGAGTGAGTGAGTGTGAGAGTGAGTGAGTGTGAGAGTGAGTGTGTGTGTGAAAGAGTGAGTGTGAGAGTGAGTGAGTGAGTGTGTGTGTGTGTGTTTGTAAGTGAGTGAGTGAGTGAGTGAGTGAGTGTGTGTGTGTGTGTGTGTGTGTGAGCGTGTGTGTTTGTGAACTCACGGATAAAACTATTTTTTGAGTTTATTATTTGTCTGCTCCTGTTTAATAACATTTTTATTTGGCTCTACCTTGGCTATGTCACTGTTCAGTATATTCGTGGCAATAAATGTTTGTATTTAAGTTTGGCTATCTGACATTTTCTTCCGGGTTCGGGTCGGATATCGGGTTCATTTATAGCGGGTCGGTTCGGGTGCCGATTTTTTTTTTGTCAGTCGGAAAACTGGTCGGATACGGGTTTGAACTGGACGGGTACAGGCGGTTTGTTAAAATCAGAACCGTGCAGGACTCTGGGTTGTGTGGTTCTTACACCATCTGATCGATGATCTGTTTCAGGTACTGGTAGTCAGCGTAGTCTCCTGAAGCTCCCAGGATGGTGTTGTTGTTCACCTGAAACACACAAACATCACTGATGTCAGATCAGCCACACCTTCACATTCATCTACAACAGGATGCTCAAACTAATGTTCTTCATTTTCCACATTCAGTCTGATTTGACCTTCATTGGGTCAGACCAGCAAAATGAAAACATAACGTAGAAATAATGACAACTACACATTTATGTCATTCTTTTACTGCAAAAAAACTCCATCAAATTCTGAAAATACTTTTATAAATTATCCTAATGCAAAAAAAGTGACATTTCATAATGAAAAGGTTAATTTTAACAATATTCTGCCTCAGTTTATCATTAGTCCATGTGTTTTTATTATGGATCAGTTTACAAACTAAACTAAACTATTGGTAACAAAAGCAGAAAATGGTTCCAATTGTGTCCAATTTTTAGGACTGTCAAATTATTAAAATATTTCAGATTAGACTGTTGCTTTGGATTAATTTTGATTAAAACTATATATATATATATATATATATATATATATATATATATATATATATATATAGTCTGGGCCCCACGAGGCCAGGATCCCACCTTAGCAGACGTGCCCCGGCCACCGTTAGGTTTCTAGGAGACCCTCTGAGTCGCGTGTGCATAAGGCCAAACAGAATAATATATGTGGTTCCCATCACATGAAAAAATTGGGTAGGTTGGTGGGTCATCCATATTTTATTTTATTTACAATTTTATATACTCGTCTTCTAAAAAGAAGCTCCAAAAATTCTGATTTAATATCAGTTATTCTTTCCAGCAGTTAGAAAATCAACACATTGCCTCAGATTTTCCATGTACATGTACATGTATATTTACAGAATGTTTTAAGAGAGCATAAATGAATTTTAGATGATTGAAATACAATAAAATATGATTTGACATCAACATTTTGTCTTTTATTGATTTTTTTTTTCAACAAAAATACAGTTTAACTACAAATGTAAATTCTATCCACATCTAAATATTATTTAATGAAATAAAGGCCCCAATATTGAAGGCTTTAGTGGACATATACAGCTATCTATTTACTGTTCAACTTATTTCCTCTTACCATACTGCTGTTTTGTTACTGGCTTCTTCACATTCCTCACAATCTTGACAGAGCGGGAGTACAGTTTTACATTTATTTTTTAGCTCTGGAAGAGGATTTGTATTTGGTTCCCCACACCAGGCACACAAGTCTGTGTGACCAAGAGATGCTCCATAAAGATATGAAACCATCTTCCCAATGAATAAACAAACGCTGGTGTTTTTGAAACAAACCAAGTGTGAAGTGAGTGGGAAATTAACACACCATGTACCAAAGATTCATCAAGAGGCCAACAGCCAATCAAAACTGGCGCAGCAATCACATGCATTGAGGGTTGTTTTGATGGACATGGACACCATGTATATGGTCGTCGTTTGTCGCTAGTCATAAATCACGGTGGTCAGACAGGTGACAGATGTTGGTAAACATGAATACGGACTAAATACGGAGAAATAAATTCTCTCATCATCAGTCATTGGGAATTTCGAAGCCGACCGAAGGTCGGTCGGGTGAGCGGAACCACACGTATTATTTTGTTTGGCCTTAGACTCCTGTGTTTTCAGATGGGTCGGTGGGTTGCCCACATCGCAGGCCCCTCTGGCACCTGTTATACATGGACCGGTCCCTGCCCTGGCCATGTGGTTGGCATGCCGGGAGGAAGTGGTGAAGTCCAGGCAGAGGGTTCTGTAAAACCGCTGTGGAGGAAATGCACCTGGGGGGACGTCAACTTCCACACTCAAGCACCAGATTAGATTTTTTTAAAAAAGGAGAAATATATAATTGTATTTCTTTTATTTTAACATACCAGTGACATACTGGTCAGACTGTGTTCAACTATTTTCAGAAGAACCGTTTGTTTTTCACATATTGTCGGCACTTGAAAAAAGGAGAAATATATTATTTTATTTTATTTATTTTAACTTCAATAACATTTTATTTTAGTTTTAATTTTTAGAGGAAGAAGTTCATTAAAAGTTAACTCTTACAGTCATAAAATCCATGAGCAATTCAGTTAAATAAGTCTGTTGTCCATTCATTTGTAATTTAGTTTTATTAAAACCTCGTCTCAATCTTGTGAGCTGAGTGTCACATCCTTAGTGTGTGTGTGTGTATATACAGTGTATATATATATATATATATATATATATATATATATATACACACACACACACACACACACACACAATTAACACCAACAGTTTTAACACAATAACTTCAAACTAACCTGTACCTGTAAACAACCGTTCCATTTAATTGCATTAAATTTTTTAATCAAATGATGATGGATTAATCTTGAGTTAATGTGTTAATTTTGACAGAATTAAAAAATACATAAAAATACAATAAGAAACATAATAATGCAGAGGAAAAAAATAAAGAACATGTTAAAATCCACTAAAATCCACTAACAAAAAAACTGATGAAAAATCCAAAACATATTCAAAAACTTAAAATACAGAAAAAAACTCCAAAAATGTGATAAAATATACAAACCATCTGCAAAAATATTTCATATCTGTGAAATTAACCTCTTTATTTACCACCTTCAACAGTTTCAACTAAACATTAATAAAAAAAAACTGTTCTATTGAATGGAGTTCAAATGTTTCATGAATCAAAGTTAATTTTGTCAGAGTCATTTTCTTCAGATATTTCAGGTTTTTCACATTTTATTTTTACAGGATAGATAGGGTGTAAATGTCAATATTTTCACCTAATATTTTTTGCAGTAAAACAATGACAAAAATGTGAAGTTGTCATTATTTATAGACAAAGAAAAAAGTGAGAAGAAAATCTGGAGTCATTTATTTAACAGGTTATTATGTTCTTTATCATGTTTGACTAGAGCTGATACTGGGACTGTGTTACCTTCATAAGGCGAGAGATGTTCCTGAAACGAGCCAGAGAACCGTATGAACCCAACATGTCTGCTGCTATGACCACACCACCTGTGAACTTCACACCAAGGACTGATGTTCCTGTTACCATAGGGTTACTGAGAGAGAGAGACAGAGAGAGAGACAGACACAAAGAGAGACAGAGAGAGAGACAGACACAGACAGACACACACACACACACACACAGACAGACAGACAGACAGAGAGAGACAGAGATGAAAAACACCATTAACCCTCTGAATCATTATTACTTTAACTTTATTCAACTGTTTTTATTCGTCTTTAGGCTGAAAAAAAAAGTGATGTATTTTTATCGAGTTATACAATGGTTCCACTCAGCTGGAAAAACATGCGTTTAAAATTTCAACCCAAGTACAACAGTAATATATTTACACACAGTCACGGTAGCGAGCCGTGTCCGAGCATGTGCACGTCACACACACACACACACACACACACACACACACACACACACACACACACACACACACACACACACACACACGTATTTGTTTCTGCTCAGAATGAATGGGAGTCTTTGGGCCACGGTCACTCAGGGTCACTGACATGAGTCACATGTGACCTTTGACCCCACAGTGACGTGGGGAGGTTGAAAGATTTTATATGAGGGCGAGTACGGGGGGGGGGGGGGGGGGGTGTCATGACACAACAAACAAAATAATAACTACAGTCTTATAATAGATGAATAAAAACAGACTTAAGTCTGTGTCATTCTAGGTCAGTTTCCAATGATCTGAATGGAACACAAAGACTAAGTATAAAAGTTATTAAGAATTAGATTTATACCAGAGCTGGAAGGAACTTTACTGTGGTATTTATATTTTTGCAAAATTTTTACCTTATACTCTTTACATAAACATTTGTATTTATTTTAATTTTTTAAAACTAGACAAATGTGACGGTATGAAAAAAAAAGTCGTGAATCAGAAATTGTGACCGACTATATTATAATTTTGACCTTTTAATTAATTTTGACTTTTTAATCTCATAATAATTATGTCTTTTTTTTCATCGTTTCGATTTTTAATCTCGTAATTTTTACTTTCATCTTCCAATTTAGTTTCCTCTTATCACATAATTATGCTTTTTTAAAACCTTATTTTAAATCTATTTATGACATTTGAATTTTTTTCTAAAAGTGCTGCCAGTACCCACTAAACTCAATACCATCAGCCAATAAAACACATCATCTACACAATAACTCACGTTTAAAGGATTTATTTTTGAAAATATTCTGCTTAAATATATATTATTACATCTATATTAAAAAACACAGTTTTCCTTTTTAATTTATTACAATTGACAAGTTGTACTGTTTTACTTCTGCTTCAGTAAAGCAGTTGAATCAGTACTTCTAGAGTATTGTTTCACACCAGTAGCTGTACTTCTACTGCAGTACAAAATGTGAGTACTTTGACCACGTCTGATTTCTACTGATCTACGGTAAACAATAAAAACATGACTTTTAACACAATTAAACATTAGTTGTCTAATTGTAATAATAATGTTCTTATGTAAATGTTAGATTTTACTATTTTGCTTTTTACCAGTTTTTCCCAAAAGCAAAGAGTTTGTGAGGAAACAAGCTAAAGCAGCCAATACCATCAGTCACTAAAACAATTTCAAAATTATAGTTTTCTTTCCCACTAAGCAATAAAAGTCCTGACTCATCATTGAAAGTGAATAACTTCATTCCAAACGACACAAATTCGGCTTGAATTTGACTGATGCTAACAGTTAGCATTTAGCATGAATCGGCTAATGTTTCTCCATGATGATGCAGCACCGGAAAAGTAAAATCGAAACCTTCCAAACAGCACAGGTTTAACCCGAGTGGTTAACTCACAGAGTATGTCGGACCGGTCCGAGAGCTGTAGTCAGTCCGGCGCTGCTGCCGCTGGCACCAGAGAATGAGTAAAACTCTCCCGGTTTCGGTCCATTCTCCCAAAAATTCAGCTTTACTCCACACGACTCCATGTTGAATAATACCGGAAATGACGATTAGACGTCTTCGTGTGGGAGCAGAGGAAGTGACGTAATAAAGCAAAACGCGACGCCCAGAGAAACCCAAAAAATAAAAAGCAAATATTAAAACGTAACTCCATTATTTAAATTATTTTTAATTGACTCTGAAATTGAGAAAAAGTAAGAAGTGTATGTCAGTGGTTGATATCTATTCTGAATTATCCGGTAACGTACTGTCATAATAGCTGTTTTCTTTTCTTTTTCTTCTCTTCACAAATAGAATATTTTTACAAAGTCTGTCTTATGTATTCTTATGTGTACTCTGCAACTGGAAAGGCTGAATGTTCATTGATGTTTGCACTTGTAAACTTGAAATAACTTAAAAAAAAGTTCATATGACAAATGACTGAAAAATAAATTGTTAAGTACGAAATAAAACCACAAAACAAGACGTAATTTAGGATTAACAAAATCCAAATAAAATACAATTATGTAAAATTAAACAAACCAAACAAGGAAACAGTTACAAGTGTGAAATATAACTTTATACTTTAAATTTTAAATGGCGGTATATGGAAAATATATTTCAAAATGGTCCAGAATCCAATATCTCTTCCAGATCTATCTAATCGATTGGTCATTGTGTCATTCCCAAGACCTCCTGAACATTTCATGGAAATCTGTCCGTAACTTTTTGAGTTATGTTGTACACAAACAGACAAATAGACAGATAAACTCCAGTAAAAACATGACATCCTTGGCAGAGGTAATAATTACGGTGTTTATATTGTGACCATAGGGTACAAATGGCAAGGATAACAAGTGTGTTGTAAATCAATGAGTAAATGTGTTAGCCTAGCCTAGCCTAGCCTAGCCTAGCAGTGCTATCTCTATTCATTCCATGTATGGGTCTAGTGGTGCTTCATAGTCAGAGGAGGCGGGGCTAAAAGGTTGTCTTTCAAATCCTCTGTATGTAATAGGACGGTACTACAACCAATCAGTGTAATTTTTAGGATGATGTAGTTAGAGCGACTGAAAGTTGACGGAGGAGTCCGGAGAAAGTTAGGAATGACTAAACAAAATGGTGGATTATGGAGCTGAACGACTGTTGTCGCTTCTGTAAAAAGAATTTAAAGATTGTTGACGTTTTCTCACATTCTTCACTCATCTGTGATAAAAGGAAATCTACACCTGTTGTTCTTCTTCTTCTATGGTTGTTTATGCTTGTTTCTCTACCAATCGTTGTTACACTGAGTCAGACCCGGTTTTAGCTATGGGCAGGCTGGGCAACGGACCAGGGCGCAATCCTCCATGGGGCGCCAGCATATGACCGTCCTATTTTTTTCTCCTTTCCCTGTCTTTTTTTTCGTCTTGCTTGCTTCGGCCCAGGCACCGCCCCTATGGCAAACCAAAGTGTTCACATAGCCATGCGTTGTGTTTATTATATCACGCATTACAGAACGCGTTCTAGCACGTGCACTGGTGTGTTTTCATGCGTTACAGGGCACGTTACAGGGAGCGTTACAGGGAGCGTTACAGGGAGCGTTACAGGGCGCGTTACAGGGAGCGTTACAGGGCGCGTTACAGGGAACGTTACAGGGAGCGTTACAGGGAGCGTTACAGGGAGCGTTACAGGGAGCGTTACAGGGCGCGTTACAGGGCGCGTTACAGGGCGCGTTACAGGGCGCGTTACAGGGCGCGTTACAGGGAGCGTTACAGGGAGCGTTACAGGGAGCGTTACAGGGCGCGTTACAGGGAGCGTTACAGGGAGCGTTACAGGGAGCGTTACAGGGAGCGTTACAGGGAGCGTTACAGGGAGCGTTACAGTGAGCGTTAAAGGGAACGTTACAGGGAGCGTTACAGGGCGCGTTACAGGGAGCGTTACAGCGAGCGTTACAGCGAGCGTTACAGGGAGCGTTACAGGGAGCGTTACAGGGAGCGTTACAGGGAGCGTTACAGGGAGCGTTACAGCGAGCGTTACAGGGAGCGTTACAGGGAGCGTTACAGCGAGCGTTACAGGGAGCGTTACAGGGAGCGTTACAGGGCGCGTTACAGGGCGCGTTACAGGGCGCGTTACAGGGCGCTTTCTGGCACGCACAATGGCACACGTTATAGCACCCGCCCTGTAACGCGTGAAAGCGCACCAGTGCGTGTGGTACAACGCCTTCTGTAACGCGTGATATAATAAACACAACGCGTGGCTATGTGAACACTTTGGCTGGCCATACGCTCCAGCCGAGGGAGAGAGGGTGAGAAAGGCACGAGTGCGTGTGTGTGTGTGTGTGTGTGGGGGGGGGGGGGGGGCACAGCAGCCAATGAAATGAGACGAGTCATGAGGGGGGCCTGGGCAATCATCCTAATATGGCATTTCCGTTTAAAAAAAAATTTACAACCACACTATATCATAATAATATAGAAAAATATAGATTGATTGTACAGGTATGGTGTTGTTTCCTGCTGGACAAATATGCCTGACGCGCCTCCTTCAGCGCCCCGGGTCAGCTGCAGGGTCATCGGCCGGGGACCACTGCTCATCAGCGTTTCGCCCTCTTTAACCCCGGGACGCCTCCTGGTGGCGGAGCGGTGGCAGGGACGTCTCCCTGCCACCCCCTGCAGCTGACCCATCTTAAAGCTTTGACCCCCAGCTCTTATCCCTTCTCCTCAGCCACAGCCAGAAACTTCCTTTCTCGGCTTCCTCTGCAAGGGCCTTGGTTTGTCTTTTGAGCTTGGCTCCCGTTGTCCCCACGTCTCTCAGCAGCCTTGTCATTGATGTGCTGACAAAGCCCCGACAGCCTACTTCCACAGGGTGGATGCTAGCGGACCAGCCTGCCTCTTTGCACTCCGCAGCCAGGTCCGCATACTTGGCTGCTTTTCGCTCGTAGGCGGCTTGAAATCCCTCCTCCCAGGGGATGGTGAGCTCTACGAGCATGGCTGATTTCGCAGCAGCAGACCAAAGCACAATGTCTGGCCGAAGTGACGTGGTTGTAATCTCGCGGGGGAACTGCAGCTGCCTGCCAATGTCAGCCCTCATGCTCCAGTCCCTTGCCTGGGATAGGACACTCCGGGGGGCTCGTCTGTTGGTGTCTCTACTGCCTTCCCCTGGCCTCACAAACCTGACCTGAGGCTGCTTAGTTGTGATCTGGTTGTTGGCCTCTTGTCTGCGATACTCTAGGACTTCCGCCAGCTTTGTCAGGACTTGATCGTGCCGCCATCTGTAGCGCCCCTGCGTCAGTGCAACCTTGCAGCCGGACAGTAGGTGCTGTAGGCTGGCGTTGGGCGCGTTGCAGAGGGAACAGCTCTCTTCCTTGCCAAACCACTGGTGGAGGTTTCTGGGACATGGCAAGGTGTCGTAGGTTGCCCTGAGCAGAAAGCTGAGTCTGGCTTGTGGCATCTTCCACAGGTCGGCCCAACTGAGGGGTCTTCTGACCGTACCCTCCCAAGTGGTCCATCTTCCTTGACGACCTTGTGACACAGCCTTGATGGTATATTGCTCCTGGTTCGCCCTTGACACCTCTTCCACAACCATGGCTTTCCGTTCTCTCTTTGTGGCCTTGGACCAGAGGCGGGGAGAAACTCCCCACCCCATTTTGATATGTATATTGTTAATGTATATTTAAATGTTAATAAACACTGGCTATAGGAAAAAAATGTACCTGCCAGTTTTCTTAGTTTGTTTACGTCATGTCAATATTATTGGTGAATGTCAGTGATAGCATTAATAAACACTCAGACACGTCGAACCAAGATGGAGAGAAAAAAAACATCTGGCTTTTAGTTCAGAAAAAGGAGAAAAGAGGAGGCAGAGAGGAGAACAATAGATGCAGGTAGGCCGACATTATACAAAGTTACAAACATGGCAAGTGTCGAGTGTGAATGTGATGATGACCCTGAAGATAATAAGGTCAACAAAAGGCAAAAACAAACCCAAATCCTAAACAAATGTGTTCCAGACACAACTGTGGTATTTTAATAACATATTAACCTGCTAACCAACACTTTATTAATACAACCTTACACTGTTACACATTAGACTAGTCTAGACTAGTCTAAGGGATCATTAAGACCTAACGTTACACATGATTATCTAACCTCCCCTGTGCCACATTAATAATATAAATAAAACCATTATTACCATTTAAGGAGTTTTTCTCCATCTTTTAATCATTTTTCCATTACTGGTTAGTGGGCTGTAGAGATACTTCTGTGTTTCACAGGATTGCTAATAAACCCAAATGAATTGATCATAACAGGCCCATATGGGGATTTGGTGCCATCTTTGGTCAGTTGGTGAGTCCACAAATAGGTTAAGGAAATGAGACAGTGAGTTCATGGTTTAAAGTCATTAACTAAAAAAATAAATAAATAAATGGGACGTGTGTTGTTAAATGTGTTGACTTTTTTAAATCTCCATATTCCTTCATATATATTTACTGACATATTTATTACAGGGATGTAATTGAGGATTTTGCATCAAAGAAGAAAGGTCTAGTTTTAGATGGTATCTTTACAGCTGCTGCTGCACCTTTACTTTTACTGCTAGTTTGTTTGTTTGTTTGTTTGTTTGTTGTGAACCCTAAGGGAAAACCCAAAAGGAAAAATGAAGTCATTTGCACTCATTTTATTATTACTTAATTATAGTTAACATTGGTTTAGCTTTTTGAAAAGGTTTGTGCAATTTGCAATGTTATTATGTTTACATTTGTGTGCAATTTTAGAATATTTAATTCATAAATTTTTATCACTATTTTTACTTAGTATCTTTTAAATTGTAATAAAAAATAAGCATTGATATATACATACATAATCTGTCTTTGAAGGATATGGTTCTGTGTTTGTGTGTGTGTGTGTGTGGTGGTGGTGGGGGGGAGGGGGCGCCGAAGACATGTCTCGCCCAGGGTGCAAATCAGGCCAAGTCCGGCCCTGCACTGAGTGAAACTAGGCTATTACGATAGAACATTAGATTTACTGATGCTAGGAGGAGCTAGTGTGGCTAGGCTACTACGATAGAACATTAGGTTTACTGATGCTAGGAGGAGCTAGTGTGGCTAGGCTACTACGATAGAACATTAGAATTACTGACGCTAGGAGGAGCTAGTGTGGCTAGGCTACTACGATAGAACATTAGATTTACTGACGCTAGGAGGAGCTAGTGTGGCTAGGCTACTACGATAGAACATTAGATTTACTGATGCTAGGAGGAGCTAGTGTGGCTAGGCTACTACGATAGAACATTAGATTTACTGATGCTAGGAGGAGCTAGTGTGGCTAGGCTACTACGATAGAACATTAGATTTACTGATGCTAGGAGGAGCTAGTGTGGCTAGGCTACTACGATAGAACATTAGATTTACTGATGCTAGGAGGAGCTAGTGTGGCTAGGCTACTACGATAGAACATTAGGTTTACTGATGCTAGGAGGAGCTAGTGTGGCTAGGCTACTACGATAGAACATTAGAATTACTGACGCTAGGAGGAGCTAGTGTGGCTAGGCTACTACAATAGAACATTAGATTTACTGATGCTAGGAGGAGCTAGTGTGGCTAGGCTACTACGATAGAACATTAGATTTACTGACGCTAGGAGGAGCTAGTGTGGCTAGGCTACTACGATAGAACATTAGATTTACTGACGCTAGGAGGAGCTAGTGTGGCTAGGCTACTACGATAGAACATTAGATTTACTGATGCTAGGAGGAGCTAGTGTGGCTAGGCTACTACGATAGAACATTAGATTTACTGATGCTAGGAGGAGCTAGTGTGGCTAGGCTACTACGATAGAACATTAGATTTACTGATGCTAGGAGGAGCTAGTGTGGCTAGGCTACTACGATAGAACATTAGATTTACTGACGCTAGGAGGAGCTAGTGTGGCTAGGCTACTATGATAGAACACTAGAATTACTGACGCTAGGAGGAGCTAGTGTGGCTAGGCTACTACTATAGAACATTAGATTTACTGATGCTAGGAGGAGCTAGTGTGGCTAGGCTACTACGATAGAACATTAGATTTACTGAAGCTAGGAGGAGCTAGTGTGGCTAGGCTACTACGATAGAACATTAGATTTACTGATGCTAGGAGGAGCTAGTGTGGCTAGGCTACTACGACAGAACATTAGATTTACTGAAGCTAGGAGGAGCTAGTGTGGCTAGGCTACTACGATAGAACATTAGATTTACTGATGCTAGGAGGAGCTAGTGTGGCTAGGCTACTACGATAGAACATTAGATTTACTGATGCTAGGAGGAGCTAGTGTGGCTAGGCTACTACGATAGAACATTAGATTTACTGATGCTAGGAGGAGCTAGTGTGGCTAGGCTACTACGATAGAACATTAGATTTACTGATGCTAGGAGGAGCTAGTGTGGCTAGGCTACTACGACAGAACATTAGATTTACTGATGCTAGGAGGAGCTAGTGTGGCTAGGCTACTACTATAGAACATTAGAATTACTGACGCTAGGAGGAGCTAGTGTGGCTAGGCTACTACGATAGAACATTAGATTTACTGATGCTAGGAGGAGCTAGTGTGGCTAGGCTACTACGATAGAACATTAGATTTACTGATGCTAGGAGGAGCTAGTGTGGCTAGGCTACTACGACAGAACATTAGATTTACTGATGCTAGGAGGAGCTAGTGTGGCTAGGCTACTACGATAGAACATTAGATTTACTGATGCTAGGAGGAGCTAGTGTGGCTAGGCTACTACGATAGAACATTAGATTTACTGATGCTAGGAGGAGCTAGTGTGGCTAGGCTACTACGACAGAACATTAGATTTACTGATGCTAGGAGGAGCTAGTGTGGCTAGGCTACTACGACAGAACATTAGATTTACTGATGCTAGGAGGAGCTAGTGTGGCTAGGCTACTACGACAGAACATTAGATTTACTGATGCTAGGAGGAGCTAGTGTGGCTAGGCTAGTTGTTAAAATCATTAATAGTGTGACTTTTTTCTTCCTTCTTAGACTGAACTGTAATGAATGTCAGAAATTAGATGAATGTGGTGAATGATGGTGAACTTTTACTGTTGGACAAGAACGACAAGCCAGTCCAAATGTTAGAGGAGAATTTATTTGACTGTTTCAGTTTTCTTCACTTTTGTGCTCTGGAGTTGACTTCTCATGACAGAGTTCTGTGAGAGAGAAAGAGAGAGAGAGTGAGAGAGAGAATGAGTGAGAGTTAGGATGCCAAAAAAAATAAACTAATACTTATATAAACAAAACTTATACAGCAGGAAAAAAACTTCTACAGGCCTACACACACACACACACACATATATATACACATACATATATATATATATATATATATATATATATATATATATATATATATATATATATATATATATATATATATATATATATATATATATATATATATATATATATATATATATATATATATATATATATATATATATATATATATATATAAATGAGCTCAAATTCAGTGAACACGATCTAGACCAGGGGTCTGCGACCCTGGTCCTTGAGCCGCTATCCTGCATGTTCTAGATGTTTCCTTCTTCCAACACACCTGATTCAGATGATCCGCCTATCATCAAGCTGTGAGGAAGACTGATAATGTGTGTCAGGTGTGTTCAAAGAGGGAAACATCTAAAACATGCAGGATCGTGGCTCTCTAGGACCAGGGTTACAGACTCCTGGTCTAGACCAATGGGACATCAAAATTTATCCAAACCTTTTGGAAAAGTTGCATTGTTTTTGTGCTACGCTGTCACAAATTTTGCAAAGTTCTGTTTGTCATATGATATTTTTTTCACTATAGCGCCCCCTCCAGATTGACCAAATACACTGTTATTAAAATAGCAGTAGATCAGACACACGAACATGGATTTGGCTGAAATTTGAATCTGACGTCGCATGGGGAGGCGGTCGTGAGGGATGGTGAAGGCCTTTGAGACTGCTTACAGTTTTAATTTGCAATTGTGTTTTACAACACAGCTCGCTTGACCTTTTGGTTAGTTATAGTTAGTTAGTTATAGTTAGTTATAGTTTGAGCATGTGACCTGAAACTCCGTCGTAGACAAACACGTGTTCCATAGAGAAATTCAAACACTGGGCCAGTGTCACATGTTCAGGCTGAGCAGCTTTCATCTGATCCATGTCACCATGGTGACCGTGCCTCTCTGAAACACAAACATGTCAACATGTAAACAACACAAGACAGCCCCACAACAACAACAACAAACTCCTTTAGCCCGATCGGCCCACGGGTGGGCCGAGAAAATTGTGTAATTTTTCATTAATTATTAACATATAATAAATCTGGACAATGGAAATTTGTTTCAACTTTTACTCAAAGTTAAGACCCTAATGTTAATAAAAATACATATAAAGTGTACTTTAGTGATAAAAGTTACCTTTAAATATGATCTTTAATGTGTGTGTGGTGAAATATAAGTTATTTTTAATCGCCGATACGCGCTATTAATTCAGCCATATCTTGTTCTGGTGAGGGATAAGGCGGCCATGTTTGTAGGCGTTTGAAAGAGGAGATTCTCCTGAATCCAATGACAATGAACTACATTTCCCTCTGGACAGGAAATGCATGCGTAAAAGGTGAAAGGTTAGCATCTTTGCGCACGTCGGGCACATGCACATACTGGCCTGGGACACACACGCTACGGCAGAGACATCTGTGTGCCGGTTATAGTTATATTTACCAACTTTACTCTTAGTTTTAAGTCATTTTACAGAGTTTTAGTGAGTGACAGTGTATTTTCCTGAATGTTACTGACTGTGGTAAGCTTTGTGAAGTGTTAGCTGTTAGCCGCGTGCTAGCATGTAAACAACAGAGACACTACAGAGAAGCAGCTGAATGTTCAACATCTGACTGAGATCTGACTGTGGATATGAACTCAAAACAGGATGAACATCTACCCAGTAAGTTGTTGTATCTTACTGATATCTGTTTTTACAAACTAATAGTAATAATAATAACAATAATACTACATTTTATACTATACACATGCAAACACTGTTGACTATGGTAGTATTTTTTCAGTCTCATTGTATTGTTATTTTTACACATAAGTAGATAAGTTTATAATTAATCAATGATTGTTTGAGGATTTATTCACTTTCTCTGTCAAAAATAAATAACATTCTATCATTTCATGAGAAGGAAAAAGTCTCAAATCATGATTGTCTTCATTTTTCCTAGGTAGGAGGATGACACAAATAAAACTGCTTTTTGCAGAAACATATGGACCAGTTCAGTCTGCTGCCAGCCCCCCCAACCTAATGATAAACCAGCCCCCACCTGATGATAAAACATGGACATTTTTGGACTTTATTGCAATTGTTTGTGTTTTGAATGTTTGTATTAGTTATTTTGTTTAGTAAATTTGCACTAATTTTGATATTTAGATTTATTCTAATTGAATTTATCATATTTTTGCACATTTGTTCAACTTTATATTTGATTTTTACTAAATGTATTATTATTATTATTGATATATTATTATATTCTTTGGAGTAAGTTCTTAATAAAACTACTCCATTTGGAGACAAAATAATCCATGTTTATATGGTTTTATTCATTTTAGTTGTGCACAAAGGTAGAAGTTGATGAAACACAAGGTAAATTTCATTTCTAAAAGCTCCAGTAGACAGTAATAGACTTCTGTAATGGATATGAGTTGTATTTTCCAGACAGATTTTACTGGAAAATTAAAATAATGTATTTGGAACAGTTTGGCACAACAGTGTGCCAAACTGTGCCAAATGCACTGTCCACCTGGTGTTATCTGGACTTAAACCTTTCTGGAGGCTTTGTCCTTTGCTCTAATTCTATCAACTTTTGTTCCTGTGTTGGAAAGGAGTTACTGAAGGTGATCAATAGTGTCTATATTCATGGAATCATTGTTAGCAGGGTGTTTTCTTTTGTCAAAAAACATTATAAATTCAGGCGAGACCAAAAAATTCTATTTTATCTTTTAGTTTATTCCAGTTTATTCAGTCATAGTAGTAGCTACACTATTTTAGACAATGGGGGAATAGATTGTGTGAAGCCTGTAGATGTCCATAGATACAAAGAACATCCATATAAACCTGTGGATTGTGGAGCAATTCTTCATTTACTTTGGGTTTGTTTTTTTTAGGCGTTTTTCTCTGAAAATAGGCTCAGGGTGGAAGAGGTTAAGGAAGAAAATGCTCAGTTTGTGTTTATTCTAGACCAGGGGTGTCAAAGTGTGGTCCACGAGGGCCGGTGTCCTGCATGTTTTAGATGTTTCCCTCTTCCATTCCACCTGGAGGTCATTACATCATTATCAGTCTGATGAGGAACTGATTATTAACTCTTTAAGTGTCAGTGCTGATGTGTTATGAATGGATGATTTAGTTTAAATATTCAGAAAAATTAAACCGTTTTCCTTTTAGTTTAGTGCATGGACAAGGTGCCAAAAAGTCAGGTTTTTTTCCCCATTTTATTTAAAGGCAAAATTAAAATCACTGGCAGCAAATTTCAATACTAGTTTTCTTCTTTCATAATTTTTTTTCCCAAAGTTTTCCACATTAATTGTCATTTTATAAATATTTCTTCGTTTTTGTTGCTCATTTTTGTTTATTTTTCTACATTTTGTTTATTTTTTTATTTGAGTATTTTTTTCTGCCATTTGTGTTTTACTTTCCTCATGTTACCAATTATTTTGTTAGTTCTCAGGAGTTAAAGAGTTAAACTCAATCACATGCAGGACACCGGCCCTTGAGGACTGGAGTTCGACACACGTGTTCTAGATCCACGGTTCTCAAACTGGGGTCCGTGAACCCCTAGGGGGATGTGGCGCATGTCCAGGGGGTACGGCGAAATTATTCACGGTTTTGTTTTTTTCTTTGTTTGTTTTTTTTTGCTGTTTTATTTTGAAATGTGGAAGTTTTATTTTGTAGCGAGCGGCGGAAGTAACAGCGCTGTTTGACGCCAGCTTGACTAAATTGAGACGGAGCGAGTCACAGGCTATTTTTAGCCACCCTGCAGCGAACATGGATCGATTTTTGTGTCCGCCAAGTTCCTCAAGAAGTGGTAAAGAAATGACAATGAAAATGACAATGACAAAAACAACGCCCTAACCCTAAAAAGAGAAAGTACATTGATAGTTATATTGAGTTTGACAAGATCATCCCTCTCATTAAGTCTCTGTCTGTCTGTCTGTCTGTCTGTCTGTCTGTCTGTCTGTCTGTCTGTCTGTCTGTCTGTCTGTCTGTCTGTCTGTCTGTCTGTCTGTCTGTCTCACACACACACATGGTTTTGTGTGTCTTTTGTTCCGTTTATTATTTTAAAATTATTTAAAATTGTTGTTTCTGAAGTGTTCATTTATATTATAATACCTGAAAATGTGGCTGGTTTGCACAAAAGCACTATTAAAAAAGGTTATCATTGTTTCATAATAATCATTGTTTGAAGTGGTTTTTTATCATTTTCAGTATCGCTCAGGATGAGGGGGGACATGGAAAAATTTCACCCCTCCAAGGGGGACCTGGGGCCAAAAAGTTTGAGAACCCCTGCACTAAATCATAGTTAAAACAGTTTCTTTGGTAACTTCACTAATCACAGATTTGTGAAGTAATGTTGGTTTAACTGTTTGTTTGTTTGTTTGTTTGTTTGTCAGCCGTCAATCGAGACACAAAATTAAAACAAACAAAAGTGTAGACAGTGAATAAAAGTCAAAGGTTTGAGCATAAAAACAGTAAAATAAAACTAAATCAATCAGACACTTGTACTAATGATCCAAAAATGATTGATTATTTGTTTGTGTGTTTACTGTAGATCATCAGGTATTGTCCATATGATTGGCTCTTGTAGAGGATGGTCAAACACTGGTCACAGCTCTCCAGAAAAGACACTTCAGCTGAATCGTTGAACATTTTTCTGACTCCATTGGTTTCTTCAACTAAAAGGAAAACAAACAAACAAACACATCATCATGGAAACAACAACAAACACAAACAACAAATAAGTGGGGCTCGGCACAACAAACCCGGTCCCTTGTCAGTCCCAGTTGGACTGACAGAACCTTAGAAACCTATTTGTGTATGAGTGTGTGTGAATGAGTGAATGTGAGGCTAATGTAAAGAGTGTAAATGGGTGAATGTGAGGCTAATGTAAAGCGTGTAAATGGGTGAATGTGAGAATAATGTAAAGAGTGTGAATGAGTGAATGTGAGGCTAATGTAAAGAGTGTGAATGAGTGAATGTGAGGCTAATGTAAAGAGTGTGAATGAGTGAATGTGAGGCTAATGTAAAGAGTGTGAATGAGTGAATGTGAGGTAATGTAAAGAGTGTGAATGAGTGAATGTGAGGCCAATGTAAAGAGTGTGAATGAGTGAATGTGAGGCTAATGTAAAGAGTGTGAATGAGTGAATGTGAGGCTAATGTAAAGAGTGTGAATGAGTGAATGTGAGGCTAATGTAAAGAGTGTAAATGGGTGAATGTGAGGCTAATGTAAAGAGTGTGAATGAGTGAATGTGAGGCTAATGTAAAGAGTGTAAATGGGTGAATGTGAGGCTAATGTAAAGAGTGTGAATGAGTGAATGTGAGGCTAATGTAAAGAGTGTGAATGGGTGAATGTGAGGCTAATGTAAAGAGTGTAAATGGGTGAATGTGAGGCTAATGTAAAGAGTGTGAATGGGTGAATGTGAGGCTAATGTAAAGAGTGTGAATGGGTGAATGTGAGGCTAATGTAAAGAGTGTAAATGGGTGAATGTGAGGCTATGTAAAGAGTGTAAATGGGTGAATGTGAGGCTAATGTAAAGAGTGTGAATGGGTGAATGTGAGGCTAATGTAAAGAGTGTGAATGAGTGAATGTGAGGCTAATGTAAAGAGTGTGAATGAGTGAATGTGAGGCCAATGTAAAGAGTGTGAATGAGTGAATGTGAGGCTAATGTAAAGAGTGTGAATGAGGTGAATGTGAGGCTAATGTAAAGAGTGTGAATGAGTGAATGTGAGGCTAATGTAAAGAGTGTGAATGAGGTGAATGTGAGGCTAATGTAAAGAGTGTGAATGAGTGAATGTGAGGCTAATGTAAAGAGTGTAAATGGGTGAATGTGAGGCTAATGTAAAGAGTGTGAATGCGGTGAATGATGGAGGCTAATGTAAAGAGTGTGAATGAGTGAATGTGAGGCTAATGTAAAGAGTGTGAATGAGTGAATGTGAGGCCAATGTAAAGAGTGTGAATGAGTGAATGTGAGGCTAATGTAAGAGAGTGTGATTGATGTGAATGTGAGAATAATGTAAAGAGTGTGAATGGGTGAATGTGAGGCTAATGTAAAGAGTGTGAATGAGTGAATGTGAGGCCAATGTAAAGAGTGTGAATGAGTGAATGTGAGGCTAATGTAAAGAGTGTGAATGAGTGAATGTGAGGCTAATGTAAAGAGTGTGAATGAGTGAATGTGAGGCTAATGTAAAAGAGTGTGAATGAGTGAATGTGAGGCTAATGTAAAGAGTGTGAATGAGTGAATGTGAGGCTAATGTAAAGAGTGTGAATGAGTGAATGTGAGGCTAATGTAAAGAGTGTAAATGGGTGAATGTGAGGCTAATGTAAAGAGTGTGAATGGGTGAATGTGAGGCTAATGTAAAGAGTGTGAATGAGTGAATGTGAGGCTAATGTAAAGAGTGTGAATGAGTGAATGTGGAGGCCAATGTAAAGAGTGTGAATGAGTGAATGTGAGGCTAATGTAAAGAGTGTGATTGAGTGAATGTGAGAATAATGTAAAGAGTGTGAATGGGTGAATGTGAGGCTAATGTAAAGAGTGTGAATGAGTGAATGTGAGGCCAATGTAAAGAGTGTGAATGAGTGAATGTGAGGCTAATGTAAAGAGTGTGAATGAGTGAATGTGAGGCTAATGTAAAGAGTGTGAATGAGTGAATGTGAGGCTAATGTAAAGAGTGTGAATGAGTGAATGTGAGGCTAATGTAAAGAGTGTGAATGAGTGAATGTGAGGCTAATGTAAAGAGTGTGAATGATTGAATGTGAGGCTAATGTAAAGAGTGTAAATGGGTGAATGTGAGGCTAATGTAAAGAGTGTGAATGGGTGAATGTGAGGCTAATGTAAAGAGTGTGAATGAGTGAATGTGAGGCTAATGTAAAGAGTGTGAATGAGTGAATGTGAGGCCAATGTAAAGAGTGTGAATGAGTGAATGTGAGGCTAATGTAAAGAGTGTGATTGAGTGAATGTGAGAATAATGTAAAGAGTGTGAATGGGTGAATGTGAGGCTAATGTAAAGAGTGTGAATGAGTGAATGTGAGGCCAATGTAAAGAGTGTGAATGAGTGAATGTGAGGCTAATGTAAAGAGTGTGAATGAGTGAATGTGAGGCTAATGTAAAGAGTGTGAATGAGTGAATGTGAGGCTAATGTAAAGAGTGTGAATGAGTGAATGTGAGGCTAATGTAAAGAGTGTGAATGAGTGAATGTGAGGCCAATGTAAAGAGTGTGAATGAGTGAATGTGAGGCTAATGTAAAGAGTGTGAATGAGTGAATGTGAGGCTAATAGCTGATTATTTTAAGAAGAAAAATGTGCTCTCCTCCGCCACTTCTTCACATTTCTACAAATGTTATGTTTGCTGCAAATACATCACTGCGTCGAAAATAAAAGTATCCCGAACTGCAGATAACTATCTTGAATCATATACTCTTTGTGAGAGTGCATCTTGGAAGTGACTGATGAGCTGGTCAGACAGTCAGGGGGGTGTCGTTGTGATTCGGGCAACGAAAAAGTTGACTTATTACAGTAGTTTGAGATAACTCTTAATTTTTAAAAGTTAAATAGATATGTGCCAAATATTAACAGCCAGTAGTGTTACTCTGTCCCTATAGGAATGTTCTGGATGCTGCTCAGTATCAATATGTCAGGCCTGGAAGAATTTGACCAAAGAACCTTAGAACTGTTTTACAAAAACACTAGAAGGATCTGGTGCTCTGAGGCTGGAGGCAAACTTTACCACTGAGATATTTATTTAAATTATTATTATTATTATTAGTTTAGTTTATTATTATTTAGCTTTGAATATTTTTTTGTTTGTTTTCATTATATCATTTGTTTGTAAAAAATCTAATAAATCAGTTCTATAAATAAAATCTGCAGTGAAGTATCATTTGTTTACGTCGCCACAACTCCCTGGCGCTCCTGCCCCCGCTGCAGAAAAAAATCCTAAAGCAAACACTGTGTGATCTTTTTGTACGGTTGCTCGTGCAGTGAAACTTTAATTCAGATTAAAATATATTGCAATTATCAAATTGGGTCATTGTCAATCTTTAACTTTCATAAACATAACATTGATAACACGCTATGCAATGATGCTCCCTCATTAGTTTTACTGGCACCAGTGGTACCTGTGAAAGGTTAGTCTGGAGCCCTGCATGAAGGTGGAAAAGTGATATAGAAGTGCTTTTACTCCCTACATTTTTATAGAAACATCTGTACTTTATACTCTTTACATTCTCAGAATAGATAAAAAATAATAGTGAGAAGGATAGTGATAGTGAAAAGATAAAAAAGTCTAAATTCCCTACTACTACTACTACTACGACTATGTTGAGTTCCCTTGGGAATCTCGGCATAAGTTGGACTTCTCCAGGGCTCTCCAGGTGCTTCTGTCCAACATGCTGGTCTTGATTTCAGTGGTACTCTCGAGTCCAGTGTCCTTTCGCAAGAGATGGACATAGGTCAGATGTTGTCTTCCCCTAGTTGCCATTCCTTGTGTTGGTTCCCATAGAATTAGATTACTTGCTGCTAGGTTTTTATCTCTCACCAGTGCCCGGCCAGTTTCATTCTGCGGCTACGTATCTTCTGGGATATTCTAGGGAGTTTACCGTACAGCTCTATATTTGTCATGTGGTCCTGCCATCTAACATTTAAGGCCATTCTTAGCATACGTGTGTAGCAGTCATCTAGTTTCTTTTCACTTTCAGTTGTCAGGGTCCAGGTTTGGGCGCCATACAGTAGGATGGATTCTACCGTAGAGGAGAAGAGTCTTCTCTTGAGGTTCCTGGACATACATGACTGCCATATCTTCTTGAGGCGATGGAGCGCCTGCCAGGCTTGGGCTTTTCTTGCTTTGATGTCCTTCTCGGCGGAGTCTACCCATGATCCAAGGTACTTGAAGTCATCGACTACCTCCAAAGTAGTACCATCGAGTGTTTTGACTATGACTTCTTCCTCAGTGATGTTGTACGCCTTTACCGTGGTTTTCTTAGTGTTTAGCTCTAGACCAACTTTCTTACATTCTCGTTCCACACTGAGTAGCAGTTCTTGGGCCTGTCTCACAGTGTCCCAGTCACTAAGCTCAACCAGAATTAATCCATATATAAGGGACACTGGGTTTTTTTTTTTTAGAGAGAATCAAACTCTTTTAAGTGCACTTTACAGTCTGGAAAATACGGTAAATAAAAAATACCCCACTCCCACTTTTTTTTTTTGGAGGGGGGGTGTTACTTACCACCATTATGCACAGAGAAATGATGTTCATCGTCATCTGGTATGGTCAAATTGAGGAAGTATGAAGTGCAGGTGTTTCCTCTGAAAATAACACACTATAGATTATAAAAACCACTTCCTGTCAAAATGTGATGACATCATTTTTATTGAATCAGAAGAATTATAAGGCCCGCCTCCTTTTTTCAGGCATGACTTCAACAGTTGTAGTTGTGTGGTTGAGTGACTTCTTGGGGGGGTTGGATGAAGTGTGTGGTCAGTTAACTGTGACTTATGTGACCGTCCAGTTCAGTCTGTACTGTGATCAGTGCAGTAACTGAATGTATAGAAACATTCCTAACCAGGCTGACGGTCGCCTTCGTCAACCAAAAGTTTGTCCAGGGTCAGTGTTAGTCATAGTCAGACTAGGCGGTCGCCTAGGGCACCAGATGTCTTGGGGGCACCAAGTCCCACAGAATTAGAATATTAAGGTACTGTATTTTCAATGAATGGGTCTTTTTTTCATGTCATTTAATAATCATATAATATTCAAAATGATGAGATAAAAAGCCAAAATTGAGGAAAAGTCCAAATTATAAGATACATTTTGTAGAAAATTCAAGTCTTTTAATAGTGCCTTATAGTCTAGAAAATACAGGAGATGACAAATGAAAACCAGATGAAATATATATATACACACAGAAGATTAGTCAGTGTCATATATTTCATTTTACAGACTGTGACGGATCATTTCTTACTCACAGGTACATGTTCCTCTCGTTGTATTCTATGGTTTTGTTGTCAGAACGGAGTTTCAGTTCCACGTGGGAGCTACTGACATTGGGCAGTAATTCATGTCCTGTAGGATCATCGCTGACGGCCCAGACCAGAACCCACTCCCCGTAAACCTGCAGGAGACGAGGACCAACCACATAGGTAAGGAGTTCCCCACAGATCTGACCTGGGGCTTCACACTTTTCTATATGTGGTCGACAGTTGAGCTTTTTATCTCATAATTTGTTTTTTTTATTCATGTGGACTTTTTAAAGTTTGATTTAGCACAATAAGAGTGTGTTTTGTTCTGTGTCAAAACTCAAGGTTGTCAGTTATTGTGACAGATTGGTTTATTTTTGAGCTGTTTTCATATATAAGGTGCATTAAGCAAAACTACTCATTAACAGTGTGCCTTACAGTACAGAAAATATGGTATGAAGCCCAGTCACACTTTTTAGATGTTAGATGGTAAATGGACTGTACTTATATAGTGTATTTTATTCACCACTTGGTGCCCCAAAGCACTTTACAATTCCTCACATTCACCCATTCACACACACGCTCATACACCAGTAGACGGCTGCTGCCAATACATCGGCGCTGCCTGACCCCTGACCCTACTGGGAGCAACTTAGGGTTCAGTGTCTTGCCCAAGGACACTTTGACATGTAGACAGCGGGACGCGAACCACCAACCCTTCGATCATTGGACGACCAATGTACTTGGTACAAAGTCCACTTTTAGAGTGTAGGGCGGCTGTGGCTCAGTTGGTAGAGTGGGTCAGTTGGTAGAGTGGGTCGCCCAATGACTGAGACGTTGATGGTTTGCGTCCCAGCTCTGGCTGTCCACATGTTGAAGTGTCCTTGGGCAAGACACTGAACCCTGACTTAGGCCCCCAGTAGGACTGACCTTTGACCTTAGAAACCTACTGGTGTATGAGTGTGTGTGTGAATGGGTGAATGTGAAGCTAATGTAAAGAGCTTTGAACCATGAAGGTGGAACAGAACTATAGAAGTGCAGAACATTTACTTTCATTCAGTTTCTCCATCAGTTTCACCCTCTGCAGGGGTCATAGGTCAGACTCACCTTCTTCAGGTGTGTAGTTGCTACAGTAACGTTGCGGCCTTCACAGTGGTCAGGTTGAGCTTCGATGGCTGCCGTCGTCACGCCGAGCAGCAGCAGCAGCAGCGTCGTCTTCACAGTGGTCATGGTGTTCTGTGGGGACAGTAGGGCTTAGACTGAAGCTGGGGGTGTTTATAAGAGCCCCCCCACCCCATCCAAAGAGTCCAAAGGGTGAGTTAATACTTTACTGCTTCAACTGAGGGACATCACATCCATGTATTGATCGACATGTGAAGGAAAACACACCAAATATTCTCCTTTTCCTCTGAATGCTACTGAATATTTGGATCATTTCTCTACATTTTACTGAATATTTGTAATTTTTGGTCATTTTATTGAATAATTTGTTCATTTTTGTTTGTTTTCTTGATTATTTTGTTGATTTCTGGTAATCTTTGACACTGGTCTACAGTCAGAAGCTTCTGGAATCAAACCAATGAAATGTTCCCACATGTGTTAGTGATAAAAAAACAAAAAACAACTCAAGCCTTAAATGATGTTGCATCAAGTTTCCAAGATCAGTCTGGGGCTGAAAATGTGAAATAGTTACAATGAACAGTAGAATAGGTTTTAGTCCAAAGGAACTGTGCTGTCAGATCTACCAGATCTACCAGATCTACCAGATCTACCAGATCTACTTCAAACACTGTCTGCACATTATGATCCATTCACTTTACAGGTTGTTTCTAGTGGAATATTTACTAATCCATTGTTTACATGTAAATAAACCAGCATATGTGAAAAAACACACCATCATATATATCAAAAACATGAAGAACTAACCAGCACGAAAGGCATTAGTTTAATAATTCATATGATTAAAGTCTGATTTAACAGTGTCTGAAGAACAGACTTTATAAACAAACCAGAGTAGATCAGTGTTATCTGATGAAACTGTGTGTACAAAGAATGTGTTTTAACCTTTGAACAGCCCATTCACAACAAACAAACTCATCAGCTGAATGTTTTTCACCTAGAGGACAGAGTAAATCTACAACCATCCCTGCAACCAATGACCCATGGGATGTTGACCTGATGAAAACTCAGGAACAGCCCACAACCTAACAACAACACTAGGCTAACACTAAGGTAATACAAGGCTAACACTAGGCTAACACTAAGTTAATACAAGGGTAACACTAGGCTAACACTAAGGTAATACAAGGCTAACACTAGGCTAACACTAAGGTAATACAAGGCTAACACTAGGCTAACACTAAGTTAATACAAGGGTAACACTAGGCTAACACTAAGGTAATACAAGGCTAACACTAGGCTAACACTAAGTTAATACAAGGGTAACACTAGGCTAACACTAAGGTAATACAAGGCTAACACTAGGCTAACACTAAGTTAATACAAGGCTAACACTAGGCTAACACTAAGGTAATACAAGGCTAACACTAGGCTAACACTAAGGTAATACAAGGAGTAACACTAGGCTAACACTAAGGTAATACAAGGGTAACACTAGGCTAACACTAAGGTAATACAAGGGTAACACTAGGCTAACACTAAGGTAATACAAGGGTAACAACTAGGCTAACACTAAGGTAACACTAGGCTAACACTAGGGTAACACTAAGGTAACACTAAGGTAACACTAGGGTAACACTAGGCTAACACTAGGGTAACACTAGGCTAACACTAGGGTAACACTAGGGTAACACTAGGGTAACACTAGGCTAACACTAGGGTAACACTAGGGTAACACTAGGCTAACACTAGGGTAACACTAAGGTAACACTAGGGTAACACTAGGCCTAACACTAGGGAAACACTAAGGTAACACGAGGCTAACACTAGGGTAACACTAGAACAACACTAGGCTACATCTGATGGAGTACGTACTGAGTGTCCATGAATAATCACTGTTAATGTTAAGTTTAATGATTTATGGACTTTACTTTCACAGTATAAGGTGAACTGGATTATAAGGAGCATTAAATGAAGACAAACACTAACAATAACTATAACCTGGTTGAGTTGGAACATGGAACAAAACACACCGATTCTGATAAATCAAACCTTAAAAGCGTCTAAATTATGAGATAAAAATTATTGATGCACCGATCAGCATTTTTTGGCCCGATCACCGATACAGATCACCAAAAAAATTGATTGGCCGAATCACAGAAGGAATTTTAAATCTTCATATCTTTCATCTAGGTATGAAGATTTACAGCTCTATATGAAACTATGAAACTATGAAACTATTTAACTATTAAACTATTAAACTATTAAACTATTTAACTATTACGGCTGGAACTATCAAATATTTTTGGAATTGAGAAATCACATTAATTCAATTTTTTAAACCCTTTAACTTGTGATGCATCATTAGTGAGTGTTCTATATGTATGAGTTATTATAAATGGAACAAAACAAAGCAGTGAGTGACACTAAAAATAAATACTGTGGGATTTGTTTCTTTTTATTATAGTTTACACTTTTGTTGTGAGTTTCCTCCCACAGTAGACCAGTTAAAGGTTAAAGTAGACCAGTTAAAGGGTTAAAGTAGACCAGTTAAAGGGTTAAAGTAGACCAGTTAAAGGGTTAAAGTAGACCAGTTAAAGGGTTAAAGTAGACCAGTTAAAGGTTAAAGTAGACCAGTTAAAGGGTTAAAGTAGACCAGTTAAAGGGTTAAAGTAGACCAGTTAAAGGGTTAAAATAGACCAGTTAAAGGGTTTAAAATAGACCAGTTAAAGGGTTAAAATAGACCAGTTAAAGGGTTAAAATAGACCAGTTAAAGGGTTAAAATAGACCAGTTAAAGGGTTTAAAATAGACCAGTTAAGGGTTAAAATAGACCAGTTAAAGGGTTAAAATAGACCAGTTAAAGGGTTAAAATAGACCAGTTAAAGGGTTAAAGTAGACCAGTTAAAGGGTTAAAGTAGACCAGTTAAAGGGTTAAAATAGACAGTTAAAGAGTTAAAATAGACCAGTTAAAGGGTTAAAACTAGACCAGTTAAAGGGTTAAAGTAGACCAGTTAAAGGGTTAAAGTAGACCAGTTAAAGGGTTAAAATAGACCAGTTAAAGGGTTAAAATAGACCAGTTAAAGGGTTAAAGTAGACCAGTTAAAGGGTTAAAGTAGACCAGTTAAAGGGTTAAAGTAGACCAGTTAAAGGGTTAAAGTAGACCAGTTAAAGGTTAAAGTAGACCAGTTAAAGGGTTAAAATAGACCAGTTAAAGGGTTAAAATAGACCAGTTAAAGGGTTAAAATAGACCAGTTAAAGGGTTAAAATAGACCAGTTAAAGGGTTTAAAATAGACCAGTTAAAGGGTTAAAATAGACCAGTTAAAGGGTTAAAGTAGACCAGTTAAAGGGTTAAAGTAGACCAGTTAAAGGGTTAAAATAGACCAGTTAAAGGGTTAAAATAGACCAGTTAAAGGGGTTAAAGTTAGACCAGTTAAAGGGTTAAAGTAGACCAGTTAAAGGGTTAAAGTAGACCAGTTAAAGGGTTAAAATAGACCAGTTAAAGGGTTAAAATAGACCAGTTAAAGGGTTAAAGTAGACCAGTTAAAGGGTTAAAATAGACCAGTTAAAGGGTTAAAGTAGACCAGTAAAGGGTTAAAGTAGACCAGTTAAAGGGTTAAAATAGACCAGTTAAAGGGTTAAAATAGACAGTTAAAGGGTTAAAATAGACCAGTTAAAGGGTTAAAGTAGACCAGTTAAAGGGTTAAAGTAGACCAGTTTAAAGGGTTAAAATAGACCAGTTAAAGGGTTAAAATAGACCAGTTAAAGGGTTAAAATAGACCAGTTAAAGGTTTAAAATAGACCAGTTAAAGGGTTAAAATAGACCAGTTAAAGGGTTAAAATAGACCAGTTAAAGGGTTAAAATAGACCAGTTAAAGGGTTAAAATAGACCAGTTAAAGGGTTAAAATAGACCAGTTAAAGGGTTAAAATAGACCAGTTAAAGGGTTAAAATAGACCAGTTAAAGGGTTAAAAGTAGACCAGTTAAAGGGTTTAAAATAGACCAGTTAAAGGGTTAAAATAGACCAGTTAAAGGGTTAAAGTAGACCAGTTAAAGGGTTAAAGTAGACCAGTTAAAGGGTTAAAATAGACCAGTTAAAGGGTTAAAATAGACCAGTTAAAGGGTTAAAAGTAGACCAGTTAAAGGGTTAAAGTAGACCCAGTTAAAGGGTTAAAGTAGACCAGTTAAAGGGTTAAAATAGACCAGTTAAAGGGTTAAAATAGACCAGTTAAAGGGTTAAAATAGACCAGTTAAAGGGTTAAAGTCCGTACTCGTGTCCTTTTAAAACATCATCAGTTGCAGCCCAAGTACTGTCCCAACACCAAGTACCAGAGGTGAGTTTAGGCTATTTTTAGGGGGGCTTCAGCACCCCCTGGTTGCTCCCTTAAAAAAATAGAAAAAATCTCTGCGATCCTCAGAGTTCTCCTACTCCTAGTGGAGAACTGTCATGTCATCATGTGATTTGTCTAAACCAATCAAATCCTTCTACTTCCAGCCTTTTCTGATTGTTTTGACAAATGGACATTTGATGGTGGTTCCACTGCAGATGAGTGACAGTAAGATGTGAAGGTAGGCCTGTGCCATTACAATTAGTCAACAATTCAATCCAATAGTAGTGTTCCCTGGTCTGTGGACAACTATAAAAAACCACCTTCACCATCATTGATCTCATTTTGTCACAACTGGACATTGTGAACAACCACCATGTAGGCTTGGTCATTATTGATCTAAAATTATCTGTTTGATTGGATAATCATTCAGGTAAGAATGAGTACAGTACTAGTATAGTTGTATCTGTGCTGATTTCTGCACTGAACAACTGTTGTTATGTATATTTACGTCCTCTTTCATGGTAGGAAATGTGACCTGTGTGTGAAGTTATGGCTTATAAAAGTTGTTTTTGTAGGATTTTAACTTTGT
>CM035793.1:47822897-47874032 GCA_020466265.1 Siphamia tubifer | reverse complement strand
GTTTGTCTGTCTATCTGTAAATGTATGTAAATATGCAAATATATAATATTGTTTAAAATTATACAGTAGATTATATTTAACAGACTCAGATTTCATTCACATTTCTTCTTATTTCTCAGTTATGTTTTACTTTTGTAGTTTTTTATTCTTTTCTACATGATTCATCTTATCTGATGTCATCCTATTTATAAAGTGGAAACATGTTGAAACAATTTCCTGAACAAATACAGTCAACATCAATATTTAATCAACTCATCAATGAAGTCATTGATCCTTTCAAAAAAGAGAATAGGGGCTAAAGTGTGGGTGTGTGGCAGGTGGGGGGTGGGGGTGGAACTTTATTATTAACACTGGCATCAAGTGTGCAGCAGCAGAGACACACCGGAAACCACTGCCTTTACTCTACAAAATAAAAGCATCAACATTCACTACAGCTGTGACAAACATTGATCAGTAAATGATCACAAAAAAGAATCTGAACTAAATAGCTCTGAAACAAAATGTTTATACAATAATGTCATAAGAATATTCCCCTTATAATATTAGTATTCATATTCATAATGTATGTTTCTGTATTTATCATCTAGAACAGGGGTCTGCAACCCTGGTCCTAGAGAGCCGCTATCCTACATGTTTTAGATGTTTCCCTCTTTGAACACACCTGACACACATTATCAGTCTTCCTCACAGCTTGATGATAGACTGATCATCTGAATCAGGTGTGTTGGAAGAGGGAAACATCTAAAACATGTAGGATAGCGGCTCTCTAGGACCAGGGTTGCAGACCCCTGATCTAGAAGGTCAGGATTAGTAATTAATATAATCATCAATATCATAGTAAAAGATCATTAATATATTATGTAATTAATCACCTGTTGTAACTGTTGGATGATTTTTTTGTTGTGAAATCACTTATTATATAATGCTGCGTGTTTAAGAACAACATTTAAACACTGTATTAAAAATAAGATGAAATAAAAATATAGTATTTGAGCCAATTTACATTTTCACATTTCACTTTTGATTGTTAACATGTTGGCTTTTGTTTTACCTGCAGTTTGTAAAGTGTCTTTGAAATTATTATTATTACAAAAAAGTTATTGTTTTATTTTCAGTTCATAATAAAGAAAAGAGTTAATGTAAAAAATAAAAAACATGACTTTTTGGGTTTGAAGAGGATTCAAAAGTTTTAAACTACAATATTAATTAGAGAGAAAACAACCACGCCTGTATGGACCTTTATTTTGAAATCCGTAAACAGGAAGTGTTAGTTTGTATTTAGCTGAATTTTGCGCAGGCGCAGAGCGCATTCAACCTGCCGCATCTGGAGCGACAGCATAAGAGAAAAACCCTGGAAAGAACAAAGAGAAACAGCCCCAAAAAAATCACAGAAAATATCATTTTCATCTTTTTCCTTAAAGTTAAAGGTAAGAAAATATTTATTCTGCTTTTTATTCACATTTATTCACACGTTTCTGTGCGTTTTATTCTATGAAAAAACGATAAACGGCACAAATATTCCAACCAAAATAAGAATAAAATGAAAACATAATGTGTTTAATCCGTTTAACTGCTGAAGAAAATGTGTTTTAATTTACGTGTCCTGTTCTCAGCCTCTGAGCTGGGCCGAACTGGGCCGAACTGGGCTGAACCGGAACAACGCCTTAAAATTACCAGGTTCTGATCAGAAAATTAATGTTAAACAATCAATTTGTATTAATTTCATTTATAGTACGGTAAAAATGCAAAAGCACATTATATATATATATATATATATATATATATATATATATGAAGCTATGTTGACTCCCCCTCTGTGGGGTTAAAAGATATAAAAAATAAATAAATAAATAAATACATGAATAAAATAAGTGAATGAATAAAAAATAAAAAATAAAAAAAAAACAAGAACAAAATGCAGACAAATTAGAAAAAGGAAAAAGAAAAAAAGGAAGAAAAAAGAAAGGGAAAAGAAGAAGGAAGGGAAGAAAAAAAAGAAAACAAACAAAAACTCTATTTGTTACCTACTTTCATATCTGCTCATTTGTTTTGTTTTTTGTATATATGTCTATGTTTAGTACTTCAGTTATTGATTATTGTTATTGTTATTATTTTATTTATCATCATTTTTGTACTATGCACTATATTACTATAAGATGAATTTAGGTTATTGGGGAAGTGAAGAAGGGGTAGAATTAAATAAACTTATGCTTCATCCTACTCCTTTTCGGACATGTCATTGTTATTATTATTATTATTATTGTATTGATTATTGTTGCACTTTGCACATGTTCAAAATAAATCATTCAAATCAAAAAATCTTATCAAATCACTGGGAGGACTTTACACTGCTACAGTTGTTTGCAGTTGTTTAAAGTTGTCACTTACAGATGTTTTATTTATTTTATCAAATTGTAGGGTTTTTTTCTCCATATTTTATAAGTTTTTTTTAACATGTTTTGTATTTTTTAGGTTTTAAGGTTTTCAGCCCAAAAATTGCCTAGCCACACTAGCTCCTCCTAGCATCAGTAAATCTAATATTCTATCGTAGTAGCCTAGCCACACTAGCTCCTCCTAGCATCAGTAAATCTAATGTTCTATCGTAGTAGCCTAGCCACACTAGCTCCTCCTAGCATCAGTAAATCTAATGTTCTATCGTAGTAGCCTAGCCACACTAGCTCCTCCTAGCATCAGTAAATCTAATGTTCTATCGTAGTAGCCTAGCCACACTAGCTCCTCCTAGCATCAGTAAATCTAATGTTCTATCGTAGTAGCCTAGCCACACTAGCTCCTCCTAGCATCAGTAAATCTAATGTTCTATCGTAGTAGCCTAGCCACACTAGCTCCTCCTAGCATCAGTAAATCTAATGTTCTATAGTAGTAGCCTAGCCACACTAGCTCCTCCTAGCGTCAGTAAAACTATTGTTCTATCGTAGTAGCCTAGCCACACTAGCTCCTCCTAGCGTCAGTAAATCTAATATTCTATCGTAGTAGCCTAGCCACACTAGCTCCTCCTAGCGTCAGTAAATCTAATATTCTATCGTAGTAGCCTAGCCACACTAGCTCCTCCTAGCATCAGTAAAACTATTGTTCTATCGTAGTAGCCTAGCCACACTAGCTCCTCCTAGCGTCAGTAAATCTAATATTCTATCGTAGTAGCCTAGCCACACTAGCTCCTCCTAGCATCAGTAAATCTAATATTCTATCGTAGTAGCCTAGCCACACTAGCTCCTCCTAGCATCAGTAAAACTATTGTTCTATCGTAGTAGCCTAGCCACACTAGCTCCTCCTAGCATCAGTAAATCTAATGTTCTATAGTAGTAGCCTAGCCACACTAGCTCCTCCTAGCGTCAGTAAAACTATTGTTCTATCGTAGTAGCCTAGCCACACTAGCTCCTCCTAGCGTCAGTAAATCTAATATTCTATCGTAGTAGCCTAGCCACACTAGCTCCTCCTAGCGTCAGTAAATCTAATATTCTATCGTAGTAGCCTAGCCACACTAGCTCCTCCTAGCATCAGTAAATCTAATGTTCTATCGTAGTAGCCTAGCCACACTAGCTCCTCCTAGCATCAGTAAATCTAATGTTCTATCGTAGTAGCCTAGCCACACTAGCTCCTCCTAGCATCAGTAAATCTAATGTTCTATCGTAGTAGCCTAGCCACACTAGCTCCTCCTAGCATCAGTAAATCTAATGTTCTATAGTAGTAGCCTAGCCACACTAGCTCCTCCTAGCGTCAGTAAAACTATTGTTCTATCGTAGTAGCCTAGCCACACTAGCTCCTCCTAGCGTCAGTAAATCTAATATTCTATCGTAGTAGCCTAGCCACACTAGCTCCTCCTAGCGTCAGTAAATCTAATATTCTATCGTAGTAGCCTAGCCACACTAGCTCCTCCTAGCATCAGTAAAACTATTGTTCTATCGTAGTAGCCTAGCCACACTAGCTCCTCCTAGCGTCAGTAAATCTAATATTCTATCGTAGTAGCCTAGCCACACTAGCTCCTCCTAGCATCAGTAAATCTAATATTCTATCGTAGTAGCCTAGCCACACTAGCTCCTCCTAGCATCAGTAAAACTATTGTTCTATCGTAGTAGCCTAGCCACACTAGCTCCTCCTAGCATCAGTAAATCTAATGTTCTATAGTAGTAGCCTAGCCACACTAGCTCCTCCTAGCGTCAGTAAAACTATTGTTCTATCGTAGTAGCCTAGCCACACTAGCTCCTCCTAGCGTCAGTAAATCTAATATTCTATCGTAGTAGCCTAGCCACACTAGCTCCTCCTAGCGTCAGTAAATCTAATATTCTATCGTAGTAGCCTAGCCACACTAGCTCCTCCTAGCATCAGTAAAACTATTGTTCTATCGTAGTAGCCTAGCCACACTAGCTCCTCCTAGCGTCAGTAAATCTAATATTCTATCGTAGTAGCCTAGCCACACTAGCTCCTCCTAGCATCAGTAAATCTAATATTCTATCGTAGTAGCCTAGCCACACTAGCTCCTCCTAGCATCAGTAAAACTATTGTTCTATTGTAGTAGCCTAGCCACACTAGCTCCTCCTAGCGTCAGTAAATCTAATGTTCTATTGTAGTAGCCTAGTTTCACTCATTATCATTTTTAGCTAAATTTCCCTGAAACTGGTCGACCAATCACAGTGAAGTATAGAGTCAGAGGGTGGTCCTAACAAAGTGATGCTGTGACGATTGACCTTTTTCACAAAAAGAGGAAGTACGTCAGAGGAGCGTGACCGAACTTCCTGTTAAATGTCCAGACAGTAGAATGCCGGTAATATTGAAAGAGTCTTCCTGAAGTTCCTGAAGAAATGTGTCACTTTTATCATTTGCAGATATTAGGAGAATCGTGGAGGAACATTCACTAACGAAAAAGAAACTTGATAAAGGCTACGATTTTTTTCAGTGAGTAAAAATATAAATGTAAAGGAGAGAGACCCCTGGGGCTAAGTGCTACTGAACTGAGAACTACGTCCACCAGTCATTAGTCTGTCCACTTCTACCTAGGACTAGGGTTCTATGGTTATGTATGGATAGTATAGAGGACATGGACTATTTGACTATTTTATATTTGTTCTGTCTATGGTTCAAGTCCACGTCTCATTAGCATAATGCTAACATTAGCCCAATGCTATCATAATCCGTTACCATTTTTCTCTGGCAGTGTGTGTTTGTTAGTGTTTGTTTGTCATAATATCTAATGTAGTAGACGGGCAGGTTTTTGTGAGGGTTAGATGTTACCCATGACAAATAAAAAAAGAGGATGGTCCCAAACTCCAGGTTTGATCAGTGTTCATACATTTACTGTGACTTACTGCTGTTGCACTAACTACTGTTCACTGTTCTATCACTATTTACACTCTTTCCTTCCAATGCTACTGTTGTTTACTGCTGACACTGATGTACTGGCATGGAAAGGTTAAAGGTCACAACTACAGTTTAAGGACAACATTACTTATTTGTGTTCACCATAACTTTAAAACCATGGACATTTGTTTTATCTCAACTCATAGCGACGTTAACAGCTGCCGTTTTTGACAGCGTTCATATACTGGCTCCTTTTTCCTGTAGGAATAGAATCATTCCAAGGAAAAATGCTAGGGTTTCAAACCGTCATCCCCAGATGTAGTGTTCTGATGTGAAGTGTCTGCTGCAGACGGAAGTGCTCCTGTTTTAATGATAAAACTGGGCCCTTCATAACACTGAATAGCCTGGACCCATTTTCCTCTAGCTTCACCGTTAACAGGGAAGGAGTGGAAGGAAATATAAGATGCTTCTGGACATGACAACAACATCCTGCTATGTTACAATAACTGTTGGTCCATGACAACAACATCCTGCTATGTTACAATAACTGTTGGTCCATGACAACAACATCCTGCTATGTTACAATAACTGTTGGTCCATGCTGGCATCTGTGGCATTTAACTTTTACTGGTGCAGAAGTAGGGCTACGCTGCGCTTACGTATGTCAGGTGCGAAATGCGGAAGTTGTGATAAAGATCCATAGGGAGAGAAACAAGCATAAACAACCATAGAAGAAGAACAACAACAGGTGTAGATTTCCTTTTATCACAGATGAGTGAAGAATGTGAGAAAACGTTAACAATCTTTAAATTCTTTTTACAGAAGCGACAACAGTCGTTCAGCTCCATAATCCACCATTTTGTTTAGTCATTCCTAACTTTCTCCAGACTCCTCCGTCAACTTTCAGACACTCTAACTACGTCATCCTAAAGATTACACTGATTGGTTGTAGTACCGTCCAATAAACAAGTTTACGCCACAAACCCTGGGTGGCGCCATTACCATCCAGATATGTTTGTTATTTCCGCCGGAAGTAAGTTTAGCAGTGTTTGCTAATGTGAACAGACTTCAATTGCTAATCGTTGTCCTGGGACATAGTTTTAGTACTTTGTCTGGAGATGGAGTTATTATCCCCCACCCGAATGTGGTGCAGACCTGGAGGATAATATGACGACGTGGCCCAACGTAACATACGGCAAGATTTGTGTGAATTTCACGGACTCCATTGGAATAGACAGAAAAGCTATGAACAATCTGACAACCTCTGAGGAGGATCAATATCTGCAAATAAAGAAGAATAAAGTGGACTCTCACACACACACACACACACACACAGATAAAGGACACTATGTCAAATCTCATTTGATTCACAGACTCTGATTTTTTTTAATATACTCATCAATGGTAAAATAAGAATTTCGTCTCATTTAAAGCTCAGCTCAATACTGGACGTAAGTTTGTTTTTAATTTGGGACGATTCCGTATTTAAGGGTCGTTTAACAACCCTACACACTGAGCACTGTAGGCGACCTGTCAATCAAACAAACACATCCAGCTCTACTGTCTATGAACATTAGCTTAGATGCTAATCAGCTGTTTTAGCAAAACACGGGTGGCAACGTTAGTGTAGGACAACTTCACAATTAACAGTATTAACAGTTTCATAACTAAAGCTAAAGTTGCTGAACTTACCATCAGATTTAAGTTTAAGTGTCTTTGTGGAGATAATAGTCCGCTGGGTGAGTCGTAGCCTCTTTGGCTGTAAAGACAGTGTGTCCCAAAAATAACTCTACAAACGGGTTATCATTAGTTGGTCTTTTGTCCACAAAGTGATGGGAACACACAAATACACTGTGGGTGGATACTTTAAATTCAATGGCCGTGATTCAGAGGCTTGTGAAAAAATAAAAACAACGGAGGACATGAACATTGTTTGTGGTTAAAACACTCTATCTAAACACTCATTCACATGTTTTCTTGAGGTTTTACAACAAACGACAGCACACGTAGGTCCAGATCCACTTTTCCTCTTGTAGATGTCCATCATTTTTCTCACTTAATCACTGCGTTTATATCGGAGTTCACTAGTAAAGTCAACTGGAGGAGCCAGACAGGAAGTGAAGAGGATAATCAGGAAGTAAAGCGGAAACGGGTCAAAAAGTTGTCTATTGCATACTTTTAGCCCCGCCTCCCCTGACCACTAGACCCATACATGGAATGAATCGGGATAGCACTGCTAGGCTAGGGGAGTCTATTCAATAAACACGTTTTTGTGTTGTATGTTTGTTTTTCTTTAGTATATTTTTGTTTTTCTTTAGTATATTTTGGTTTTTCTTTAGTATATATTTGACCCCCCACCACCAAACCAGGCATAAGTGGCGCTGAGCCGTTCAGAGCTACAGCCAAATTTAGGCTGGAAGGTGATTTGTTATTAGTGTTTACACCTTATCAAAAAACGGTACCTTAACACCTCTATGTTCACTTCCTGTGGTCATTACATTGAAATCCAATCAATAAAGGTGTTTATTGAGTCAATTATTTAAGCGGTGACAAAAGTTCAGGTATTGCTGAGCAAAGACAAAGACGACTTCCACCTCTTTTCGCCGAACAAAACGATCTCCGTTCCGTGGGTAAACACCCAAGTGTTTGGTACGAGGTAAAAGCTTATATTGAATGTTCTGTCCAATGGTGTAAGCCAAATGATTATAATACGTCACACTTCTGTCCTATTATTATAATATATAAAACTTCTGTGACATGTCCATCAGAGTGTCCTTTAACATCTGTCAACAATTTGTGTCAATCGGATACAAATTATTATGCGTTGCTAAGGACTTCCTACCCCAAAACAGTCCAAAACTTTAACGGACAATATCTAAAAATATGACAATTGTAAAATATGTCCAAATGTGGATATTAAAATGACCATAACTTTGGTTCTACTTGTGATAGAAACATCATTTTTTCACCATCTTAAACCTTAGTTTCCACTCTACCAAGATACACACATAACTCTGTTTGGATTTACACACACTTATGCCTGGTTTACTGGTGGTGGGTCACAAATATGTTTTTTCTTTAGTATATTTTTGTTTTCCTTTAGCGTATTTTTGTTTTTCTTTAGTGTATTTTTGTTTTCCTTTAGCGTATTTTTGTTTTTCTTTAGTGTATTTTTGTTTTTCTTTAGTATATTTTTGTTTTCTTGAGTATATTTTTGTTTTTCTTTAGTATATTTTTGTTTTCTTGAGTATATTTTTGTTTTTCCTTAGTGTATTTTTGTTTTTCTTTAGCGTATTTTTGTTTTTCTTTAGTGGATTTTTGTTTTTCTTTAGCGTATTTTTGTTTTTCTTTAGTGTATTTTTGTTTTTCTTTAGCGTATTTTGGTTTTTCTTTAGTGGATTTTTGTGGATTTTGTAGCAAGTGTGAATAAAGTAAAAAAAGATAAAAGAGAAATATTTGACATTTATCTGTTTATTTTTTTACATAAGAACTATGATAATAAATGTAATGAATTAGTTTTAAATCAACAGTTCAACGTGCGTCAGTTTTAAAGTTTATTTGTGTCGCTGTAAAAACAAGTCGACCTAGTTTCTGTTCCAGGAAAAAACATCCAGTGAAAATAAAAATATCCACCAGCAAACGTTTACAGCTGGAAATAAAACTGTCCTTAAAAATAAACTGATCACATGACTTTATATAATTAGACTGATTTTTTAATTTATTTTTTTTATTTTAGGTTTTTATTTTAATCTCAGATTAATTTTGTTCATTTTTGAACGACATTAATGAGTCAAAACACAAGTGAAGTTTACAAAAGACTGTATCTGCTGAAGAGATGGTACTATTTTCAATTTCAATTTTATTTATAAAGCCCTAAATCACAACAAAGTCGTCTCAGAGGGCTTTACAAAAACATAATCAACTACAGAAATACATGAAAAGTCCCAGGCATCCCCTGTCCTTAGACCCTCCCCCTGTCCTTAGCTCCTCCCCCTGTCCTTAGACCCTCCTTCTCAGCAGAAAAAACTTCCAAACCCAGTGGGAAAAACAAAGAAAGATATGTTATAAAAATGACAAAAACAGGTGTGAGAGAGAGAAAGAGAAGAAAGAACTCAGTGTCTGTACTTCCCCCAGCATTCTAACTCCTAGGGCAGCCTAGACTGAACTGTGACTCATACATCATGTATACATGATATATGAGTCACATAATTTTTAACTAACCTGACCATAGTCTTTCTCAAACAGGAATGTTTTAAGCCTAATTTTAAATGTAGAGACTGTTTCTGCATCTTTAATATTAAAGGGAAGATGATTCCATAAGACAGTAACCATGGTAACTAAAGGCTCTAGCTCCATAAGACAGTAACCATGGTAACTAAAGGCTCTAGCTCCTACTGTACTTTTAGAAACCCTAGGAACTTTCAATAAACCTGCATTCTGAGAACGAAGGGTTCTATTGGGTTGGTACGGAACCAGATCATCTTTAAGATAAGAGGGGCCCATACCATTAACCCCTGACCTCTGACCCCTACCCTAACCCGTACCATTAATGGTTTTATATGTAAGGAGGAGGATTTTAAATTCAATTCTAGAGTCAACTGGTAGCCAGTGAAGGGTTTGGAGCACAGGGGTGATAGGGTTAGGGGTCAGGGGTCAGGGTTTGGAGCACAGGGGTGATAGGGTTAGGGGTCAGGGGTCAGGGTTTGGAGCACAGGGGTGATAGGGTTAGGGGTCAGGGGTCAGGGTTTGGAGCACAGGGGTGATAGGGTTAGGGGTCAGGGGTCAGGGTTTGGAGCACAGGGGTGATAGGGTTAGGGGTCAGGGGTCAGGGTTTGGAGCACAGGGGTGATGTGTTCTCTTCTATTTGATCCTGTTAATAATCTTGCTGCTGCATTTTGAACCAGTTGAAGCTTTTTAGGGAATATTTAGGACACGCTACAAGTAAGGAGTTACAATAATCTAATGGTGATGTAACAAATGCATGAATTAATTTTTCTGCAGTCGTTTTAGACAAAATATTCCTAATTGGATGTTGCGCAGGTGAAAGAAGGCTGTTCTGCATGTTTGGTTAATGTGCCCTGACCTCTGACCCCTGACCCTTTGAATGAAAAATGTGGATCAAATAAAACTCCTAAATGTTTAACTGTGGCACTGGGTGTTACACTTAAGTTGTCCAGAGTAACTATGTGGTCAGGTAGGGAGTCTCTCGCATTTTTAGGACCAATTATAACGACTTCAGTTTTTTCAGGGTTCAATAAAAGATAATTGGCACTCATCCAAATTTTTATGTCTTGTACACAAGTACTTAGTTTATCTATTTGTCTGGTCTGATCAGGTTTAATCGATAAATATAGCTGTGTGTCATCCGCATAACAATGAAAATTAATGCCATGATTTGTAATGATGTTACCTGAAGGGAGCATATATAGTGTAAACAAAATAGGCCCAAGGACTGACCCTTGAGGAACGCCATAATTAACTCTGGAGGACTGCGATGATTGTTGATTAACGTTAACAAATTGGTATGGATCAGATAAATATGATTTAAAGCAGCAGAGGGCTGCTCCTCTAATACCTATATCACATTCTAATCTGTGCACTAGGATACTGTGGTCAATGGTGTCAAAGGCTGCACTAAGGTCTAATAACACCAGGACCCATATTAATCCGATGTCAGCGGCTAATAATAAGTCATTAGTAACTTTAACTAACGCTGTTTCAGTGCTATGATGGGCACGAAAGCCAGACTGAAACTGTTCAAATAAACTATTATCCTGCAGGTATTGGCACAGCTGTTTAACTATTACTCGTTCTAAAACCTTTGACAGGAAGGACAAATTAGATATAGACCTAGAATTATCTAGAATGTCAGGATCTAAGGTAGGCTTTTTCAGAATTGGTTTAATAACAGCATATTTAAATGACTGCAGCACATATCCAGTAATTAATGAAGTGTTAATTATATTTAGGACAGTGTTAATAATTAGGGGCAGAATCTGTTTAAAGAGTTTAGTTGTAATTGGATCTAAGAGGCAGGTGATGATTTGGAAGACATGATAATAGATATGACATCAGTTTGGTCTACAGTGGTGAAATTATTTAGTGTTACAGAGGGATTTATAAAAAGGCCTAGGTTTGAAACCACTGCTTTTTCTGATCTAATGTTTGGGAGAAATGTGTCTATTTTGTCTCTAATAGTTGATATTTTATTGTTAAAGAACTGCAGGAAATCATCAGAATGGAGCGTGGATGGAATAACTGGTTCCACGGAGGTGTGTCTGTTTGTCAGTCTGGCTACAGTACTGAACAGGAATCTAGGATTATTCTGGTTTTCTTCTATTATGGATGAGTAATATCTAGTTTTGGCTGTACGCAAAGATGGATTATACTTTATTAAGATATTTTTACAGGCATTGAGAGAATCTTCTAAGTTGGATCGCCTCCATTGTCTCTAATTTAGGTGTTGTTTGTTTAATGGAGCGAGTGTCAGCGTTGTACCATGGGGAGGTTAATCTAATCTTAGTAGTTTTTAACTCGAGGGGGGCAACTATATCTAACGTAGTTTGTAGTGTGAGCATGGTACTATCGACTAACTCATCACTTATACTGGGACTAAATGTGTCCTTTACATAATCACATGACATAGATGTAAATAATGCATTAACTCTTTGTACTACTGCTACTATGGTACTACTGGTACTACTATGATACTACTGGTACTACTATGATACTACTGGTACTACTATGATACTACTGGTACTACTATGATACTACTGGTACTACTATGATACTACTGGTACTACTATGATACTACTGGTACTACTATGATACTGTGTGCAGAAAATGTTCTGTGTAATGCTCTGTTTATTTTCACTGTTGTTTATTTTTAGTTGATTCTGTTCATCAGTTTACAGGAAACATGGTCACGTTTCATGTGAAACTCCCCAAACTGACCTGTGGACAATGCTGAAGTTATGACGTAAAATAATACATGAGATAAAACATCACAAAACACTAACAGAGTTAATGTGGATATTAGTTAGACTGTCTGGTCTGACTAGGACTAACACTGACCCTGGTCTGACTAGGACTAACGCTGACCCTGGTCTGACTAGGACTAACGCTGACCCTGGTCTGACTAGGACTAACGCTGACCCTGGTCTGACTAGGACTAACGCTGACCCTGGTCTGACTAGGACTAACGCTGACCCTGGTCTGACTAGGACTAACGCTGACCCTGGTCTGACTAGGACTAACGCTGACCCTGGTCTGACTAGGACTAACGCTGACCCTGGTCTGACTAGGACTAACGCTGACCCTGGTCTGACTAGGACTAACGCTGACCCTGGTCTGACTAGGACTAACGCTGACCCTGGTCTGACTAGGACTAACGCTGACCCTGGTCTGACTAGGACTAACGCTGACCCTGGTCTGACTAGGACTAACGCTGACCCTGGTCTGACTAGGACTAACGCTGACCCTGGTCTGACTAGGACTAACGCTGACCCTGGTCTGACTAGGACTAACGCTGACCCTGGTCTGACTAGGACTAACGCTGACCCTGGTCTGACTAGGACTAACGCTGACCCTGGTCTGACTAGGACTAACGCTGACCCTGGTCTGACTAGGACTAACGCTGACCCTGGTCTGACTAGGACTAACGCTGACCCTGGTCTGACTAGGACTAACGCTGACCCTGGTCTGACTAGGACTAACGCTGACCCTGGTCTGACTAGGACTAACGCTGACCCTGGTCTGACTAGGACTAACGCTGACCCTGGTCTGACTAGGACTAACGCTGACCCTGGTCTGACTAGGACTAACGCTGACCCTGGTCTGACTAGGACTAACGCTGACCCTGGTCTGACTAGGACTAACGCTGACCCTGGTCTGACTAGGACTAACGCTGACCCTGGTCTGACTAGGACTAACGCTGACCCTGGTCTGACTAGGACTAACGCTGACCCTGGTCTGACTAGGACTAACGCTGACCCTGGTCTGACTAGGACTAACGCTGACCCTGGTCTGACTAGGACTAACGCTGACCCTGGTCTGACTAGGACTAACGCTGACCCTGGTCTGACTAGGACTAACGCTGACCCTGGTCTGACTAGGACTAACGCTGACCCTGGTCTGACTAGGACTAACGCTGACCCTGGTCTGACTAGGACTAACGCTGACCCTGGTCTGACTAGGACTAACGCTGACCCTGGTCTGACTAGGACTAACGCTGACCCTGGTCTGACTAGGACTAACGCTGACCCTGGTCTGACTAGGACTAACGCTGACCCTGGTCTGACTAGGACTAACGCTGACCCTGGTCTGACTAGGACTAACGCTGACCCTGGTCTGACTAGGACTAACGCTGACCCTGGTCTGACTAGGACTAACGCTGACCCTGGTCTGACTAGGACTAACGCTGACCCTGGTCTGACTAGGACTAACGCTGACCCTGGTCTGACTAGGACTAACGCTGACCCTGGTCTGACTAGGACTAACGCTGACCCTGGTCTGACTAGGACTAACGCTGACCCTGGTCTGACTAGGACTAACGCTGACCCTGGTCTGACTAGGACTAACACTGACCCTGGTCTGACTAGGACTAACACTGACCCTGGTCTGACCAGGACAGGTCTGTAGACTAAACACCCTACAGGTCTTTAGATGATTGTCAGTCATTGGTTGTTTTTCAGGTTGAGTGATGATGGAAAAGTCAAACAGCCAATACGATTCCTTCCTGTTCTGGAGACAGCCAATTCCAGCCCTCGACTTGTCTGAGCTGGAGGACCTGGGTCTGAGTCACGAACCAATGAGCAGCCACGGAAAAGAGAAGAAGAAGAAGAGGAGTCAGGAGGAGGAGGTATCTGTCTGTGTGTGTGTCTGTGTGTGTCTGTGTGTGTTTGTGTCTGTGTGTGTCTGTGTGTGTTTGTGTCTGTGTGTGTGTGTGTGTGTGTCTGTGTGTGTCTGTGTGTGTTTGTGTCTGTGTGTGTGTCTGTGTGTGTGTGTGTGTTTGTGTCTGTGTGTGTCTGTGTGTGTGTGTGTGTGTCTGTGTGTGTTTGTGTCTGTGTGTGTGTCTGTGTGTGTGTGTGTGTGTGTGTGTGTGTGTGTGTTAGGGTTAGGGTGGGGGTTGGGCTGGTACTTCTTCAGGACTTTCAGGAAGTGTAGCTTCTGCTGGATCTTCTTAATGATCACTGTGATGTCATCTGTCCAGTAAATGTTTAAATGGATCAATAATGTAAAGCACTTTAGGAATCTAATCTATTATTATTATTATTATTATTATGTTGTTTGATGTTCAACTTTAACATGCTGATGGTTTCAACAGTTTATTATAGTGGTTGTCAAACTTTTTTCAGTCATGTTTCCCCTTACAAACATATTTTTCATCCAGTACCCCCTGATGTGGGCAAAACATTTTTGGAAAAAAAGAGGAACAGTGAGTCAGTGTCTGATTTATTAAATGCAAACATGTAAGTTTTATCTGATCATTTTGACTTTTTATCTCATGATTTTTGACTTCACTTACTGCACCTTATAGTGTGGAAAATAGGGTACTTCTGTTTTTAAAAACTTCACGTAGTCCATTTGTGAACCTCTGGTTTATTGAATGTCAGGAGGATTTCCACAGTGACTGAACCAACCCTGTGGGATCATTTCACTCTCTACCGTGTCCATCTCTCTGCAGGAGCTGTCGGAGTTCTCGTCCTTTAACTACTGGCGAGCTCCTCTGGTCAGCGTGGACGCTCTATTGGCCGACCTCAGCCTGCTGCTGTGAACGCACCACGCCATCAGCTGACCTCTGACCCCCAGATCATCCCATCTGTCACTCAATCTAAACACGTGCATGTCAACTGCTTTAATGTGTCCACACTGAGGCTTTTAACCAACAACCTGTAGCTGCTTTAGTTCCACCTCTGCTGCAGTTTAACCAGCGTTTGTTGATCACTGTTTTTACTCAGCCTGAAATTAGTTTTTACATCCGATTATTTATTTACATTTATTTATTTGTTCCCATCTGTGCCTTGTTTGGTTTTATGTATTTGCTGCTGGTGTCGTCAAGATGAATTGCAGCTTGTCTCATGTTCTGTCACAAAGAATAAAGAAAAACATCCTTTTTTGAGAGCACTTTTGTTTCATTAACACATTCTGAATGTTTCCAACAGCAATCACCCCAAAAATTAAACAGGACATTTGAAACCAGATAATTTATTCACACAGTGGACAACTTACAGCATTTTCATTCATTTTAACCCATGGAAGGAAACATCTGAGAAAATGACTTGACTTAATATGTAAAAGTCAAAGTTGTAAACTATTGTTCACTACTATTGTGACACGCCTCTACAAAAATATCCAAAAGTAATGACTACAATAGTATAGGATAAATGTACAGATTAAAAAATAGAAATATGCAACAATTAATGATTGACTTATGTGAAAGACTAATAAAATGAGTAATGTGACAACCTTTTAGATTAAATTATAAATAAAATGGCCAACGTCACAGGGAGGTAATTCAGCATGTAAAAAAGTATATAGTAATTAAATATTGGGCAAATTGTGAAATTACCACAATATCCAAAAAGGGTTTGAATGCTGATCAATTTGTCTGAATTTGTGAGTCTATAAAATAACCCAGAAACACAAAGGTAGATCTGAGAGCAGCCCAGTGGTCTGTAGGGTCCAGGGCCTCTGTGTGTCCAACGGTTACAGCTGATCTCAGATCAGCCTCCTCTTTGGTTTTAAAGTTCCCGCCTACTTTGGGGTTAACGTGTATGTTTCCACCTCCGGTGTCGCAGAGCGGCCATATTTTTACCAGGAAAAACATAATAAATTAACAGTTTTTACAACCGACCTGGGTGGGGAAAACAAGTTCCAGAACTTTATTTATGCCAACACACAAAAGCGGAAAGAGAACGAGGCAGGAACCGCGGGGACAGAAGAGGGAAAGAACTTGGTCCAGTCTGCATGTAGCAGGCTAACGGCTAAGCTAACGGCTAAGGCTAGTAAACAGCAGAGTGAAGGTAAACACAGTGGAGGGCCGGACTACCGGTCAGGAGTTTCAACTTAAACGTCTAGTCGTTACAAAATACTTCAGAAATGAACTCCTACTGTAGTGAAACAGAATGAATTGCACATGCGTTATTATACTGAAGTTAAATATTCAGACAGTTGTATTACAACAATTTCATACTTTTGCACATTTCATTCATACTTTCTAAATATAAAAAACGCGTTGCTTTGTCACCTTACATGTGCTCGTTATTGTTGAAAATATGTCATGCTCATTCATAATCGTGCTTTAGTTGACGTATATATATATATATATATATATATATATATATATATATATATATATATATATATATATATATATATATATATATATATATATATATATATATATATATATATATATATAGTATACTATACCCAAAACTTTGGGGAAAGACGTCTGGGCTATTGCATTCTTTGAAACTAGAAAAGCACTCGGAGAGCGCAGACCTCCGCCAAGGTAGACCCCCCACACACACCCCGATCCCCCCCAACATGAGATCAGTTCTTCCTGTTCACAGTTCCATCATATCCTGAAAATTTCGTCAAAATCCGTCCATTAGTTTTCGAGTTATCTTGAACAAAGGAGCAGATACACGCAGGCAAAAAACATAACCTCCTTGGCGGAGGTAATAAACTACCTTCGTATGAAATCACCAAGTTAAAACTAATCGAGAAAGTGTTCTTATTAAAACAAACTCAAACACTATGCTCTTATTTTGAAGGGGGAACTTCCTGGCGTGTCCTCGCAGTGTTTTTCTAACTTTCCGCAGTAAAATACCCCCCCCCACACACACACACAAGCTGCAGCGGCACCTAATGCCATGATTTGCGCTTTGTGATTTAAATCCTCCATAGTGTTGAAGAGTGTACACCTTCCACAGACGGATATTTGCACAAAAGCCTCCGCACCCTCAGGTGTTTGTTGTGTTTAGCCTGTTAGCTAACAGCAGCACAAACCCGGGCAGAGGGTGAAACAAACCTGGACGCGGTAAGTACAACATCTGCGGGAACAAACACAAACTGGATAATATTACTCCTTCACATTCTGATTCTGAATGAGCCCGAATAACCGGAGGTATTCACCGACAAAATCTCTGCCAAACCTGCCGTTTGACGCCGCCGTGCTTTGAGACGCTAGTTTAACCGGATGTGGAAGTAGTTTTTTCTCTGCGTGTAAAATAGGAAATTTCTCTGTGACTTCCCCCGGAAAACCAACAACTTAATATCAAACAGTTTCCTGTCTGTGTTACTGTAAATATCTGTGTGACATGGAAACTGCTGCGGTGGTAAATAATACCGGGGAAAGCAGAGGGCTGCGGGCGGACGGGGGTACGTGGCACATGGCGGACTCTATTCGGTCCACGAAGGCGCGTAAAATGGCTCCTCGGCCGCGGACAGAAAATCCTCGTCCCGCTTCGTTGTTTCGTAATGTACAAGAGCTGCTTCCATATTCGGACAGAGGCGTGCTAACTCCCATAGCCTCTCAAATATAAGCAAGCCATTGTTCCATCTATAATGTCAAAAAGCACCCGATGACCTGCAAAACGTTTAAAAACAACGAACTTCCCGTAATTCTAGGTTTTTTTGGTGTTGTATAATAAAGCTGAAATAATTTAATCATGACTCCGTTATCGGACAAATATTTCCCTGCGTTGAATATGACGAAAAGTTGTGACCCCGAATCCCACAATGTTGACGGAATAATCATCCGATATAATGTCATTGCTGTGTTAATTTAATAATTTATTTCCACATAAACGGTGGTTGTCCGATAATGGACACATAGCATGTAGCCTCCGTAACTAGCATATTTACTTTAAGTGTGTGAGCAGGGGAGGCTAACATGTCTGTGCTAACCCTACACACCAGCTGGGATTACTAACCCTAAACCACAACTGGAAGTAACGAAGTAGAAGTACTTCCTTTACTGTACTTAAGTGGATTTTTAGGTATCTGTACTTGAGTATTTATTTTTCTGGTAACTCCTTACTTTTACTCCCTAATTTTTTGTATAAATATTTGTACTTTATACTCTTTACATTCATATAAATATATGTACTTTATACTCTTTACATTTATATAAATATATGTACTTTATACTCTTTACATTTATATAAATATATGTACTTTATACTCTTTACAAGTATAGAAATATTTGTACTTTATACTCTTTACATTTATATAAATATATGTACTTTATACTCTTTACATTCATATAAATATATGTACTTTATACTCTTTACATTTATATAAATATATGTACTTTATACTCTTTACATTCATATAAATATATGTACTTTATACTCTTTACATTCATATAAATATATGTACTTTATACTCTTTACATTTATATAAATATATGTACTTTATACTCTTTACATTCATATAAATATATGTACTTTATACTCTTTACATTCATATAAATATATGTACTTTATACTCTTTACATTCATATAAATATATGTACTTTATACTCTTTACATTCATATAAATATATGTACTTTATACTCTTTACAAGTATAGAAATATATGTACTTTATACTCTTTACATTCATATAAATATATGTACTTTATACTCTTTACATTCATATAAATATATGTAATTTATACTCTTTACATTTATATAAATATATATATTCTCAGAATAGACTCGTTACTTTATCAAACTGTTACAGTCCAAACATTAGTCACTTCAAAGGGAAAATCAGTGGAGGAAAGAAACTGTGACTTTATATATTATACTTTATGACTTTTTATCTTAAAATTATGTATTTTTTTAAAGTCATATTTATAACTTTAAAAAAATCTCATGATGACTTTTGATCTCAACTGTGACTTTTTTCCCTAAATTTCCTGCCCATTTTCACAGAACACATTATGTACACAGTAAGTCACTTTTAAAGGCTTTGTTTTGGATACTTTGGAAATGTTTCTGCATTTTCCTGCTTCAATAATTATTATTGCGGTCATGGCAAAAACAAAAGCTGTTTTACATTTTATTTTTGTATTTTATTACAATTGAGCTATTGTACTTTTTACCTTTACTTCAGTAAAAAGGTTGAATCAATACTTCTACTTTTACCAGAGTATTTTTTCACACAAGTATCTGTACTTCTACTGCAGTACTTTGACCACCTTTGCTCTAAACTACACTCACATTACTTCTATCTGCTTCAGAAACATTGTACTGTAGGCATAACAAGTAACTGTATTAACTATTTTTAAAATTATTGGGTTATAAAAATAACTGTGAAGACTTGTTGCGTAATTTATCAAAATGTAAAAATAAAACTACACGTTTAGTTTCCAGAGAAGCTGAAAATCATGAATGTTGGGACATTTTGGTGTTAACTTAATCCATAAATCTGTCATCTTCTACAACAGGCATGTCAAATACATTTAACTTCAGCTAAATTTTATCAGAAGTGGTCTCAACCAGTAAAATAAAAACTCAAAATATATAAATAATAATCAACCAAAAACTGTTGTTCATATTTTACAGCAAAAAAAGTCAGTTTTCATGATGAAAATGTTTAAATTTACAAATGATCCATTCATATAATGTGAACAAACTGAACAAATGTGTAATTTTAACATCGTTAGGATTTACTCTGTCATTTACAGTGTCCTGAGGGGGAAAAAAAAAAAAAAAAAAAAAAAAAAAAAAAAAATATATATATATATATATATATATATATATATATCATTGGAAATTATTGTGAAGAATCCACACCAATCATGAAGTGGAACAAAATGTATTAGATATTTTAAACATTTAACCAATAAAAAAACGCAACGTGGGGTGGTCAAAATGATTCTGCTCCCTGAGTTAATACTTTGTAGAAGCACCTTTTGGTGTGATTACAGCTGCAAGGCTTTTTGAGTATGTGTCTATCAGTTGTGGACATCCAGAGACTGCCATTTATGCCCATTCTTTCTTGCAGAACATCTGGAGGTGAGTCGGATCAGATGGAGAGAGTTTAGTCCTGTTTCCACTATGCAGTTCAGTACGGTACAGTACAGTTCAGTACGGTACAGTACAGTACGGTACAGTTCAGTACAGTACAGTTCAGTACAGTACAGTTCAGTACAGTACAGTTCAGTACAGTACGGTACAGTACAGTTCAGTACAGTTCAGTACGGTACAGTTCAGTACGGTACAGTACGGTACAGTTCAGTACGGTACAGTTCAGTACGGTACAGTTCAGTACGGTACAGTTCAGTACGGTACAGTTCAGTACGGTACAGTACAGTACGGTACAGTTCAGTACAGTACAGTTCAGTACGGTACAGTACAGTACAGTTCAGTACGGTACAGTACAGTTCAGTACGGTACAGTACAGTTCAGTACGGTACAGTACAGTACGGTACAGTTCAGTACGGTACAGTTCAGTACGGTACGGTACAGTACAGTTCAGTTCGGTACAGTACAGTTCAGTACGGTACAGTACAGTTCAGTACGGTACAGTACAATACAGTTCAGTTCAGTACGGTACAGTTCAGTACGGTACAGTACAGTACGGTACAGTACAGTACGGTACAGTACGGTACGGTACAGTACAGTTCAGTACGGTACGGTACGGTACAGTACAGTACAGTACAGTTCAGTACAGTTCAGTAAGGTACGGTACGGTACAGTTCAGTACGGTACGGTACAGTTCAGTACGGTACGGTACAGTACGGTACAGTACAGTTCAGTACGGTACAGTACAGTTCAGTACGGTACAGTACAGTTCAGTACGGTACAGTACAGTTCAGTACAGTACAGTTCAGTACGGTACAGTTCAGTACGGTACGGTACAGTACAGTTCAGTTCGGTACAGTACAGTACAGTTCAGTACGGTACAGTACAGTACAGTTCAGTACGGTACAGTACAGTTCAGTACGGTACAGTACGGTACAGTTCAGTACAGTTCAGTACGGTACAGTTCAGTACGGTACAGTACAGTACAGTTCAGTACGGTACAGTTCAGTTCAGTACAGTACAGTACAGTTCAGTACGGTACAGTACAGTTCAGTACGGTACAGTACAGTTCAGTACAGTACAGTTCAGTACAGTTCAGTACAGTACAGTTCAGTACGGTACAGTTCAGTACAGTTCAGTTCGGTACAGTACAGTACAGTTCAGTACGGTACAGTACAGTACAGTTCAGTACGGTACAGTACAGTACGGTACAGTTCAGTACAGTTCAGTACGGTACAGTTCAGAACACTACGTTTATTTTAGCGTTTCCATCATTGTCAATTTTCTCAGACAAGATGAAATATGTTTGTCGATGACCCTTTTTCCCATGACAAAGATGGGACAATGACAAGACGACACAGTTGTTTTAAAAACACTGATGATAACCCTGATAATGTGCGTGTTCTTCTACGAATAAAAACAATCAAGAACATTTCTGAAGGCTGTGAGTTTGAAAAAGTTAAACTTTTAGAACAGCGCTGCGTTAATGCCACAATTCTTTGACTGGCCAATGAAAAGCAAGGAGGAGGCGGGACAACCACAGTGTGTTAATGTTTACACATACAATGGATCTAACAGGAAGTGTGTGACGTTTGTGTAACTTAGCAACAACACGCGTTATGACTAATTTATTAATTAAATGTCACATGTTTTCATATTGTCTTTCTACTGTAGACGTCAGGTCTATTTAGGTTATTGTGATTTTTTTAAACGTAGAATTCAGCTTGTAAGTCTAACGTTACACATGACTTCCGGGTCCAACAAAACATTGACTCTAAATGACAGTAAACATATTCACCATCACCTTCTGTTATAGTCGGGTACCAACAAGAAACCATCTGAACTCATTCAACTCCCTTTGTTAGTGTCCGTGTGCTTCAGGGGGACATTAGAAGACATCCTGGACAAAGAAAAAGATATTAGACCATTAACGTCAACAGGTTTCTATGCTATAGACAAGTTCACACCACAAACCCTGGGCGCCACAATTACTGTCCACATATGTAAGCTACTTCCGTCCGGAAGATACGAACAGACTTCGATTGCTAGCGTTTTGTGAGCTATAATGTCCTGGGGACATAGTTTTAGTACTTTGTCTGGAGTTTGAGTTATTATCCCCCACCTGAATGTGGTGCAGACCTGGAGGAGAATATGACGACGTAACCAACGACAAGATTTGTGTGTATTTCATGGACTCCATTGGAATAGACAGAAAAGCTATGAACAATCTGACAACCTCTGAGGAGGATCAATATCTGCATTTAAGCACTAATATAGAAGAATAAAGTGAACTCTCTCTCTCACACACACACACACACACACACACACACACACACACACACACACACACACACACACACACACACACACACAGATAGAGCTGCCAACTCCGTGAGGGGAAATACAGGACACTATGGCGAATCCTATCAGATTTACAGACCTCTGACTTTTTATATAATCATCAATGGCAAAATAAGAATTTCGTCTCGCTTAAGTTCAGCTCAATATCGGACGTCAGTTAGTTTTTTTAATACGGTACGATCGCGTATTTTAAGGGTCGTTTAACAACCCCACACACAGAGCACTGTAGACGACCTGTCAATCAAACGAACACATACAGCTCTACTGTCTATGAACATTAGCTTATATGCTAATCAGCTGTTTTAGCAAAACATCGGTGGCAACGTTAGTGTATGACAACTTGACAATTAACAGTATTGACAGTTCACTCACACACTCATTTACAAACCATGGTGCGCTCACTTCGCTTTTTAAACATGAGTCGCACTACGAGGTGGAGCGATGTTATATTAAAGCTGATTTTAAAGCATCTCACACACACAGAAGATATTAGATGTTACAGAAAACTCTGCTGCTAAATGTGGTTTAAACAGAACCTTAGTGATTTTCACCAGCCTGAGTCAGATACAGTTAACCATCTGTCAAATGGTCATCGGTTAACATCCATATATGATAATTAAATTTCAATTGAACTATTGCATGTATGTACAAAATATTTAATGTAATATTTTCTATGGTTTGGCTGATACAGTTAGTTTTGGTTACGTCATCTGTTAGCTAACATTAATTGTTATCCAGTTAACTACACTGTGGTTTTAACTGTTAGCTAACATTAACTGTGTTATCCAGTTAACTACACTATGGTTTAACTGTTAGCTAACATTAACTGTGTTATCCACTTAACTATACTGTAGTTTTAACTGTTAGCTAACATTAACTGTGTTATCCACTTAACTATACTGTAGTTTTAACTGTTAGCTAACATTAACTGTGTTATACAGTTAACTATACTGTAGTTTTAACTGTTAGCTAACATTAACTGTGTTATCCAGTTAACTACACTATGGTTTAACTGTTAGCTAACATTAACTGTGTTATCCACTTAACTATACTGTAGTTTTAACTGTTAGCTAACATTAACTGTGTTATCCACTTAACTATACTGTAGTTTTAACTGTTAGCTAACATTAACTGTGTTATCCACTTAACTATACTGTAGTTTTAACTGTTAGCTAACATTAACTGTGTTATCCAGTTAACTACACTATGGTTTAACTGTTAGCTAACATTAACTGTGTTATCCAGTGAAATGTTAATGTGCTTTTGTTGAACTTATCTGACCAACCACGTAGTTTCCTACAGTCGACTGTAGACTATTTCAGTAAACCAGTCCCTCTCATTCATGTTATTCAGTTATTCAACAGCTGGTTTTGTTTTTCACAGTTGGCTAACCAGCAGGCTTTTGTGGACAGCTGCTGCTCACGTTGTAACTAAGAAAATAAACTAAAAACCCATTACCTTATTAATTTCAGTAATCTCCTCTTTCTCATCAGTTGGAAAATGAAATGACAGTTTGTCCTCGTCATTTGTATTTGTTCCTGATCTGTTTTAACAGCAGCGTAAACACCACTGTGGTATTTTTACATGTAGATCAATAGGGTCAAATAGAATGATGACGTAGCGACTTACAAGCCAGATATGTTCTAGTGTTGAACAGTATATATGTTTTCACACTAGTTTACTACTGTACACCTTCATGTCATAACACATATTTGTTTTGAATGGGTCTACTAGTTTTTGTGATATTTTATCTGTACAGTATTTGGTATACTGTCATCTGATATTTTTATTTAATTTCAATGTGTTTACTCAATTATAAAGATTTTTTATGTGTTCTATTTCTAATAAATTGAAGAAACACTGAGGATTTATTCTTTCAAGTCAATCAGACATGTAATAAATATGTTGGTTATAATCAATTCGTTAGTTATAGAACACAACTCAATTGGAAATAATACACAAGAATATTCCTGACATCAGACATATTCCATTTCTCTGTTTCATGAGCTTTTCTGAAAAATTGTGATGAAAGTTGTGGTGCTTTTTAGGCTTTTGTTGCAGGAGGAAATGAAAGGTGTGATAAATGGTTGCAATTTTCTTATTTTGTAATCAAAATTGAGTAATATTTCAAATATTCAGTTACTGGAACATTAATTCAAAGTCATTGATATGGTCCTGAAAACTACCTTTTACCGAGATGAAAAATAAACGATTGACGATTAAAAAAATACAACTAAATATTTATTAACAAATGTACCTGTTGGTTCAAAGGTTAAAGTTCATATGACCTCACAGCACTACATGAAGTTATAAAATATATCTCAGCCAGTCAAAAAAAAAAAATCATTACGAGTACTGTGTATTAGAGATAGTTTCTGACAAAAATAGAACAAAGACACTGAGATATTAAGACAACCTTCATGACAAATAAAATAAAAAGTACCCTTCCAAATGTACCTGTTGGTATTAGTGGATCATGCGTAAAGGTACTGTAAGGTAAAAGGAAAAGGCAGAAGGAGCAGCTCAGGAGGTCACAAATGATTGGTCACATTTTGCGGGAAGGTGACTTTGATTGGTTAAAATTGCAACATCAAATTGAATTCGCAGGGATTGACTGAATTTGCATTGAAGTTGCAAATCGCAAAATCCTGGAGGGTCGGAATGTCAGAGAGGCTTCATTTGATGGGCGACCCAGTTCGGGCTGGGTATCAATTAAAAAATGTCGATACCAGTACCAATAGCGATACCTTCACTTCAATACCGGTTCCAAAACGATACCTGTTTCGATACACATTTCATAATATCACTTTTAATGAAATGAAAATTGAACTATAAATTCCCTTTCACATATTGGAGTTTATTTTTTTATTTCTAGTGCAAAAAGAATATGAAGTTCTGTCAAAGAAAATACAGTCATTTACATTAACAAACTTTGGTAAATTACTGTTTGTTTGTTTGTTTTCTTTAAAAGGTTCTCAATTGAACATTTAGATTGAATTTAAACTTTTCAAAGTTATTTCTAGTGCGAAAAAAAAACATGAACAGAGTTGAAAGAGTTAACAGTTTTCTCGTCCTCTTTACTCTTGGATGAGTTTGATGGTAAAACTTTCAACAAAAGCTGAGAAGTTAAGTCGAGTGAAGACGAGGATACAGTGGCAGTTGAAGGTGCAGCTTTCCGTGGACCGTCAGGTGTTTCATTAAATTTGATGTGATGCCCGACTTGCTCCAGATGTTTTTGTCACAGATATTACACCCAGAAGTACAGTTGTCCATTCTAGAGAAGTCGAGCCAGGCTTTTGACCTCAAAGGTATGTTCGTAGGTTCTCACAACAAGGCAACAAAGTCGCTCACTACAACTACAAAGACCAAACCTATCTGTGTAAAGGCGGCAAAAACAATTTCTATGGTAACCATGGTAATTAACGGTCTCTGGTAAGGAGGCGTGACCGTATTTTCCTACACGCAGTGCTGTGATAGAGTGAAGGCTACGTCCGCTCTACCTGCATGTGCACGCAGCCATGCACGTTCCAGTCAATCACAGGTGACTTTATCAGATCATAATCAAATGATTAATCTCTGGGTATCGAAACGTGGAATCGAATGGAGGGGCGTGTTTTGATACACATAAGAATCGACACATTTCGGTCGGTGCAATGAAGGAACCGAATTTTGGTGCCCAGCCCTCGGCCCAGTATCGGATTAAACAAAAAAATAAACTGTGCAGCGATGGTGGGCATGTGAAGGACCGTAAAAGTGGGAGTGGCTCAGACAGAAAACACTGGAAATGACTATGTGTTGTTCCTCTACTGCTGCTTTGTTTGTTTATATTTACAGCTCATATGACATGATGACACTGCCACAAATCATCACGCCTCCTTCTGAAGGTCTGCCTAGACCAGTGTTTACCAACCTGTTGGAGCCACATTAGAAACATCACAAGGCACACTACCGAAGAAAAATCTCACAAAAAAGTATATTCATTGAAATATAATATGAATCTAGTTACTTATTCAGTGCAAAACCTGAGCCTGTTTAGTTAAACACAAAACTGACACTGTTGAAGGAATTGCTATAGACAAGTGCAGCTCAACAGCTGTGAGGCCTGGTTTACACCAGGACGATAGTGTCCAACTATGACAGTTTATTTTAAGATAAGATAAGATAAACCTTTATTCGTCTCACAGTGGAGAAATTTACAGTTCACAGCAGCAGAAAAAAACAAACAACTGGCCTACACGCATATAAACAAATAAACAACTAAACACGCTATATATACAGATATAAATATACACAATATCATTTAAAAAGTGACTGTGAGTTTCTGTTTAAAGTGCTTCCAGGGAGTCCAGAGAGCAGAGTTGTTCAAAGTGTTTGTTGAATAGCCTGACAGCAGTCGGCAGGAATGAGCGGCGGTACCTCTCCTTCTTGCAGCGCGGGTGTAATAGTCTCTGGCTGAAGGAGCTGCACAGTGCTGTCAGAATGGTCTGGAGAAGGTGGGAGGGTCGGTCCATTATAGCCGTTAGTTTAGCTAGCATCCTCCTGTTGCCCACCTCCTGTAGGGCATCCAGGGAGCAGCCCAAAACAGAGCTGGCCCTCCTGACCAGCCGGTCCGATCTCTCTCTGTCCCAGGCTGAGATGCTGCCTGACCAGCAGACTATGCCGTAGTGGATGGCTGAGGCCAGCACAGAGTCATAGAAGGTCTTAAGGAGTGACCCCTGAACTCCAAAAGACCTCAGTCTTCTGAGAAGGAAGAGCCGGCTCTGCCCCTTCACCAGTGTTTTTCGTCAGGGTGTGAACACACACTAATGTTCACACTCCTTCCACACTGGGACATATCGAAGACACTCTGGGTTGTGTCTCCGTCTAAATGACAACAAACGCACATGTTGACATTGTGTCTTTACGTCACATATGTTCACATCACATAACCTTTGACCTTACATTCATACACTGAGCAGGTAAAGAAACAAATACGTGGGGCAACCTGGACCCAACTGATCTACCAGCTGCATTAGCATTAGCATTAGCAGCTCTAGTAAATGTACAGTAGTGGTTTCAGTTATTGTACAGACATTACACACATACCATAGATGAACAGAGACAAGTGGACAATTACATAGGTCAAAAACAGAAAAGGACATGTGGGCGGGTCTATCACAGGACATGTGGGCGAGACAACACTTTTGTGTCTGGTCTAAACTGGTGAACTGGTGTTTGTGTTCCAGATGTCGTTAGTGGACCTGGGGAAGCGTCTGCTGGAAGCTGCTCGAAAAGGTCAAGATGACGAGGTCAGAAACCTGATGGCCAATGGAGCGCCCTTCACTACAGACTGGGTACGTCTACGTGCAGACTGGGTAACAGCTGACTGGTACCATTGTGTCAGCTGACTGGTACTGTTATGTGTCTTGTCTGTGTGTGGTACAGTTGGGGACGTCTCCACTCCACCTGGCGGCTCAACACGGTCATTACTCCACCGCAGACGTCCTGCTCAGAGCCGGCGTCAGTAGAGATGCTCGTACCAAAGTGGACAGAACGCCGCTGCACATGGCCGCTGCTGAGGGACACACTGTCATCGTGGAGCTGCTGGTTCGGGTAAGAACTCTACACAAGTTTAACACACATTTTAATTATTAGTCCAGGACATTATGTTTTTCAGTGGGAATTTTGGTTAAACTATATATTTTTATAAAGGTTATGGTTTATAGAATCAGAAAATCAATGTTTGCATTTGTCCAGATGTTTATATGGCGGCCATGTTGATTAATTACAAAATGTCCACCATTAAACTGGAATTTGATGGTGGACAAGTTAAGATGTTGGTTTTAACTGTTAAAGCCACGTTTTAAGGCTCAGGGAAGCCAATGGTACGACTGTATTTTCCAAACTGTACATTTATTTTTTAGTGTTTTTCATATTTAAGGAGTACTGGGCTATGAGGTGCATTAAGCGAAGTCAAAACTATGACAAAAGTCAAAATTATCAGATAAAAACTGATATAAGTTTGTATTTAATAAATCAGACACTGATTTTACACTGTTCCTCTTTTTTTCTTCCAAAAATGTTTTGTCCATGTCAGGGGAACTGGACTAAAAAAATGTTTGTAACGGGGAACATCAGAGAAAACAGTTTGACAACTAGTGACATAAATGATGGTTGGTCACATGTTCATGTACATGTGGTTTGTTGTTAGTGTTGGGAACATCACCTGCAAGTATTTTTTGCTTCCAGAGCGGCGCAGACATTAACGCCAAAGACATGTTAAAGATGACGGCGCTCCACTGGGCTGCTCAACACGGACACCACGGAGTCGCAGAGACGCTCATCAAACACGGAGCTGACGTGCATGCGCTCAGTAAATTTGACAAGACGCCCTTCGACATCGCCGTGGACATCCAGAACACAGAGCTGATGCTTCTGCTGCAGGTGAGGCTGACCTCTGACCTCTTCCAGGTTTCTGAGCTGACAGAGGGTTTGAAATGCCCTGTTTATGCCACGCCCAGGGGGGCACCTGTCAAGGATATAGTGGTTTGGGGTCAGGTACCAAAAGGGTTACATTCCATACCCATATGAAGACACTGAATCCCATTTTACCGTTCAGCCCTACCCCTTACTTCTTAACCCTTCAAACTGAGCTATAAGGGGTAGGACTTGAATTGGGACACCCCTTAAACACTCACCTACGTCATCAGTTCACTCCACCAGTTGTTATGTCCCCTTTTAACCACAACTAAATTATTTATTTTTTATTATTTATTATTATTATTATTATTATTTATCAGCTCTTTGAGCTCTAATTTCACCCCCTGAACATGCACGAAAACTCCCCAAATTTTGCACACACCTCAGAAGTGTGAAAAATTGCAAGTATTTATATGTTTTTATAAAAGTCAGTTAAGAAATGTGTCTACAGCGCCACCTAGAAAAGGTGAAATAGTTTGTATTAGGCCAGATCACGCCCTAGTGAAGTTAGAGCTACGAAAATCAGTACACATGTTCGTCATATGATGATGAACAAAAAAGTTAATGATGACCACGCCCATAAACCAACAGGAAATCCGCCATCTTGGATTGAAATTTGAAAAATTTTGAGTCGTTATTTTCGCTGTCATTGGAATTTTTCTATCTCCTCCTTGGCTGTTGGACCAAATGAGCTCAAAATCGATGAACACGATCTAGACAAGTGGGACTTCAAAAGTTATCCAATTTTGTTGGAAAAGTCGCATCGTTTTTGTGCTACGCTGTCGCAAAAATTTCGGGAAAAATTACCGCTACATAAACCGCTTCAGCTCGTACATACGAACACCAACTTGGCTGAAATTTGACTCGGACGTCTATCTCTCGGTCCTACACCAGGTTATGAATATAAATTACGATTTCACTCTATAGCGCCCCCTACAAAATCACCCTTACTAAAATAGCTGTATATCGGGCATACAACCACCCATTTGGCTCAAATTTGAATTGAACGTCGCGTGGGGAGGCGGTCGCGAAAGATGGCGAAGGCCTTTGAGACTGCTTGCACTTTTAATTATTATTACTATTATTATTATTATTATTATTATTGGGGACCGAGCACACAGGGTCGAGGCCCTATAAATTTGCACACTATGTGTGCAACGCTATTGTTATTCGTTCGTTTTTACATTATTATTATTATTTTGTCTCCGTCACTTTAAACTGCATTTTGACCCCCTAAACATGCTCGAAAACTCAGCTATCTCGGCACGCACCTCAAGCCTGGTGAAAAATTTGATAAAATGAAAAAAATTACTCCTGATATCCCATAATTTTCAAACTAGCAACCAAAAAAGAGGCAAAATTGGAACATTAATGGCTCTTCAGAGGTGCGCCTTAGAGACACGAAAAAAACAGCAAAAGTTGCGGCTGACATTGCTTGATGCAAAGGACATATCTAGAGCTAGCAGATCGAGACTGCAGGTGAATGGAAACGCTCAAAAATGATCTCCTTATAGGGCGTTTGTCGCAGAGACCTAAAAATGGTACCAAATTAAAGAGCAGCTGGTGAATCCAAAAAGTTGTATATAACTTTTTAAAAACTCGTGTAGTTTTTGCATTCTGAGCCCTGCCGTTTCCAACCTCCGACACTCAAAATTAAAATTTTAGATTCTCCTAACATGTGATATATCGTGACGATCAGGACACTGAGCTGGCATCAACTAGCGCAAAACATTTTAAATTAGATGTACGGTTTAGGAGATAGCACAATGGATATTTTCGGTTTTTTGACAATTTTTGGCAAAAACGCTTTTCTTGCTCTACGCCTCTTTCGACTGGCAGGTGACCCCCTTAACATGCAGGCAATTAAATGAAATTTGCCTGGCCCTAACGGGCCTGCCAAATTTCATTATATATGAAGAAAAAATGTGATTCCATCCCATAATATTAATTTTATTGAGAAAAGAACGCACAGAAAATTCTGGAAAAATCACAAAAATGGCCCAAACGAGCCTTAGGAATGTCGCAGAAAGATGAGACGCACGCGCCAGCCTGACATTTCATATGCTGATACCACCCACCTATCTAGGACAGGAAGTTCACAATCTGCCTTTCAATGTAAAAGCCTCAAAAATCTAAGAGCTGAACCGCTTGGCATAGAGACAAGAAACCAACGCCAAAAGTTTCCTTGTAAACGGCCGAAAATTTCATATGCTGGTACTTATGGTCTATCTCCTACAGAAAGTTCGCAATTTGAAATTGTTTGGAAATTGTAAAAAATTAACTCCTCCAAAGCCTTTTGTCGCAGAGATTTAAAAATAGTACCAATGGATAGAACTAACTGAGAAACATAAAAGTTGTTAAAATCGTTTTTGTATCTCTTGTAGTTTTTTTGTTTCATGCCCGGTTAGTTGCGATCGCCGAAACTTAAAAATTAAAATTGAATTTTCCCCAGCATGCAACATATTTTGAGAATGTGATTTACGGTTTGGGAGATATCACAATTTTAGTTTTTTTTCCTCTTTCATCTCTCTGAACTCTCAGCCGCTCTCCTAGGTGGGGGAAATAGCCACGCCCCCTTCAATTCCTTATATGGCACAATGCTCTGAGTAGGTGCAGCAGAGGAGCTTCTTTGAGTGAAACTTTGATGAAAATGGCAAAATATGAGAAACGATAAACAGCAAGTGAATGAAACTTTCCAGAAATGTAGTCATACTACCTAGGAACAATATAAACCAGGTTTGGAAGATCCAGCTAATTTAAAATTTAAATGAGACTCAGTAGTTTGGGGGGGTGTCTGGTCTCAGCCTCCATTCACTCCCATGTTACTTTGGATCAAAGAAATTCTGTAATTCGTCTGATTTGAGTGTTTTTAAAACTGCCCAATCTCACTATTCAATGGGTACTTGATTACAAATTTGGTCCTCGTGTGTGTGTGTGTGTGTGTGTGTGTGTGTGTGTGTAGGAGGGCATGCAGAACCAGGTGAACATGAACCAGGTCAGTATGAATGTAGAGACCAACACCACCAGTAACCAACCACAGTTCATCATCCAGGGAATTCCCGCCATCCAAGGGGGCGTGGTCAACCTGGCCGATCTCCTTAACAAGGCCAACGCAGGTACGCACCTTTGTCTTCACTCTTTCATTCCACTTCAGATACTTCCCAAATAGATTTCCCAGAATTCATTCAGGTTTTGTTTTTTTTTAGTAATGATAGACAAATTTTACTGAAAATTGTTTATACCTGACACTTCCTGTTTGTTTATACCTGACACTTCCTGTTTGTTTATACCCAACACTTCCTGTTTGTTTATACCCGACACTTCCTGTTTGTTTACACCCGACACTTCCTGTTTGTTTACACCCGACACTTCCTGTTTGTTTATACCTGACACTTCCTGTTTGTTTATACCCGACACTTCCTGTTTGTTTATACCTGACACTTCCTGTTTGTTTATACCCGACACTTCCTGTTTGTTTATACCTGACACTTCCTGTTTGTTTATACCTGACACTTCCTGTTTGTTTATACCCGACACTTCCTGTTTGTTTATACCCGACACTTCCTGTTTGTTTATACCCGACACTTCCTGTTTGTTTATACCTGACACTTCCTGTTTTTGCAACAGGTGAGTCAGAAGAGGCCATGGCCGCCAGCGCCCTGGACTCTAACATCCAGCATGCTGCTGTGGTCAACGAGGGGGGTCAGAGGGTCATCACCATAGTAACAGACCAACATGGTAACCTGCAGACCACCGGGGGGATGGCGCAGCCGTTCTTCGTCACCATGCAGCACGGACAGCAGAGTATGAACGCACACGTACTGTCTGAGCCCAGGGGTCAAAGGTCGAGTGTGTTTGTTGATCTGTTTGTTTGTGCATTCAGTGCTGGCGGTACCAGCCAACACGGTGACGGAAGAGGTGGTGACGGAGGAGCCTCAGCCCCCCCCTTCCAGAAAGAGGAAACTAGAAGTGACCAACAACCACAGTGACACCGGAGAAACCGTGAGTGGAGCAAATGATGAGAAAAAAAGTGGTATTAGTTATATTAGCTCTAGTACAGGCTTAGGGTTAGGCTAAAGCTAGGCTAGTTATATTAGCTATAATACAGGGTTAGGGTTAGGCTAAAGCTAGGCTAGTTATATTAGCTATAATACAGGGTTAGGGTTAGGCTAAAGCTAGGCTAGTTATATTAGCTCTAGTACAGGCTTAGGGTTAGGCTAAAGCTAGGCTAGTTATATTAGCTATAATACAGGGTTAGGCTAAAGCTAGGCTAGTTATATTAGCTCTAGTACAGGCTTAGGGTTAGGCTAAAGCTAGGCTAGTTATATTAGCTATAATACAGGGTTAGGCTAAAGCTAGGCTAGTTATATTAGCTCTAGTACAGGCTTAGGGTTAGGCTAAAGCTAGGCTAGTTATATTGGCTATAATACAGGGTTAGGGTTAGGCTAAAGCTAGGCTAGTTATATTAGCTCTAGTACAGGGTTAGGGTTAGGCTAAAGCTAGGCTAGTTATATTAGCTATAATACAGGGTTAGGGTTAGGCTAAAGCTAGGATAGTTATATTAGCTATAATACAGGGTTAGGGTTAGGCTAAAGCTAGGCTAGTTATATTAGCTATAACACAGGGTTAGGGTTAGGCTAAAGCTAGGATAGTTATATTAGCTATAATACAGGGTTAGGGTTAGGCTAAAGCTAGGCTAGTTATATTAGCTATAATACAGGGTTAGGGTTAGGCTAAAGCTAGGATAGTTATATTAGCTATAATACAGGGTTAGGCTAAAGCTAGGCTAGTTATATTAGCTATAATACAGGGTTAGGGTTAGGCTAAAGCTAGGCTAGTTATATTAGCTATAATACAGGGTTAGGGTTAGGCTAAAGCTAGGCTAGTTATATTAGCTCTAGTATTATTTGTAACAGCTTTCACATCACCTCACCCTATAAATGAGGTGATGCTCTTTTCCCATCATACTTTGCCGCAGTGTGACATCATTTCTTTGTGTTTCAGGAGCTGCTGCAGAGGCAGCTGCAGGAGGCCAACCGGAAAGCGCAGGAGTACCGCCAACAGCTGCTGCGTAAGGAGCAGGAGGCCGAGGAGTACCGCATCAAACTGGAGGCCATGGCCCAGAGTCAGGCCAACAACAGCAGCGCCGCCGCCGCCGCCGGCAGCCCTGAAGAGGTGGTGGGAGGAGATGAGGATGAGGAGGAGGCGGGGCCTGGCGTGGTGGAGGAGGAAGGCGAGATGGTGGTCCTCCAGGAGGGAGGCATCATCATGGAGGGCGAGGAGGGTCAGGTGACGCTGGTGGAGACGGGCGGAGAGGCCGCCGAGGTCAACTCGTAACCCGTGGCCATGCGTTGTGGACTCCAAGCGGCGCCAGTTTTCACCATTTTAGAGACGAGCTGAAAACAGACGCTGATGCACGACAGCAGACGAAACGAACTGAAACAATGACGAAATGGCGAGGAGCCAGAAGACAGATGGCGTTGTTTTAACGGACGCTGGCTCCGCCCACAGTTTCCTGTGTTAATTCGTCTGAAGAAAAAAAGCGATGGATGATTTTTGTCGGAGGAAACCCCACAGCAAGCCCCGCCTCTTTTCACACATTAACAATCATCAATAATCAATTAGGTAGAAAAACTAATCGATTAGTCGCTCGTCCAATCCTCATTTTTTTCTCTTTTTTTTCCCAAATTATTTTCTCATTCCTAATTTTTTCGCATTGTTTTAACGGACATTGGCTCTGACACAGACACGCCTACAACCGGACACGCCCGCAACGAGACACGCCCACATCTGAAGCCAATAGTTTTTTTCTGTCAGAAAAAATTCTTTAATTAGAATATAAAACATTTGACCTTTTTATTTTTCCTAATTTTGTTTCTAACTTTTTCTCTTTTTCTCTTTTTTTTCTCTTTCTATTTTTCCCTCCTTTTTTCCCTCCTTTTTTCCCTCCTTTTTTCTTTTCTCTTTTTTTCTTTTCATCCACCTTTTTTGTTTTTTGTTTTTTTTCTACATTTTGACACTAAAGCAAAAACTAAACAGCTAATTATTTGTATTTTATTGACAATATTGATCCACTTTAGATTGAATTGACCTTTTTTGCGTTTACTAAATTCTTCCCCCAGGGCCGGACTGGACGTGTTGGGGGGGCCACTCTTGGCCCCGGGCCATATGTTTGATACCTGCGCTTTATAGACTAAAGGAAGAAATAATCCACAGCTCAATGAATTCTGAACTGATCGATCCACAATCAGTCTGTGTCTTAATGGAACTGATCAATAATCTGTCACAACGGTGTATTGATCAGAAATCTGTTGTTTTTTTCTGCAGGTTTTAAAGTTTAACATCTGTTTTATTCTCTGTGATGCGTTCAAGGACCCTGCGAAACCATAAACCTGCTTAAAAACTAAACTTTTCAAAAGTTCTGCTTCAGTTTCGTCTTTTCAAAAGTTCTGCTTCAGTTTCGTCTTTTCAAAAGTTCTGCTTCAGTTTCGTGTTCTAACGGCAGAATCTTTGTCAAATGTTGCAACGTTTGTCTAGTCACCTGACCTATGGGTTGGTTGCTTAGCAACAGTGGTAGAGCTCCACCCCTTTTGATAAATAATCAAAAAAATTTAGGAGTCATTGATATAATTATAGTTTGGAAACGGGAAGAAATTGATTGATTGGTCATTGAACAGTGTCAGAAGTAAACGATCAATGATAAAATAAAGTGAATGAATTTAAACCACGATGAACCATCATGGACACGTTCTGTTAATATTTATGTTCAATATGTTTAATTGATCAAACTGATTGATCCGTTTGTCATTTTAGTTTCAGTGGGGATTTTTTGGGGATTTGTTAAAATATATGTTTTTATAAAGTTTATGGTTTATAGAACCAGAAAATCAATGTTTGCATTTGTCCAGATGTTTATATGGCGGCCATATTAATTAATTACAAAATGGCCGCCATTAAACTTATTTGGAACATCTCAGCCTGGACTATAAGACGCACTGTCAATGAATGGTTTATTTTTGAGGGTTTTTCATGTATGAGGAACATTAAGCGAAATTAGTGGTGAGATAAAGTCACTAAGCACAAGCAGAAATAATAATAATACCTCAAACTTATATAGCACTTTTTTGGACACCTAAAGATGCTTCTTTACATAACAGACAAACAAGCAATTTAGCAAAATGATTCCATATGTAAGGCACACTGGGTTTTGGAGAAAATTAAAGTCTTTTGGAGAAAATACGTTGGTTACGAGTTGAGTTATCTGAACATCTGCAATTGAATGCATTTCAATGGGAGTTTTGTTTTGTTGAAAAATGTCATACCACATGCTAAAAACAACCAAAACCAGGTCATTCTTCACCAACTTATGACTCTAGGGTTAATGTGGGTAGGTCATCATGCTTTGGAACTAGCGCCATTGGATTCACTGACCCTGAAAACATGGGTTTAGACCAAGTTAAAACCACCATTTGAACTGATTCACAGGCTGAGATATTCCAAATGAGAGTTTAATGGCAGCCATTTTGTAATGAAGCAATATGGCTGCCATATAAACATCTGGACAAATGCAAACATTGATTCTTCTGATTCTATACACCATAACCTTTACAAAAATATACAGTTTCTCAAATCTCATCAAAATCCATAATGTCCTGGACTATTAGTTTTTATTCCTGTTTAATCCAGAATAAAAGTTAATTCCTCTTTCAGAATAAAGGTTCATTCCTCGTTCAGTTGAACCATGTAAACAGTTAATTGCAGTTGAAAATGATAATTTACTATTAAACTGAATTCAGAATAAAGTCACTGGTTTATTCTGATCTGAATTCAATAATTCAATAAACCCTCTGACATGGAAACACTTAATTCCTGTTGAGTCGCATTTTGTGATAAACATCCAAAATAACATTAGTTTTTCATTTTCTTTTGTGATAAAGCCACATTTTGTAATCAATTATGCCAATGCGTTTTGTAATAAATTTTACGTACTTAACAATTATTATCACTGCACTATTGAAGGGTTGAATTAACAGAGAATTTTCTGGGAATTCCAGATTTTTGTTTTGTTTGATGGTCAGTTTATTACAAAATGAAATGAGAAAATTATTACAGTTTGGACGTTTATTATAACAATTCCTCTGTAACATGATTCCTGTCATTGTGCACGTGCTCAGACTGGTCTGGTTGCTATCACAATGCACATATCGGGTTGTGGGTGTCGTTTGTCGATTCCTATGGTTGATTCAGTCGAGCTGCTGCTTCGTAATTATGACAAAAATAAAGTCAAACATCACATGTAGTATCTGCTCTAATATGTTGTTAGGGTTAGTGTTAGGGTAGGCTAATGCTAACGCTAACATCACATGTGGTATCTGCTCTAATATGTTGTTAGAGTTAGTGTTAGGGTAGGCTAATGCTAACATCACATGTAGTAACTGCTCTATGTTGTTAGGGTTAGTGTTAGGGTAGGCTAATGCTAATGCTAACATCACATGTAGTAACTGCTCTATGTTGTTAGGGTAGGCTAATGATAATGCTAACATCACATGTAGTATCTGCTCTAATATGTTGTTAGGGTTAGTGTTAGTGTAGGCTCATGCTAACGCTAACATCACATGTATTATCTGCTCTAATATGTTGTTAGGGTTAGTGTTAGGGTAGGCTAATGCTAACGCTAACATCACATGTAGTATCTGCTCTAATATGTTGTTTGGGTTAGTGTTAGTGTAGGCTAATGCTAATGCTAACATCACATGTGGTATCTGCCCTAATATGTTGTTAGGGTTAGTGTTAGGGTAGGCTAATGCTAACATCACATGTAGTAACTGCTCTATGTTGTTAGGGTTAGTGTCAGGGTAGGCTAATGCTAACATCACATGTAGTAACTGCTCTATGTTGTTAGGGTTAGTGTCAGGGTAGGCTAATGCTGACGCTAATGTCACATATAGTATCTGCTCTAATATGTTGTTAGGGTTAGCGTAAGTGTAGGCTAACGCTAATGTCACATGTAGTATCGGCTTCGACATGTTGACAGTTGAAACCAACATAAAACAGGAAGTGGACTCCATGGTTTTCTTCCAGACATTAAGCAGTTGTTCTGTCCAATCAGAACCCTCTGTACCTCCAGCTCTGAAAGAACAATTAACTCGAGCGGAATACACCTGTTTCCATGGAAACCTTTATTCACAATTAAAACGTCGACGTAAACATAAAGGAAATAGATTTTATTCTGGATTACTTTATTACACATAAATCTGAATTTAAAAAGCATGTAAACATAACAATTGATTGTTTATACGTTTCATCTTCGTGTCGAGACGCGTCACAAAATCCATCAGATGATTCCATCGACCAATCAATCAGCTCGTTTGAATATTTGTCAAACTGAAGCTGAAGGAGAAAAGTTAAAACCTGCAGAACGTTTGTTTGGACTCACTTCCATCTTTTTAGATTTTCTGGTTTTGCTTCCTGATCATCAGCTGATGATGCTAGTCTTTTGTCAAACTCCATGGTTTGAGTTGATGGTATAATAGTTTTTATTTTTATAATCTCAGCCAAACCTTTTCTATGTACATATAAAGTTGTATTTTTTTAAATGTACCTGAAAGTGTCACAGTGATGATGATGATGCCTGCGTATTACAAATATAAACACTTGTTTTTGGATAAGAAGATATTTGTTGTTTCTGATTTTTTCCTCTCCCTCATAGATGTACCTGAATGCAACACGAGGCATTCAGGGACACTGGGTTTGTTATCAGATTTTTGACTGAATCAAGACAAAAATATAAATGTATTTATTTTTGGTTTATTCTCGGACTGTCATTTGATTCAAAGTTTTAATTAGATTAATCACAGATTGATGTGAATTAAATTTGATTAATTATGGTTAAATATACATTTTTAATCCATACATCATTTTGTTTTGCACGAACAGACTCATGTAAGAAGTGAATAAATCTGCACTTCATGTGTTCAAGATGTCTTTATTGTCACTGAGCATTTGCATGTCAGTGAAATTTTCAGTGCAACCCCTGTGTAAAAGATAACAAAATGAAACAAGATAAACCAACTGGCATGCAATAAAAACAAAATAGAATGAAATAAATAAAATTAGATAAATAGAATTATGTGTAAATACGAGGAGAAAATATACACTAAGGTGCGGTTGTGTGGAAGTCGAATTGCAGTGATTCAGTCTATTGTCCTGCAGTGGGGGGGGGGGGGTGATAGCTTTGACAGCTCTGGGGAAGAAACTGTCTTTTAGTCTGTTAGTGGTGCGGATGTTCCTGATGGAAGCGTTTCAAACAGTCTGTGGTCCAGGTGGCTGGGGTCCATGGCGATGGCTCTTGCCCTCTTCTTGACTCCGCCTACATATATCGTCAGGGAGGGGGCAGCCCACGATACCCTGTGCAGTTGTGACCACCCGTGCCAGTTGTTTCCTCTCCTGTGTCGTGCATCTGCCATACCACACGGTCACACTGAGACAGAGGATGCTTTCAATTGTCGCCCTGTAGAAGTTCACGAACAACCGTGAGGAGAGTCCAGCCCGTTTCAGTTTCCTGAGGAAGAAGAGCCTTTGTTGGGCCTTCTTCACCAGGCGGCAGGTATTCAGGGACCAGGAGAGGTCGGATGTGAGGTGTAGACCCAGGAACTTTATGTTGTCCACACGCTCCACCACTTCTCCGTCCATGAGGAGGGGGGCGTGATCAGTCTTCCTGGACCTCCTGAAGTCCACGACCATCTCCTTGGTCTTCCCTGTGTTCAGCACCAGGTTGTTGGTTGAACACCATTGTGTGAGCTGGTGTACCTCCTCTCTGTAGTGGGTCTCGTTGTTATCCGAGATGAGACCCACTACTGTAGTGTCGTCCGTGAACTTCACAACTGTGTTGGTGGGATGGATGGCAGCACAGTCGTGGGTGAACAGGGTGAAGAGGACCGGGCTGAGCACACAGCCCTGTGGCGTGCCTGTGCTGGGTACCAGAGGGGATGACGTTTTGTTCCCTATTCTCACCACCTGAGACCGGTTGGTGAGAAAGTCCCTGATCCAGTGGCACAGTGACGCAGGCAGACCCACCGCATGGAGCTTCAGCACCAGCTTGTCTGGGATGATGGTGTTGAAGGCTGAGCTGAAGTCTACAAACAGCATCCTGGCGTAAGTGTTGGGCTGCTGCAGGTGTGTGAGGGCCGTGTGCAGGGTGATGGAGACAGCATCCTCTGTGGACCGATTCCCTCTGTAGGCAAACTGAAGGCTGTCCAGGTCCGAGGGGATGAGGCCTCTGATGTGCCTGAGAAGAATCTGCTCAAAGCACTTCATAATTACAGGGGTCAGAGCAACAGGCCTATAGTCGTTGAGGCAGGTGGGGGATGTCTTCTTGGGTATCGTTATGATGGTGGAGGACTTGAGACACTCAGGAACCATGGACAGCTGCAGGGACAGGTTGAAGATGTCCAGGAACACTCCTGCCAGCTGGTCGGCACATGTTCTCAGCATCTGGCCTGACACCTTGTCTGGTCCCGCAGCCTTGCGGGTGTTGATCCTCCTCAGGGTGGATGAAACCTGGTGTTGTTGCAGGACGAGGGGGGACATAACAGTGACAGATTAGCCTAGTGTTAGCATTAACCTAGTGTTAGCAGTAGTTTATTGGATGGTTCTCACCAGAGTCGTGCAGTTAAAGGAGGCAGGTGAGGCAGGGTCTCTCCAGACATAATCCATCATTAGTTATGATCAATATAAATAATACTAATAAATATTTGTCCAAGTGTCTGTGTTATAAATCACGTCTGTATGATTCCAATACTTTCAATCATTTTCGTGACCAAAATGGTCGTATTTGTTTGTTTCCTCTTCAACTGCAGTGAATATGCAGTGAATATGCAGTGAATATGCAGTGAATATGCAGTGAATATGCAGTGAGCTGAGGCAGCTCCAAGCCATGCCTCAGCACAGATTGAACAATCCCTTGTTAAGTGTTGGAGGTCGTGACCTTTGTGCTTCCTCTGTTCATGCCAACAACATAAAGCTGTAGAAAGAGGTTTTTATCCACTTTACATATGTCTGTTATATGGACTCACTTTACTTAGAATGGGTTGTGTTTTTTTAACTATGTTTTCCACTTATGCAGTGTTAACAATTTGACATAAAACAAAAGTGAACAGACATGAGGTGAGACAGGCAGTAACTCTGCCTCAGTAGAGGGCGTGGTCTACGTCAACTCACTTTTATCTGGTTACTAGGTTACCAATGGTTGTTGTGTTATTGTTGGCTTCATCTAAAACAGTGGTTCTTAACCTTGTTGGAGGCACCGAACCTCACCAGTTTCACCTGCTCATTCACCGAACCCTTCTTTAGTAAAAAATAAAATATGATTTTTTTTTACGTGTCATCACCGTGGGTAAAAGTACCAGTTCCCGCCGCCACGTCGTGTGTCCGTACGGCGATTGACCCTTTAGATCACCAGCCGCAGGAGCTTATTTGCCTGGATCGGCGCTCTGGAGATAACGGGCTAATTCCGGTGTGTGGTGATGACTGAGAAGGAGGTCTCACTCTGCTGCATAAACCAGCGACCTCAAGCGGACCGGTAGGAAATCCCAGAGCAAGACGCTTTCAATGACCCACTAACTGCAGACTAGACTGAGGGGTGGACCTCTGCGGCGGAGGCTCCATCGAACCCCTAGGGTTCGATCGAACCCAGGTTAAGAACCACTGATCTAAAACCATGGAGGATCAGAATGTTATAGCTAAACTGAAAATATTTTCAAAGTTGGACTTTCAAGGAAAGCGGGTCTTGATAAAGAATGGACGAGCGACGCCAGAGCTAAAGGAACTGTTGTGTCTGTCTTCTGTCTGGTGCTGCTGTGTTTAGTTTTGTGTTTGGTACCCACTGTGGTGTTTAGTTTTGTGTATGGTACCCACTGTGGTGTTTAGTTTTGTGTATGGTACCCACTGTGGTGTTTAGTTTTGTGTATGGTACCCACTGTGGTGTTTAGTTTTGTGTATGGTACCCACTGTGGTGTTTAGTTTTGTGTATGGTACCCGCTGTGGTGTTTAGTTTTGTGTTTGGTACCCACTGTGGTGTTTAGTTTTGTGTATGGTACCCGCTGTGGTGTTTAGTTTTGTGTATGGTACCCACTGTGGTGTTTAGTTTTGTGTATGGTACCCACTGTGGTGTTTAGTTTTGTGTATGGTACCCACTGTGGTGTTTAGTTTTGTGTATGGTACCCACTGTGGTGTTTAGTTTTGTGTATGGTACCCACTGTGGTGTTTAGTTTTGTGTATGGTACCCACTGTGGTGTTTAGTTTTGTGTATGGTACCCTCTGTGGTGTTTAGTTTTGTGTATGGTACCCACTGTGGTGTTTAGTTTTGTGTATGGTACCCGCTGTGGTGTTTAGTTTTGTGTATGGTACCCACTGTGGTGTTTAGTTTTGTGTATGGTACCCACTGTGGTGTTTAGTTTTGTGTATGGTACCCACTGTGGTGTTTAGTTTTGTGTATGGTACCCACTGTGGTGTTTAGTTTTGTGTATGGTACCCACTGTGGTGTTTAGTTTTGTGTATGGTACCCACTGTGGTGTTTAGTTTTGTGTATGGTACCCACTGTGGTGTTTAGTTTTGTGTATGGTACCCACTGTGGTGTTTAGTTTTGTGTATGGTACCCACTGTGGTGTTTAGTTTTGTGTATGGTACCCACTGTGGTGTTTAGTTTTGTGTATGGTACCCTCTGTGGTGTTTAGTTTTGTGTATGGTACCCACTGTGGTGTTTAGTTTTGTGTATGGTACCCACTGTGGTGTTTAGTTTTGTGTATGGTACCCTCTGTGGTGTTTAGTTTTGTGTATGGTACCCTCTGTGGTGTTTAGTTTTGTGTATGGTACCCACTGTGGTGTTTAGTTTTGTGTATGGTACCCACTGTGGTGTTTAGTTTTGTGTATGGTACCCACTGTGGTGTTTAGTTTTGTGTATGGTACCCTCTGTGGTGTTTAGTTTTGTGTATGGTACCCACTGTGGTGTTTAGTTTTGTGTATGGTACCCGCTGTGGTGTCCACCGTGGTGTTTTGTACAAGTTGCCCCCATTCAATGGCCAATTCCTTGGCCAAATATGCATCTTAAAATATGTACCTCATATAAATAATGCTGCAATGAGATATGAAACGAATCGGTATTTAGCAAATATTTGGTGTATTTGAAAATCTGATTTAGAAAAAGTCAGTGCCTCACCTGCCACAGACTTCACTGCACTCACTGCACTCACTGCACTCACTGCACTCACTGCACTCACTGCACTCACTGGTTCTCATGCATTGAGTGTGTGACACACGCATTTAAACCACACACTCACACATGTTATTTCTCACGCTGATCACGCCGCCCCACAAGATTCATCCTGTGACCTGAACCTGGGTGACGATTGGTGTAGATCTGATGTTATGGTGTAAGATAACTGTCAATATGTTCGTGTCCACATATTGGATACCTGTGCGTAATTGTCAACAATAACAAGTACGACTTCAAACTTTACAAGACTTCCCACAAGTGACATAACTGTCAAAATACATCATCACCGCATCCACAGGCATTACTTATTGAGAAAAGAAACATTGATCGAGATCAAGACTGCGCATGCGTTTCCACTTTAAAGGGCAATCCCAACTCACCCAACTTTTATGGCTTTGGCCAGCGCGGTATCTTCTGCGCATGCGCAGTCTTGATCTCCATCGATGTTTCTTTTCTCAACAAGTAATGCCTGTGGATGCGGTGATGACGTATTTTGACAGTTATGTCACTTGTGGGAAGTCTTGTAAAGTTTGAAGTCGTACTTGTTATTGTTGACAATTACGCACAGGTATCCAACATATTGACAGCTATCTTACACCATATGATTTCCAGTATTTTATAGGCTGGTCTACCTGTCAAAAACGTGTGGTGAGAAAGTCACCAGGGCCTCTCCGACCAATCAGTACTCGCCATTCTGCACAGAACAGCCAATCACATTTCCCATATTATCACCCGCGGTAGTTTGAAGTCAGTCAGTCAGATGTATCAGTGACTGGAGGAGAAGTAGCTGCAGGTTTGTTTAAAATTAATTTCAAACCTTTTATAGTTTTCTGAGTTGATAGTCAATGTTTACTTTGTAATATTTAGAAGCTGTTTATTCGAACTGTGTCAAAGAGCACCTGTGTAACAGGCATCAGTCTGAAGCAAGGGGCTAAAACTCATTACTTTCAGGGGCCACATTCAGCCCGATTTAATCTTAAGTGGGCCGGATCAGTAAAAAAAAAATAGCATAATAACCTGTAGAGAAAAAAAATTACAATTCCAAATTTTTGTCTTTGTTTTGGTTCAAACAAACCCCATTTCATTATGAAAATACTTACTTTTTTCAAAGAAACTATCCAACAAGAAAGGTGTGAATAACCTGTAAACCTGAAATATCTCAAGAAAAATATGCACAATTCTAACAATATTATGCCTCAATTTATAATTTACGCACATGCATTATGAATCAGATCTACTAAAATGTTTAGGTTATTTATTCAGAGTTTTAACATTTTATTGTTACAAGATAGTTAGTAAGTACAAGTATTTTCTTAATTTAATGTTATTTTTTGCACTATAATAAAGATACATTTGAATTTGTTATTATTTATGGGCATAATGTAAATTATTTTTTTTGTATGTTATTCTGCTATAATTTGACTATAGATCATGTTGGTCTGTATGTGGAACCTGAACTAAAATTACTTCCACAGCCTGTGGAAGTTTTGCACTTTGCAAATTCATCCCAAGGGCCACATCAGAACCTTTGGCAGGCCGCATTTGGCCTCCGGGCCGCATGTTTGAGCCCTCTGGTTTAAAGGTTGTTGTTGTTGGTGTTAGCCTAGACTAGCTTAGCCATGGTGGACATGGTTAGCTCCATTAGCTTAGCCACGGTGGTCATGGTTAGCTCCATTAGCTTAGCCACGGTGGACATGGTTAGCTCCATTAGCTTAGCCACGGTGGACATGGTTAGCTCCATTAGCTTAGCCACGGTGGACATGGTTAGCTCCATTAGCTTAGCCACGGTGGACATGGTTAGCTCCATTAGCTTAGCCACAGTGGATATGGTTAGCTCCATTAGCTTAGCCACGGTGGACATGGTTAGCTGCATTAGCTTAGCCACGGTGGACATGGTTAGCTCCATTAGCTTAGCCACAGTGGATATGGTTAGCTCCATTAGCTTAGCCACGGTGGACACGGTGGACATGGTTAGCTCCATTAGCTTAGCCACGGTGGACATGGTTAGCTCCATTAGCTTAGCCACGGTGGACATGGTTAGCTGCATTAGCTTAGCCACGGTGGTCATGGTTAGCTGCATTAGCTTAGCCACGGTGGTCATGGTTAGCTGCATTAGCTTAGCCACGGTGGTCATGGTTAGCTGCATTAGAGTTAACCCTTATTTAAATGTGGGGGTGTTCTAGGGTTACACACACACACCCACACACACACACATACACACACACACCCACACACACACACACATACACACACACACCCACACACACACACATACACACACACACACACACACACACATACACACCGGTCCACGATTATATAAAGATTGGGGACCACTGTTTTAGACCACAGGTGTGAAACATGTGGCCCGGGGGCCAAAGCTGGTCCACCATAGGGTCCAGTCCAGCTGGTGGATGCATTTCTGAAATGAAAAAATGACACTGAAGAGATCAAAGATGTTTAAATGATTTTAGGTTAATTTAATGTAAAGTGGGTCAGAGCAGTAAAATACTGTCATAATAAACTATCAATAATAAAAACACACATTTATATTATTTTAATGAAAACAACATTTACAGATGATCCTTTAATAACAATGTGAATAAGTAAATGTGTTGAGTGTGTGTCATGTGACCAATATTCTGTTTGTGTTTTAGTTGATCGATAGTGATCTGGAAGTTATGATGCACATGTAGAAATGATCAACTAACACTTAATTAACATTTAATGTATTTTTCTGCTGAATGTCAAGGATGGTTAATATTTTATATTTGTTCAAGTACAGTTCATACATGGAAACATTTTCTTTATGGATGTTTGACTTTTTTACTCAAAAACACAGAACACTTTAAAGTCGACATCATTTACAAGTTGTTATTCTGTTATTATTTATATAATTTACTGGTTAAGTTCAGTTTATATTATATTAGACTGAATGTGGCCCCTGAACTAAAGTGGGTTTGACACTGGTTTAGATTGATCCATTTTCTAACTCACCTGATCCAAACCCTGTAGAACCTGATAAAGACCTTTCAAACATGCAGGATAGTGGATCCAGGACCTGGACTGGACTCTTCAGGACCTGGACTGGACCCTGCTGCTCTGGTTGATCTTTTTCACTCTTTTCACTCTTTTCCTCCATCCTTTTGTCCTTTGTCTTTAACTGTTGACCTTTGACCTGTAGTCTTCATTGTTCAGCTCTTTAGTATTTTTCAGTGATAGTCATTTTTTAATGGGGGGCTCAAAATAACATTCTGTTTAGGACCCCATTTTGTGCAGGGGTGGCCCTGATGCTGATAATTCTGAACTTTTCTGTGTTAGTATGAACAGGTCAGTGTCACATTACTGTGTTTATACAGCTGTAGTGAGTTAGCCAATCAGAACACAGCACTGAAATAGGTGGTGTTGGCAACTTTTAGCGACTAAATCGCTAACCCCACCCGGTCATGCCTCCCACCCCCCCCACCCCCAATCTCACTCCAAGCTGTGTTGAAAACTTGAGAACCCTGGTCCATTGTTAGCAGTAGCCTAGTGTTAGCATTAACTTAGTGTCAGGATTACTCTATTGTTACCATTAGCATTAACCTAGTGTTAGCATTAGTGTAGGATGTAATGATGATAAAAATATTGGTCGTACACCCCCTGGCCTAATTCTTCAGTCAGAAAGAATGCAGCTGTTCTAGAGGATGGGTCTTATAATTTATTTATTTATTTAACATCCAGGTAATTGTGCTGTAATTCAGGTTGTGTGGTTTCTAAACAAACAGAAAATAAAGGAAAAAGAATACAATGCTATATATATATATATATATATATATATATATATATATATATATATATATATATATATATATATACCATTGTATTGTAATATCCTGGCCACTGGAAGAGATACAAGCCACTGATATAAAGACAAGGAAACTCCTTACCATGCATGGAGGGTTCCACCCCAAGTCCAGTGTCCTGAGGCTGTACACTAAGAGAAAGGAAGGGGGCCGAGGACTAGTAAGTGTCACAACTACTGTCCAGGAGGAAACGGCGAACCTCCAGGAATACATCAAGAAAATGGCCCCCAATGACCAACTGCTAAGTGAATGCCTCAGGCAACAAAAGCCCAGTAAAGTCGAGTAACTAGAGGGGCTATCATGGAACGACAAACCCTTGCATGGCGTGTACCATCGACAAATTGAGGAAGTGGCTGATATGGAAAAGACATACCAGTGTCTGGAAAAGGCTGGACTAAAGGACAGCACAGAGACACTACTCATGGCTGCACAAGAACAAGCCCTTAACACCAGAGCAATAGAGGGCGGGGTCTACCACATCAGACAGGACCCCAGGTGTAGGCTGTGTAGAGAAGCCCCTGAAACAGTCCAGCACATCACAGCAGGTGTAAGATGGTGGCAGGCAAGGAATACATGGAGAGGCATAACCAGGTAGAGGACATACTGTACAGGAACATCTGTAAAGAGTATGGACTGGAGGTCAAGGGTCAAGATAGAATAGAATAGAATAGAATAGAATCATTTTATTGTCATCATACACACATGCATAATGAAATTTAAAAGACAACTCTGGTGGCATAAAATTACAGAAGGAGATTAAAATAGAATAAAAGTATGATGTATAAAAACATTTACAGGAGGTAATGTAAAAAGTGCATTAGAAGACATGGTAGCATGAATAAATATATAAATATATAAACATATATATAAATATATAAATATATTGCACAGTGGGCAATGGCTGAGGTAGCTATTGTGTCCCACTAGTGTTCAGTACCCTGATTGCACTGAGATAAAAAGTGTTCAGGAATCTCGAAGTGCGGGCCTTGATGGACCTGTACCTCTTCCCTGAGGGCAGCAGGGAGAACAGGCTGTGCCCAGGGTGTGAACCATCACGGGCGATGCTGGTGGCCCTGCACAGACATCTGGTGTTGTAGATGTCTGACAGAGAGGACAGCTGGACTCCTATGATGCTCTGTGCTGACTTCCTGACCCTTTCCAGAGCCTTCTTGTCAGCCTGAGAGCTGCTCCTGAACCACACCAAGATGTTGTAGGTGAGGATGCTCTCTACAGAACATCTATAGAAGGACAACAGCAGGTCCTGGGACATGTTGACCCTTCTCAGTGACCTTAAAAAGTACAGGCGCTGCTGTGCCTTTTTAACGAGGACATTGGTGTTCCTGCTCCATGTAAGGTCCCGTGACAGGTACGTTCCCAGGAACCTGAAGTCACTGACCCGCTCCACCTGGTCCCCTCGTATAAGAAGAGGGGGGGGGTATTCCCTCTTCCTCCTGAAGTCCAGCACCAACTCCTTGGTTTTTGAGGAGTTGAGTGCCAGGTTATTGAGGGAGCACCAGGTAGTGAGGTTCAGGACCTCCTCCCTGTAGGCCGTCTCATCATTGTTGTAGATCAGCCCCACCACAGTCGTGTCATCTGCAAATTTCACAAAGATGTTGCTGCTGTGAGTTGGTGCACAGTCATGGGTGTACAAAGTGTACAGCATTGGACTGAGCACACAGCCCTGGGGAGCCCCAGTGCTCACAGTCAGAGTTGAGGAGTGGTGGCCCCCAGCCTGACTGACTGCCGACGGCCAGTGAGAAAGTCTCTGATCCATCTGCAGGTGTGCTCTCCAATACCCAGACTGCGCAGTTTGGACATCAGTCTGCCTGGAACAAGTGTGTTGAAAGCAGAACTGAAGTCCACAAACAACATCCTCACATAACCGCCAGAGTGTTCAAGGTGTTCACATACTGTGTGGAGGGCTGTGTTGATGGCACAAGATGGGAGAACCCCCCAAAGGTGACAGAGAAAAACAGGCCAAGATCCTGTGGGACTTCCAGATCCAGACCAGATGGTGATGGCCAATCAGCCTGACATAGTGGTGGTGGATAAAGATGGAAGACGGTGATAGATGTAGCAGTCCCCAGTGATAGCAACATGAGAAAGAAAGAACATGAGAAGAGAAGAGAAATACCAAGGGCTGAAAGAGGAGTTAGAGAAAATGTGGAGTGTGAAGGCAGTAGTAGTAACCAGTAGTGATGGGGGCACTAGGGACAGTGACCCCCAAGCTGGGAGAATGTCTCCAGCAGATACCAGGAACAACATCAGAGATCTGTGTCCAAAAGAGCGCATTGCTAGGAACAGCTAAGATCCTGCGTAGAACCCTCAGGCTCCCAGGCCTGAGGGTTCTGGAGGACCCGAGCCTGAAGGAGACACCGCCCACGTGGGGCGAGAGGAACATTTTTTTTTTTTTTATATATGTATATATAAAATGTGTATGTATATATATATATATATATATATATATATATATATATATATATATACGCATTAATGACGATGAATATAACTACTTTTAGTACGCTGTCATTTTAATGTCGGCGTTCTTGTTTTTGCAGTCTTGGTAAACTACATTTCCCATGAGGCTTTGTCAGTGTGCCAGTGTCTTTCGGGGATCTCACAGCCCAGTTTCATGGATTACGGACGCTCAGTCCTGATTGACGAGCGATTCATCGAATCAGCGGCAGTGGGAAAACAACCAGCCAACCGTGTGCGGTGGGGGGCGGGGCCATAGTGGAGGGGGCAGGACGGGAGGTATCATGGAGGATCAGTCGACAAACTGTGGCCGTCAGAGGAAAGCAGCTTCGGCTCTGATCCGCGGGACTTTCTTAACAGTTTACTACCGCTTTGTGACCGCACCACGGGACAAATCTCAACATGGATATGAAGAAGAGAATCACTTTGGAGCTGCGGAACAGAAATCCGGCGGAGGTGAGTAGTTTTCCCCTTAATTTTTGATAATGTAAATTTAAAAAAGAAGCCCGGGAGGTGATGTGCGACCCGAAGCCTGACTGCTTCCTTTCCCCGAAACACAAGCGCTCCCAAGAGCAACTTTTGGTCCGTTTAGCAGCTGAAAAACGACTATAAATGTGTAAAATAGCAAACGGCAGGGTGGGAGCACCGTTCCCGGGGACATGTGGAAGCATCTCAGCGGCTCCGTCCGTTCCTCCGTACGTCCACCCGCCCCCACCTCCTCCTCCCCGCCCGGTGAAATCCCTTATCTCCGGTGGCTCCGTGGACGCAGAATTAAAATTAAAATTGGATTGAATGTAGGTTTGGAACCGTCGTAAAACACGGGGGTTCGTGTAAAGCGGCGTGTGTGTCCGGTTGGTCCGTTCCGTGCGTCATTCATCTGAAAACACCTTCACGGACTGACGACCTGCGAGTTTAACTTTTAATCAGTCACCGGCCGCTCTGACTCGAGAGGAAACCGCGTTAAAACTGCCAACTCCACGTAAAATAACCAATAATCCAAGAACAAAATCGGCGTGTGTTGGTTTGTGGCAAGTGTGGTCGTTTAGTGTGGTGGTAACGGAGGCTTTTGGAGTCACGGCGGGCTTTTGCTTCTGAAAACACTGCGCGTGTCAACCTCAACAACAACAACGATGGAGCTCGAGCGTTTCACAGCCGACATTTTAAGTCGCTAACAGTGACAACTTCGACGTGATTATCTCCTCTGCTTTTATGCTATCCAACCCCGAGTCGGTTGACCGGACGTGGCGGTTGGTTTGACCGTCTTTTGGGGTGCTTTTGGTGGTAATTTTGGTGGCTGTGTGGCGGTCGCGCGGAGGTCGGTCACAGACATTTTGCGCTCGCGCTTCAACGGTTAGAGTTTGGTTAGTAACGCGTTACTGGTTTAGCCG
>CM035793.1:47808887-47822797 GCA_020466265.1 Siphamia tubifer | reverse complement strand
AAAGGTTTGAGGGGCCTTGACAGGGTCTACATAATGCTCCATTGAAATCAGGGTCAGCTCTGCATATAGGCAATATAGGCAGCCGCCTAGAGAGGGTCTAAATAAGGTTTTAGGGGCCTTTAGAGGGTCTAAAAGTATGCAGACGGCTAGAAGGGGTTTTAAATCAGGTTTCAGGAGCCTACATGGGTTATGAATAAGGCTTTGTGGGGACTCGAGGGGGTCTAAATAAGTTTTTGAGGGCCTTTGAGAGAGTATAAATAAGACTTCAGGGTCCAATATATGGTCTAAAGAAGGTTTCAGGGATCTTGACAAGGTCTACATAAGGCTCCATTGAAATCAGGGTCAGCTCTGCATATAGGCAATGTAGGCAGGCGCCCTAGAGAGGGTATAAATAAGGTTTTAGGGGCGTTTAGAGGGTCTAAAAGCATGCAGATGGCTAGAAAGGGTTTAAATAAGCTTTCAGGAGCTTAGAGGGGGTATAAATAAGGCTTTGGTGGCCTAGAGGGGGTCTAAATAAGTTTTGAGGGTCTTTGAGAGAGTATAAATAAGACTTCAGGGTCCAATATATGGTCTAAATAAGGTTTCAGGGATCTTGACAGGGTCTACATAAGGGTCCATTGAAATCAGGGTCAGCTCTGCATATAGGCAATATAGGCAGCCGCCTAGAGAGGGTCTAAATAAGGTTTTAGACGCCTTTAGAGGGTCTTAAAGCATGCAGATGGCTAGAAAGGGTTTAAATCCGGTTTCAGGAGCTTAGAGAGGGGTGTAAATACGACTTTGGGGGCCTAGAGGGGGTCTTAATAAATTTTCAGGGTATTGGAGAGTGTATAAATAAGGCTTCAGGGTCCAATATATGGTCTAAATAAGGTTTCAGGGATCTTAACAGGGTCTACATAAGGCTCCATTGAAATCAGGGTCAGCTCTGCATATAGGCAATATAGGCAGGCGCCCTAGAGAGGGGTCTAAATAATGTTTTAGGGGCCTTTAGAGGGTCTAAAAGCATGCAGATGGCAAGAAAGGGTTTAAATCAGGTTTCAGGAACTTAGAGGGGGTATAAATAAGGCTTTGGGGGCTTAGAGGGGGTCTAAATAAGTTTTGAGGTTATTTGAGAGAGCATAAATAAGACTTCAGGGTCCAATATATGGTCTAAACAAGGTTTCAGGGATCTTGACAGGGTCTACATAAGGCTCCATTGAAATCAGGGTCAGCTCTGCATATAGGCAATATAGGCAGGCGCCTAGAGAGGGTCTAAATAAGGTGTCAGGGGCCTTTAGAGGGTCTAAAAGCATGCAGATGGCAAGAAAGGGTTTAAATCAGGTTTCAGGAACTTAGAGGGGGTATAAATAAGGCTTTGGGGGCTTAGAGGGGGTCTAAATAAGTTTTTGAGGGTCTTTGAGAGAGTATAAATAAGACTTCAGGGTCCAATATATGGTCTAAACAAGGTTTCAGGGATCTTGACAGGGTCTGCATAAGGCTCCATTGAAATCAGGGTCAGCTCTGCATATAGGCAATATAGGCAGGCGCCTAGAGAGGGTCTAAATAAGGTTTTAGGGGCCTTTAGAGGGTCTAAAAGCATGCAGATGGCTAGAAGGGTTTAAATCAGGTTTCAGGAGCTTAGAGGGGGTGTAAATACGACTTTGGGGGCCTAGAGGGGGTCTTAATAAATTTTGAGGGTATTGTAGAGTGTATAAATAAGGCTTCAGGGTCCAATATATGGTCTAAATAAGGTTTCAGGGATCTTAACAGGGTCTACATAAGGCTCCATTGAAATCAGGGTCAGCTCTGCATATAGGCAATATAGGCAGGCGCCTAGAGAGGGTCTAAATAAGGTGTCAGGGGCCTTTAGAGGGTCTAAAAGCATGCAGATGGCAAGAAAGGGTTTTAAATCAGGTTTCAGGAACTTAGAGGGGGTATAAATAAGGCTTTGGGGGCTTAGAGGGGGTCTAAATAAGTTTTGAGGTTATTTGAGAGAGCATAAATAAGACTTCAGGGTCCAATATATGGTCTAAACAAGGTTTCAGGGATCTTGACAGGGTCTACATAAGGCTCCATTGAAATCAGGGTCAGCTCTGCATATAGGCAATATAGGCAGGCGCCTTTGAGAGGGTCTAAATAAGGTTTTAGGGGCCTTTAGAGGGTCCTAAAAGCATGCAGATGGCTAGAAAGGGTTTAAATCAGGTTTCAGGAGCCTACATGGGTTATGAATAAGGCTTTTGGGGGCCTAGAGGGTGTCTAAATAAGTTTTGAGGGTCTTTGAGAGAGTATAAATAAGACTTCAGGGTCCAATATATGGTCTAAAGAAGGTTTCAGGGATCTTGACAGGGTCTACATAAGGCTCCATTGAAATCAGGGTCAGCTCTGCATATAGGCAATATAGGCAGGCGCCTAGAGAGGGTTTTAAGTAAGGTTTCAGGGGCCTTTAGAGGGTCTAAAAGCATGCATATGGCTAGAAAGGGTTTAAATCAGGTTTCAGGAGCTTAGAGGGGGTATAAATAAGGCTTTGGGGGCCTAGAGGGGGTCTAAATAAGTTTTGAGGGTATTTGAGAGAGTATAAATAAGACTTCAGGGTCCAATATATGGTCTAAACAAAGTTTCAGGGATCTTGACAGGGTCTACATAAGGCTCCATTGAAATCAGGGTCAGCTCTGCATATAGGCAATATAGGCAGGCGCCTAGAGAAGGTCTAAATAATGTTTTAGGGGCATTTAGAGGGTCTAAAAGCATGCAGATGGCTAGAAAGGGTTTAAATAAGGTTTCAGGAGCTTAGAGGGGGTGTAAATACGACTTTGGGGGCCTAGAGGGTGTCTAAATAAGTTTTGAGGGTTTTTGAGAGAGTATAAATAAGACTTCAGGGTCCAATATATGGTCTAAATAAGGTTTCAGGGATCTTGACAGGGTCTACATAAGGCTCCATTGAAATCAGGGTCAGCTCTGCATATAGGCAATATAGGCAGGCGCCTAGAGAGGGTTTAAATAAGGTTTCAGGGGCCTTTAGAGGGTCTAAAAGCATGCATATGGCTAGAAAGGGTTTTAAATCAGGTTTCAGGAGCTTAGAGGGGGTTATAAATAAGGCTTTGGGGGCCTAGAGGGGGTCTAAATAAGTTTTGAGGGTATTTGAGAGAGTATAAATAAGACTTCAGGGTCCAATATATGGTCTAAACAAAGTTTCAGGGATCTTGACAGGGTCTACATAGGCTCCATTGAAATCGGGGTCAGCTCTGCATATAGGCAATATAGGCAGGCGCCTAGAGAAGGTCTAAATAATGTTTTAGGGGCATTTAGAGGGTCTAAAAGCATGCAGATGGCTAGAAAGGGTTTAAATAAGGTTTCAGGAGCTTAGAGGGGGTGTAAATACGACTTTGGGGGCCTAGAGGGGGTCTTAATAAATTTTTGATGGTATTTGAGAGTGTATAAATAAGGCTTCAGGGTCCAATATATGGTCTTAAGAAGGTTTTGAGGGGCCTTGACAGGGTTTACATAAGGCTCCATTGAAATCAGGGTCAGCTCTGCATATAGGCAATATAGGCAGCCGCCTAGACAGGGTCTAAATAAGGTTTTAGGGGCCTTTAGAGGGTCTAAACGTATGCAGAGGGCTAGAAGGGGTTTTAAATCAGGTTTCAGGAGCCTACATGGGTTATGGATAAGGCTTTGGGGGCCTAGAGGGGGTCTAAATAAGTTTTGAGGGTCTTTGAGAGAGTATAAATAAGACTTCACGGTCCAATATATGGTCTAAACAAGGTTTCAGGGATCTTGACAGGGTCTACATAAGGCTCCATTGAAATCAGGGTCAGCTCTGCATATAGGCAATATAGGCAGGCGCCTAGAGAGGGTCTAAATAAGGTTTCAGGGGCGTTTAGAGGGTCTAAAAGCATGCAGATGGCAAGAAAGGGTTTTAAATCAGGTTTCAGGAACTTAGAGGGGGTATAAATAAGGCTTTAGGGGCCTAGAGGGGGTGTAAATAAGTTTTGAGGGTATTTGAGAGTGTATAAATAAGGCTTCAAGGTCCAATAGATGGTCTTAAGAAGGTTTGAGGGGCCTTGACAGGGTCTACATAATGCTCCATTGAAATCAGGGTCAGCTCTGCATATAGGCAATATAGGCAGCCGCCTAGAGAGGGTCTAAATAAGGTTTTAGGGGCCTTTAGAGGGTCTAAAAGTATGCAGACGGCTAGAAGGGGTTTAAATCAGGTTTCAGGAGCCTACATGGGTTATGAATAAGGCTTTGGGGGACTCGAGGGGGTCTAAATAAGTTTTGAGGGCCTTTGAGAGAGTATAAATAAGACTTCAGGGTCCAATATATGGTCTAAAGAAGGTTTCAGGGATCTTGACAGGGTCTACATAAGGCTCCATTGAAATCAGGGTCAGCTCTGCATATAGGCAATGTAGGCAGGCGCCTAGAGAGGGTATAAATAAGGTTTTAGGGGCGTTTAGAGGGTCTAAAAGCATGCAGATGGCTAGAAAGGGTTTAAATAAGCTTTCAGGAGCTTAGAGGGGGTATAAATAAGGCTTTGGTGGCCTAGAGGGGGGTCTAAATAAGTTTTGAGGGTCTTTGAGAGAGTATAAATAAGACTTCAGGGTCCAATATATGGTCTAAATAAGGTTTCAGGGGATCTTGACAGGGTCTACATAAGGGTCCATTGAAATCAGGGTCAGCTCTGCATATAGGCAATATAGGCAGCCGCCTAGAGAGGGTCTAAATAAGGTTTTAGACGCCTTTAGAGGGTCTAAAAGCATGCAGATGGCTAGAAAGGGTTTAAATCAGGTTTCAGGAGCTTAGAGGGGGTGTAAATACGACTTTGGGGGCCTAGAGGGGGTCTTAATAAATTTTGAGGGTATTGGAGAGTGTATAAATAAGGCTTCAGGGTCCAATATATGGCCTAAATAAGGTTTCAGGGATCTTACAGGGTCTACATAAGGCTCCATTGAAATCAGGGTCAGCTCTGCATATAGGCAATATAGGCAGGCGCCTAGAGAGGGTCTAAATAAGGTGTCAGGGGCCTTTAGAGGGTCTAAAAGCATGCAGATGGCAAGAAAGGGTTTTAAATCAGGTTTCAGGCACTTAGAGGGGGTATAAAATAAGGCTTTGGGGGCTTAGAGGGGGTCTAAATAAGTTTTGAGGTTATTTGAGAGAGCATAAATAAGACTTGAGGGTCCAATATATGGTCTAAACAAGGTTTCAGGGATCTTTACAGGGTCTACATAAGGCTCCATTGAAATCAGGGTCAGCTCTGCATATAGGCAATATAGGCAGGCGCCTAGAGAGGGTCTAAATAAGGTGTCAGGGGCCTTTAGAGGGTCTAAATGCATGCAGATGGCAAGAAAGGGTTTAAATCAGGTTTCAGGAACTTAGAGGGGGTATAAATAAGGCTTTGGGGGCTTCGAGGGGGTCTAAATAAGTTTTGAGGGTCTTTGAGAGAGTATAAATAAGACTTCAGGGTCCAATATATGGTCTAAACAAGGTTTCAGGGATCTTGACAGGGTCTACATAAGGCTCCATTGAAATCAGGGTCAGCTCTGCATATAGGCAATATAGGCAGCCGCCTAGAGAGGGTCTAAATAAGGTTTTAGACGCCTTTAGAGGGTCTAAAAGCATGCAGATGGCTAGAAAGGGTTTAAATCAGGTTTCAGGAGCTTAGAGGGGGTGTAAATACGACTTTGGGGGCCTAGAGGGGGTCTTAATAAATTTTGAGGGTATTGTAGAGTGTATAAATAAGGCTTCAGGGTCCAATATATGGTCTAAATAAGGTTTCAGGGATCTTAACAGGGTCTACATAAGGCTCCATTGAAATCAGGGTCAGCTCTGCATATAGGCAATATAGGCAGGCGCCTAGAGAGGGTCTAAATAAGGTGTCAGGGGCCTTTAGAGGGTCTAAAAGCATGCAGATGGCAAGAAAGGGTTTAAATCAGGTTTCAGGAACTTAGAGGGGGTATAAAATAAGGCTTTGGGGGCTTAGAGGGGGTCTAAATAAGTTTTGAGGTTATTTGAGAGAGCATAAATAAGACTTCAGGTTCCAATATATGGTCTAAACAAGGTTTCAGGGATCTTGACAGGGTCTACATAAGGCTCCATTGAAATCAGGGTCAGCTCTGCATATAGGCAATATAGGCAGGCGCCTAGAGAGGGTCTAAGGTTTTAGGGGCCTTTAGAGGGTCTAAAAGCATGCAGATGGCTAGAAAGGGTTTAAATCAGGTTTCAGGAGCCTACATGGGTTATGAATAAGGCTTTGGGGGCCTAGAGGGTGTCTAAATAAGTTTTGAGGGTCTTTGAGAGAGTATAAATAAGACTTCAGGGTCCAATATATGGTCTAAATAAGGTTTCAGGGATCTTGACAGGGTCTACATAAGGCTCCATTGAAATCAGGGTCAGCTCTGCATATAGGCAATATAGGCAGGCACCTAGAGAGGGTTTAAATAAGGTTTCAGGGGCCTTTAGAGGGTCTAAAAGCATGCAGATGGCAAGAAAGGATTTAAATCAGGTTTCAGGAACTTAGAGGGGGTATAAATAAGGCTTTGGGGGCTTAGAGGGGGTCTAAATAAGTTTTGAGGTTATTTGAGAGAGCATAAATAAGACTTCAGGGTCCAATATATGGTCTAAACAAGGTTTCAGGGATCTTGACAGGGTCTACATAAGGCTCCATTGAAATCAGGGTCAGCTCTGCATATAGGCAATATAGGCAGGCGCCTAGAGAGGGTCTAAATAAGGTTTTAGGGGCCTTTAGAGGGTCTAAAAGCATGCAGATGGCTAGAAAGGGTTTAAATCAGGTTTCAGGAGCCTACATGGGTTATGAATAAGGCTTTGGGGGCCTAGAGGGTGTCTAAATAAGTTTTGAGGGTCTTTGAGAGAGTATAAATAAGACTTCAGGGTCCAATATATGGTCTAAAGAAGGTTTCAGGGATCTTGACAGGGTCTACATAAGGCTCCATTGAAATCAGGGTCAGCTCTGCATATAGGCAATATAGGCAGGCGCCTAGAGAGGGTTTAAGTAAGGTTTCAGGGGCCTTTAGAGGGTCTAAAAGCATGCATATGGCTAGAAAGGGTTTAAATCAGGTTTCAGGAGCTTAGAGGGGGTATAAATAAGGCTTTGGGGGCCTAGAGGGGGTCTAAATAAGTTTTGAGGGTATTTGAGAGAGTATAAATAAGACTTCAGGGTCCAATATATGGTCTAAACAAGGTTTCAGGGATCTTGACAGGGTCTACATAAGGCTCCATTGAAATCAGGGTCAGCTCTGCATATAGGCAATATAGGCAGGCGCCTAGAGAGGGTCTAAGGTTTTAGGGGCCTTTAGAGGGTCTAAAAGCATGCAGATGGCTAGAAAGGGTTTAAATCAGGTTTCAGGAGCCTACATGGGTTATGAATAAGGCTTTGGGGGCCTAGAGGGTGTCTAAATAAGTTTTGAGGGTCTTTGAGAGAGTATAAATAAGACTTCAGGGTCCAATATATGGTCTAAATAAGGTTTCAGGGATCTTGACAGGGTCTACATAAGGCTCCATTGAAATCAGGGTCAGCTCTGCATATAGGCAATATAGGCAGGCGCCTAGAGAAGGTCTAAATAATGTTTTAGGGGCATTTAGAGGGTCTAAAAGCATGCAGATGGCTAGAAAGGGTTTAAATAAGGTTTCAGGAGCTTAGAGGGGGTGTAAATACGACTTTGGGGGCCTAGAGAGTGTCTAAATAAGTTTTGAGGGTTTTTGAGAGAGTATAAATAAGACTTCAGGGTCCAATATATGGTCTAAATAAGGTTTCAGGGATCTTGACAGGGTCTACATAAGGCTCCATTGAAATCAGGGTCAGCTCTGCATATAGGCAATATAGGCAGGCGCCTAGAGAGGGTTTAAATAAGGTTTCAGGGGCCTTTAGAGGGTCTAAAAGCATGCATATGGCTAGAAAGGGTTTAAATCAGGTTTCAGGAGCTTAGAGGGGGTATAAATAAGGCTTTGGGGGCCTAGAGGGGGTCTAAATAAGTTTTGAGGGTATTTGAGAGAGTATAAATAAGACTTCAGGGTCCAATATATGGTCTAAACAAAGTTTCAGGGATCTTGACAGGGTCTACATAAGGCTCCATTGAAATCAGGGTCAGCTCTGCATATAGGCAATATAGGCAGGCGCCTAGAGAAGGTCTAAATAATGTTTTAGGGGCATTTAGAGGGTCTAAAAGCATGCAGATGGCTAGAAAGGGTTTAAATAAGGTTTCAGGAGCTTAGAGGGGGTGTAAATACGACTTTGGGGGCCTAGAGGGGGTCTTAATAAATTTTGATGGTATTTGAGAGTGTATAAATAAGGCTTCAGGGTCCAATATATGGTCTTAAGAAGATTTGAGGGGCCTTGACAGGGTTTACATAAGGCTCCATTGAAATCAGGGTCAGCTCTGCATATAGGCAATATAGGCAGGCGCCTAGAGAGGGTCTAAATAAGGTTTTAGGGGCCTTTAGAGGGTCTAAAAGTATGCAGACGGCTAGAAGGGGTTTAAATCAGGTTTCAGGAGCCTACATGGGTTATGAATAAGGCTTTGGGGGCCTCGAGGGGTCTAAATAAGTTTTGAGGGTCTTTGAGAGAGTATAAATAAGACTTCAGGGTCCAATATATGGTCTAAAGAAGGTTTCAGGGATCTTGACAGGGTCTACATAAGGCTCCATTGAAATCAGGGTCAGCTCTGCATATAGGCAATGTAGGCAGGCGCCTAGAGAGGGTATAAATGTCACGGATCGGGGTGAGGTGAAGGAGGACTCCATTGCACAGTACTGAAGGGCAAAATAATTTAATAACAAAAGTACAACATAAAGACAAGACAGACACAACCTGGGAGTAAACGGCCAGAGTCCGTGGTGATGATGAGTGTCCGGGTTATGGTGATTGGGGAGATGGAAGACATTGACCGGGTTATGGAGGTGACATAGATGAATGGTCCTGCACTGGCAGCTACAAGCCTCACCGCTTAAATAGTCACCGATTAGGAACGGCTTGCAGCTGCGCAGTGCAGGACCAGGTGAGTGTGGAAAATTGGGGGAAAGGTCACTGGAACGGAGGTCATGACAGTACCCCCCCCCTAAGGGGCGGCTCCTGAAGCCCCTAAAAAACACAAAAAAAAACAAAACACAACCCCCCCCCCGTTGTCCAGAGCTTCTCCGAGCAGGGCGGCATGGTAACCTCCTGGTCGGAGTACCCTCTGGGCAGAGCGGTGTGGCATCCTTCTGGGCAGGGCGGTGTGGAAACCCCCTGGGCGGAGTACCCTCTGGGCGGAGCGGTGTGGAATCCCTTCTGGGCAGGGCGGTGTGGAAACCCCCTGGTGGAGTACCCTCTGGGCAGAGCGGTGTGGCATCCTTCTGGGCAGGGCGGTGTAGAAACCCCCTGGGCGGAGTACCCTCTGGGCAGAGCGGTGTGGAATCCCTTCTGGGCAGGGCGGTGTGGAAACCCCCTGGCGGAGTACCCTCTGGGCAGAGCGGTGTGGCATCCTTCTGGGCAGGGCGGTGTGGAAACCCCCTGGGCGGAGTACCCTCTGGGCAGAGCGGTGTGGAATCCCTTCTGGGCAGGGCGGTGTGGAAACCCCCTGGCGGAGTACCCTCCGGGCAGAGCGGTGTGGCATCCTTCTGGGCAGGGCGGTGTGGAAACCCCCTGGGCGGAGTACCCTCTGGGCAGAGCGGTGTGGAATCCCTTCTGGGCAGGGCGGTGTGGAAACCCCCTGGCGGAGTACCCTCTGGGCAGAGCGGTGTGGCATCCTTCTGGGCAGGGCGGTGTGGAAACCCCCTGGGCGGAGTACCCTCTGGGCAGAGCGGTAGCAGGAGCAACATGACTGGTCTGACTGAGGACCAAGGAGACTGATTGGGTGGGGTCACCACGGACTCTGGCTAGACAGGAACAAGACAAAAAGAAGAAACTGGCAACAGGCAGGGACAGGAAACAGGCAGGCAGAAACGAACAACAAGCAAGGACAGGGGACAGAAGCCAGCAACGGGCAACAAGCAGGGACAGGGGACAGAAGCCGGCAACGGGCAACAGGCAGGGACAGGGGACAGAAGCCAGCAACGGGCAACAGGCAGGGACAGAGGACAGAAGCGAGCAACGGGCAAGAGTCAGGGACAGGAACAGACAGAAATGACCAACGACAGACCAAGACCGACGAAAAGACACAACGCCAGGCGACAGGACAACTAGCCAGGCGACAAGACAACTAGCCAGGCGACAAGACAACTAGCCAAGCGACAAGACAACTAGCCAGGCGACAAGACAACAAGCCAGAAGACAAGACAACAAGCCAGAAGACAAGACAACAAGCCAGAAGACAAGACAACAAGCCAGAAGACAAGACAACAAGCCAGAAGACAAGACAACAAGCCAGAAGACAAGACAACAAGCCAGAAGACAAGACAACAAGCCAGAAGACAAGACAACAAGCCAGAAGACAAGACAAAAAGCCAGAAGACAAGACAAAAAGCCAGAAGACAAGACAAAAAGCCAGAAGACAAGACAAAAAGCCAGAAGACAAGACAAAAAGCCAGAAGACAAGACAAAAAGCCAGAAGACAAGACAAAAAGCCAGAAACTCGGAACGCTAGCCAAAAACTCGGAACGCTAGCCAGAAACTCGGAACGCTAGCCAGAAACTCGGAACGCTAGCCAGAAACTCGGAACGCTAGCCAGAAACTCGGAACGCTAGCCAGAAACTCGGAACGCTAGCCAGAAACTCGGAACGCTAGCCAGAAACTCGGAACGCTAGCCAGAAACTCGGAACGCTAGCCAGAAACTCGGAACGCTAGCCAGAAACTCGGAACGCTAGCCAGAAACTCGGAACGCTAGCCAGAAACTCGGAACGCTAGCCAGAAACTCGGAACGCTAGCCAGAAACTCGGAACGCTAGCCAGAAACTCTGAACGCTAGCCAGAAACTCTGAACGCTAGCCAGAAACTCTGAACGCTAGCCAGAAACTCGGAACGCTAGCCAGAAACTCGGAACGCTAGCCAGAAACACGGAACGCTAGCCAGAAACACGGAACGCTAGCCAGAAACACGGAACGCTAGCCAGAAACACGGAACGCTAGCCAGAAACACGGAACGCTAGCCAGAAACACGGAACGCTAGCCAGAAACACGGAACGCTAGCCAGAAACACGGAACGCTAGCCAGAAACACGGAACGCTAGCCAGAAACTCGGAACGCTAGCCAGAAACTCGGAACGCTAGCCAGAAACTCGGAACGCTAGCCAGAAACTCGGAACGCTAGCCAGAAACTCGGAACGCTAGCCAGAAACTCGGAACGCTAGCCAGAAACTCGGAACGCTAGCCAGAAACTCGGAACGCTAGCCAAAAACACGGAACGCTAGCCAAAAACACGGAACGCTAGCCAAAAACACGGAACGCTAGCCAAAAACACGGAACGCTAGCCAAAAACACAGAACGCTAGCCAAAAACACAGAACGCTAGCCAAAAACACAGAACGCTAGCCAAAAACACAGAACGCTAGCCAAAAACACAGAACGCTAGCCAAAAACACAGAACGCTAGCCAAAAACACAGAACGCTTAAACCAGATACACAGAACGCTTAAACCAGATACACAGAACGCTTAAACCAGATACACAGAACGCTTAAACCAGATACACAGAACGCTTAAACCAGATACACAGAACGCTTAAACCAGATACACAGAACGCTTAAACCAGATACACAGAACGCTTAAGCCAGATACACAGAACGCTTAAGCCAGATACACAGAACGCTTAAGCCAGATACACAGAACGCTTAAGCCAGATACACAGAACACTGGGCAAGAAAACACAGAATGGGACAGAGACACAGACCGCTTAAGCCAGAAACACAGAACGCTAGAAAGCGACACAGAACGCTAGAAAGCGACACACAACGCTAGAAAGCGACACACAACGCTAGAAAGCGACACACAACGCTAGAAAGCGACACAGAACGCTAGAAAGCGACACACAACGCTAGAAAGCGACACACAACGCTAGAAAGCGACACAGAACGCTAGAAAGCGACACAGAACGCTAGAAAACGACACAGAACGCAGAGACACAGAACGCAGAGACACAGAACGCAGAGACACAGAACGCTTAAGCCAGGAACACAGAACGCTTAAGCCAGGAACACAGAACGCTTAAGGCAGATACACTGAACGCTTAAGCCAGAAACACAGGACGCTTAAGGCAGAAACACAGATCGCTTAAGGCAGAAACACAGAACGCTTAAGGCAGAAACACAGAACGCTTAAGCCAGAAACACAGAGACGCTTAAGCCAGAAACTCAGAAACGTTTAAGCCAGAAACACTGAACGCTTAAGCCAGAAACACAGAGACGCTTAAGCCAGAAACACTGAACGCTTAAGGCAGAAACACAGAGACGCTTAAGCCAGAAACACTGAACGCTTAAGGCAGAAACACAGAACGCTTAAGCCAGAAACACAGAACGCTTAAGCCAGAAACACAGAGACGCTTAAGCCAGAAACACTGAACGCTTAAGCCAGAAACACTGAACGCTTAAGCCAGAAACACTGAACGCTTAAGCCAGAAACACTGAACGCTTAAGCCAGAAACACTGAACGCTTAAGCCAGAAACACTGAACACTTAAGCCAGAAACACTGAACGCTTAAGCCAGAAACACTGAACGGGACAGAACGCAAGACTGGACAGACTTTAGACGGAACAGACAGGGGAAAACTAAAACAAAAAGGGTCCCTTCAGCACTGGCGGAGTCCAGATGGTGGCAGGACCATTCTGTCACGGATCGGGGTGAGGTGAAGGAGGACTCCATTGCACAGTACTGAAGGGCAAAATAATTTAATAACAAAAGTACAACATAAAGACAAGACAGACACAACCTGGGAGTAAACGGCCAGAGTCCGTGGTGATGATGAGTGTCCGGGTTATGGTGATTGGGGAGATGGAAGACATTGACCGGGTTATGGAGGTGACATAGATGAATGGTCCTGCACTGGCAGCTACAAGCCTCACCGCTTAAATAGTCACCGATTAGGAACGGCTTGCAGCTGCGCAGTGCAGGACCAGGTGAGTGTGGAAAATTGGGGGAAAGGTCACTGGAACGGAGGTCATGACAATAAATAAGGTTTTAGGGGCGTTTAGAGGGTCTAAAAGCATGCAGATGGCTAGAAAGGGTTTAAATCAGGTTTCAGGAGCTTAGAGGGGGTATAAATAAGGCTTTGGGGGCCTAGAGGGGGTCTTAATAAATTTTGAGGGTATTGGAGAGTGTATAAATAAGGCTTCAGGGTCCAATATATGGTCTAAATAAGGTTTCAGGCATCTTAACAGGGTCTACATAAGGCTCCATTGAAATCAGGGTCAGCTCTGCATATAGGCAACATAGGCAGCCGCCTAGAGAGGGTCTAAATAAGGTTTTAGGGTCCTTTAGAGGGTTTTAAAAGTATGCAGCGGGCCAGAAGGGGTTTAAATCAGGTTTCAGGAGCCTACATGGGGTATGAAAAAGGCTTTGGGGGCCTAGAGGGTGTCTAAATAAGTTTTGAGGGTATTTGAGAGTGTATAAATAAGGCTTCAGGGTTCAATATATGGTCTAAATAAGGTTTCAGGGATCTTAACAGGGTCTACATAAGGCTCCATTGAAATCAGGGTCAGCTCTGCATATAGGCAATATAGGCAGGTGCCTAGAGAGGGTCTAAATAAGGTTTCAGGGGCGTTTAGAGGGTCTAAAAGCATGCAGATGGCTAGAAAGGGTTTAAATAAGCTTTCAGGAGCTTAGAGGGGGTATAAATAAGGTTGTAGGGGCATTTAGAGCAGGGGTTCTCAAACTTTTTTGGCCCAGGTCCCCCTTGGAGGGGTGAAATTTTTCCATGTCCCCCCTCATCCTCGCGATACTGAAAATGATAAAAAAAACTACTTCAACAATGATTATTATGAAACAATGATAACCTTTTTTAATAGTGCTTTTGTGCAAA